>JAPMOR010010295.1:98480-130946 GCA_026543865.1 Argiope aurantia | reverse complement strand
TGTGTGTGTGTGTGTGTGTGTGTGTGTGTGTGTGTGTGTGTGTGTGTTGGCGCTTTACAGGCCAGACCATTCAACTTACAGCTACCAAATTTGGCACGTGTATACCTTGGAGGCCGGGAATGGGCACCTGGGGGTTATTTTTTCGAATTTTTAACTAGAAGTTTATTTATTTAAAAATTAAGCGAAATGTTGGCGTGTTTCTGCTATAACTTCCGAAATTATTACCGCACAAAAAATATTTTTACATGAAGTTAAAGATCAAAAATTTATCTTTTAAATGATACCAATGTTTCAACCTTAAAATTAAATTTCTATTTTTAATGAATTTTTAAATAAATATTTTAACTATATTTTTCAACAATTTTTTTCGTGCAAAATAAAAATAAAATTTAAGCTGCACTAGCACGTTTCGCATTCATGGGAAATGAAATCTGCAAAAATATAATTTTCGGCACGTGTCTGTAGGAAATGAAACAAATAAGAAATATTATTTTTTCTAAAAAAATAAATTCAAGAAAAATTATTTTATGATCTTTTACACTCTCTATATTATTAATCCAATAAATCAGTTTTATTTTAAGGCAAGCTTTGTTTAATATGAACAGGATATCCATTTAAATCAGGGCCACACAGCTAATTTGTAAACCCTTAGTAAGACACAGATCTGCTAAAATGGTCTAAATGGAAAATGATTATATTTTATGTAACTCGATTCAATAAATGCTCTAATAAATAACGAATTTTTGATTTTACATAAAGCTTCTGCTGTGGAAATCACGTTTAACAAAATGTTCTTAAAACACTAATATTTTAAATAAAAAGAGTTAATTTCCAATCAACTCAATCAATCGCTTAAACTGACTGATTTATGAAAATTTGAATATCGCTATTCAATAAAAAAAGGATAATTTTAAATTTTCCATCGATAGTTTCAAAGAAAGTACGCTAATCAGCGCGCAGGTTTCTCAATATTAATTGGCCTAACATTATGAAAAGTTGAGTTTTTTAACATTCAAAACTTCATAAATTAGTCTTAGTTGATCGTGGAAAATAGAAACATTCTTTCATTTATTTAAAATTTGGTGTGTCCAGAATATTTCTCAGAATATGATACCTTACAGCATTAAATTTAAACTTCAAAATTTTTGAAATATATTTATAGGCCGGAACAAAATATTATTTTTGATTTCATTTCAATCTTTTTGAAAGCAAAACTAAAAACTGAATTTTATGCTGAATCTGAGAAATTTTTGTTGAGTTATTATTTGAGATATTACATAAATTATGAAAAATATTTTGTAGTTCACATAAGACTTAAATACCGAGCTATTCTGTTTGCAATATTCATATTTAATAATAATAATAATAATAAATAAATAAATAACAATAAATATGATAAATAAAATAAAACGCTTGGTTTTATTAAAAAGTATCTATATTATTTGCAATTGCATCATTTCCACTTTAAATTAAATTTGTAGTTTTACCTTAAATGACAACAAATTAGCAAAATATATATAGTAAATTGAACGAAACGATCTAAACAACAGTATCAGATTGGTATGACTATCAAAATGTGAAGATTAAAAATGTTTTGTTTGAGAATCTATTAAGAGACCAGTTACTTAAAATATTTAATTGAAAATTGTAGCGAGCGGTAATACTGGCGAACCGGCTGGTCGCCAAAGGCGGCTAGTACGAAATAATACACCAACACCATTTCCTGTAAACAAGATTTATCCTGACATACAAAATCACATATCCGAAAAATGTTAAAGCGTAGAATAATACAAAGAATATCAAAGTTCCTCTTTCATATGGACGGACGATATCTTAAATTACCCATTATGATGAAACGGCAATACTATATTAATTCATACGCTTGGATTTCAGACAATTCTTTGCATGCGTGAATATTATTTTTAATTATTCAAAATGTCCCTATATATAAAAAAATTTATCGCGTACTCATAAAAATAGAAGTAACGAACCTCTTTTATAAAATAGACAGAATTTATTTACGTAATTTTCGAATCTGGGAACTTTTGAAATTCTACCAGCGCTTCTTTTACCTCTAAATTGTATCAATACACTATCGACTTATTCTGCTTGGTGGAAGTATCCTTTCATTGGCGCTGGAGTGGGGGGGGGGGGCTGATGCCTACAGAGAGGTCGCCAGAAATCGAGCATCACCACCTGATCGATTTATCGGTGGCGTCGGCAGGACGTTAGCCTCCAATATCTTCGTAGAACTTGTGAGGGGAGAGGGGGGGGGGGGGTGCTAGTTTGTTTCGAAGTAGGAGGTTGTCACTGAAGAGGTTCGTTGGACCTGTGTATTGAATTCCGATACATCTCAGCTCTAAAAGATATTTTTGGAATGCAAATGAAGGGGCGAATTAGATTTTGAGGGATGAAAACGCGAGGTATGAGCATCCGACTCGTGTGTGCGCAGGAGAGTGCTTGGGAAATCAGCTATTGAAATTCTTTGTGAGACATTGCGAATTCTGAGTAACGTGATTAAACATATTTCCTTTTCTGATGTTCTAAAATTGAAAAAGAAGGATAATTTTCTTTCTTTTCATAATGTTTCAAATCTGTAATGTTGCTTCCCAGCATGGTTAGTTCAATCACTGGAAAGACCGTTTTACAGAGAGCTCTGCCGAATCGGTGATCTCAGTGCTTGGCGACAAACTTGACGACTTGATGACGAATTTGGCGACAAAATAGATAATACTGGAAGCTTCCAGAATCTTGGCGATAGAGCCAATAGGAAACGAGATACCTGATTGTTCCAGAACCTTCTCTGCACGGTTCCGGGTACTATAAAAGGCCGGCAATCCACGCTGAAGGCAATCTGCAGAGTTGCCATAAGAGTTAGAGTCGCATAGCGAGTCAACGGATAGTTGTATTAGTCCAATGAGGCGTAAGCGTTGTGTGGAGCTCAAGCGTTTGCTGAATTTAGCTATGTGCGGAATCCTGGTTTTATTATAGAATCAGCGTCGAATCGTGTGAGGAGTAGCCAGTCATGTAGTAGTGAGTCGGCAGTTTGATACAACTAAAGCGAGAAGACAGTGAAGAATGGCAGGCGTTTGGAGAGGCCGTAAAGAGTAGTTACGAAGGTTTCTTCCTTCTGCTGAATTCTATATACCCACTTTGTGTGCTGTGGCGGTTATTACTACCGATTAGACTTGTGGGCTACTGCTTGTTGCAGTGTGCTGCTGTGTATTGCGTCTGTTCGTCTGTGTCTTCGTGTTAATAAAGTTGCCATTCGTTACTAAGGACTGTTTCTTAATCGACTAACAAATCGAAAGAATCCCGAATTCATAACAATATTATAGAAAGTAAGTGTAATCAATCATAAGATTTTGTTAAATCTTCCCGTTTCAGAGTCTGAAACACGCATTTTCAGTAATTATCGAGGATTTCGCACTTTAGCGGAATTATCGAAGATTGTAGCTCAAAACGTTTCTCAGTTATCACAAACAAGAAACTTGATATGTGGTACTTTCATCAAATTTACTGATTTCTATCAAATTTTGGACAACATTTGCCAGCAAACGCCTGTGTATCTCCGGTTGTAAACACAATAATCCAAAAACGTAATGAGCAAAATATATGCACTATTTTACACGCTTTTTATTATCACATTGATATCTACATATTATGTATAAAATTTCGACGAAAATCCTTGTATCAGCCTTTTTATTTGTGAACATGATAATTAATAGTTTCAACACAGCTTGATACAAGAAATTGGGTATGGTGGTTTATTATTCAAATTACAGATCCGTGTCAAATTTTTCGCGCAAATAAACTAAGAAAAGAGATCAAAATTGCAAACTAAGTTCGCTTTATTTATTAGAAATGAACGAGAAGAGATACCGTATTGAAAAAATGGTATGCAAGAGCTCCCTCGAGGATTTATCTGATTCAAAAATTGATTTGAAATGAGCAACACTGTTTTGAAACCTAAATTATTTATTTGATAAAACATAATAAATATGTAAACGTATTTATCATGCATACTATTCAATGATCATCTATTAAAAGGTTACTCAAGGAACATTATAAAACAATTATTAACATCACAGTCATTTAAAAAATGTTCTTCTTTACAATCAAAGTAATCTTAAAATCTTCTATGTTACAGCCGCGTCAATTAATAACTTTTATAGGCTCCTCATACTTTTGTAACAAACGCATCATTAACAAAATTGGTGTAAAAAAGGCCTTCAGTTATTTCAAGAAACACTAACATGTTTTCCGCATTAAATCTTATTAAAATTAGAATTCTAAACGAACTTATTGCTCTTTTACGAAGGAAAGAAGGGGAACATTCAAATAATTATTTTTTTATAATTATTTTTTGAAAGAAATAATGAAATCCAATGTTAAAAATAATTTCTTCTCTAGACATAACTGATGATGCTCCCGCAATCCTACCATTAGTGAAAGATCCGTAATGCACGTGGATTAAATAATTGTTTTGAAAAGGGTGTTTGTTAAATTGAAAAAAAATGACAATGCCTGGAGATTTGTATTCGATTAAGTGTGATTTGTTTCTCAACTTATTAATTGTTGAGATCGTTTAGAAGTTAGAGGAATCTTATCTGAGTGACATTAATATTCGTTATCGAGTTATCAATGTTGAAGCGGCCGAGGAAGCTATCAACCTCAAATCGATTGTAGCCTTCGCGTTACAGCCATTAAAAAAGGAATCAGCTTTTATGATGGTATTTTAGTGTCTTTACGATTGAGAAAAGTAAAAAAAAAGTTTGAGATTTTTCTTAACTTTGAGAAAAGTTTAACTTTGTAAGTGATTAACAAAAATGTGAGATCATTAGTATTTTTTTAAAAGAATTCTTTATCGTAAAAGTTTGTTTTGTTTTCTATTGGAAAATTTTTTACTAATATCATGTGTTTTTTGTTATTCCTATGAAGTTTTTCGCAGTGTAGAACTTCTTTAACACTAAAGCTACCACGAGCGGGTCATTTGACCCGCTTCCAATGGCAATTCCAATGTATCGGTGAAATGCCGGTAGGTTTAGTGTTAATTACTATCGAGAGGTGTTAAAATTTCTCCTCCATTGATATAGCGACTATAATAATAGGTTCAGCGACCATTCAATCTTCTGTCTAGTAAATCTAGTCTTTGATTTTTAACATGAAGGGACAATAAATATATATAATTTTGTATGTATTATTTTATTTCTTAGGGTAAAGATTTCTTGTAAATAGCTTTCGGCATTTTTTTAAGGATCTTTGTAAAAGCAAAAGCAAAAAAAAAAAAAAAAAAACGTATTGAAATTAGTTACGCGAAGACAATTGTTTTAGGTTCATAATTTTCAAACAAAATATCTCATTAATTTATATCCGTTTTTACTTAAAAATTACACTAATATACAACTTTAAATATATATGAAAAATCGGAAGGAAAAAACTTTGGTGACTCGATGGATATGGGGCAGCGAAATCGTGGATCCTTATCAGCATTGATTGAACCCAATACTTTATTGATTCTTATATTCTGAAGGCCTATAAAATAAGTGCCAATTGATTTCGCGGATAACCCAAAAGATTTCAGAGGTCATCAACACTTAACGAAAGATCAGATGAAAGAGGACGATAAATTTCTTCATTTTTTCATTTATATATCCATGATATCCTGCAGTCATATTTCGAGGCTGAAAGTCAATCATTCCAAATGACCTCTAAGTGAAAGAAAAATTGAAAAATCTTCGCTTGAGGTGGATCGTTTCATTTGTGACTCTTCACTTTGTGCTCAAAATAAAATAATAATAAAAAAAATATATAACTTTTTTACGTTTTCATTATGCGATGAACGATATTGTGGAGCATTATTTATATATTAAAAATCTCGATTTTTTTAAATTATATTCTCTGCATTTTTCTTTTTTGCCATTTCTTATTAATAACACAGAAAACGGTTTAAATAACGATTATAATGGTTAAAATAACACTAATTATTGAATCTTGTTTATTTTCATAATAATTAAGCAATTAAAAATACGCGACATTAAATATTAATTTATTCAAAATAAATTATCCATTTAATATCGCAGAATAAATAATAAAATGTTAAAAGCACTCATTTTGAATATATATATTTCTACCACTGCGGAACATTTCTTTCAACACTATTCATTTTTGAGCTTTCATTTTTCCATATAATCATGCGCAGTGATTCCATTACCTTCGCACTTATCCAACTCGGATGTCGTCCTCGTCATCTGACTGCGGTTCAAAATTTCGTGATCCGTCCCGAAGTAGCCCTAGTGTTGCTTTAAAATGGGATGTTAATATAACTAAACTACAATATATAACAATGTTTAGGTAGTGGCATGCGCAGTGATAATGATCAGGCTACTCTAATATCATGTTGTTTCAATTCCATTGAAAGCAACAATAGTTATGTGTTCTATGCTCGATGCACTGACCTTTCTTACTCCGCAACATATAAGCACAAAGCAATTCTTCCAAACCTAAAAACAAATTATTTATTCTGTTGCTGAAGCGATCAAATGTCAAGACGCTCACTGCAGCCTGACAAGCATAGATCGATCACTTTGGATGAATAAATTAATTTTTCATATTTTTTGTATGCCACTCACAATTTTAAATAATACTTTTAACCCTTATTTAAGCTTTCATTTTACTAGCATGTCGTTTTCTAAAAAATATTATAAAGCGAAAAAGTATAGATGAGAAAAATATTTCAGAGAAATTGAGTTGTCTGTTCCTTTATTGATATGATTCATTTTTCGACGTTTTCTGTGCAAAAAGTACTATTTAATGTATAGTAATTCAAGCATAACCTTTAATTTTACCTTTAATCCGGCCTAGTTTCGATTTATCATAATAAATGAGGAAGGCAATACTTTGCATTGACAACATTGCCAAGACATTGGAAGTGGGCATCCATTTCGATCCTCCTTTATGTCGTGTGCAAAATATAAGTTGTGACAGGAAAAGAGCAGCGTTCTGCTCGTTGCTCATTGTTTCATCAGTGTGTAAAGGACCACATTTGCTGCCACTGTTTCTAATTATATCTGTGTAATCACTGATCAGTGAAAAATGAAATCACTTTTAAATTAAATTTCTTAATAACTAGGCCTACGATTTACGTTAATGTTTTGTATATGTTTCCCGCATTCAAGTTAGGTATTACAGAATATATATTAAAATATGAACAATTTATATCTTTTAACTTACTTTTTCTCTAATAAATTCTTGAAACGTGCAGTGCAGCGTATAAACATATATAAACTACCAGTATACAGGCTTCTATTTTAAATTGACACATTACCAGCAACCGCTTCTATGATTCATTGAACCACGGCCGCCTTCGCATTCTGTGGGGCTTGAGATAAATGGAGGGCTTAATACTCATTAAGAAGTGAGAAAATGCGCATTATAACAGTGAGTTTTGGTATAAAAACTCTGTCTTCTGGTATTTGTAGGCAAAGAAATGATTTCATAGAATCCGCCCTATCCGGCAATTTGTTATCGACCTGCCCTTGAGCCACATTAGGTCGGATCCTCGGGTGTGTACTGTACTTTATCTTAGTTTCATTACTTATCACAAAATATTTTTGCATCTCTACGGAGCATCGCTTCTGAAATAAAGCATCGACCGAATGGAATTGTTCTGCGAAGTTTTCCAGAACGAGGCGCAATGCGTCAGCTTCATCTTCTTTTCTCTGTTCCTCATCACCGAGTTCTTTCCCGAGAAGAAAAATATTTTTAAATTCCGGAATCTTTTTCTTAATTGCCGCTGCTCCGCAGTATTTCTGGAGGAAAAAAAAACTAATTACCGGTCCGTAGTCCTCTCTCTTTTCATTCAGGAGGGTTTCGCCAAGCAACAACGCCAAATCATTTCCGGAACAATCTGCCCCACCGATTCCACAAGTTGCAGCTCCCTCCCTTTCTTTCCTTTTCTTGCTTCCGGAGTAAACAGAGAGCGGGGCCATTTCTTTCTAATTAAAGACGATGCCACTGGATGCCCTGTTAAAGTGCAAAGGGATAGGGATTCCACTTTGTTGAATTTTAGATAGGGGTGTTCTAAAAATAGCTTTTTTTATTTCTAGCAAAATAATTGTTTTTTTATTCTCATCTACACAGGAAATGAAGAAGTAGTTATATTTTTTTTATTTTATAATGTCGCATCGATTTCAGTTTCTGTTCTTACAAATCGATGAAAATTATACTTTAAAAAAAAGATTACATTTATAAAACGCCAAATATTAAAAGATGCTGGAATAAGCCATGAATATATAGCTTAAAGATATTATTATAGTAGTCCATTATTTCTTTGATTTGATTTAGAATAAATAAGAAATATAGTAATAGTTCTGGCCTGGAATTTCTATTGCCATTCCTTCCCCCCCCCCTTATTTTTCTAAGCACTTGAATGCATCAGCTACTCTTTCATAGCCTTCCTTACATTATCAGATAAAGAAGATGGAATTCTTCGATGTCAGCCTTTTGATTTTGAGAATTCATATAAAAATGTTTCAAAAAGTGTAACAGTCTACATTTTTTTAATATAGTACTTGGACTTTAAATCTAAGTACTATATTAAAAAATTGATTCACTAAATAAAATAGACATTGTATGAAAATGTTTTGACTTCTGCGAGAATCGGTAATAATAATTTTTGAATATTTTAAATTGTATACCGCTTTTACAGCATAAAAATGTCTAAGTAAATATTTTTTTAAACTCCTATACAAAATTTCACGACTGTACCTTCAAAATTTGCAAAGAATATCAAAAAGCAAATTTATTTATATCTCAGTGTGCATCTTTGGGGTAATACGAATATTGAGCAAGGTTAATAAAAAAGTAGACTTGAAAAATTATAATACTTTTACCAATGCTTATTTGATCAAAAAAAATTTCATATAATATCTTAACTGAAGTGTTTATAGACATTGTTCGAAATGAATGTACTTCTTCGAGTATGCCGCTAATAAAGTCATAGTAATTCGACCGCTGAGAAACAATGCACTCTATGAGTTCATTGATAATAAATAATATATATATATATATATATATAATTTTAAGTCAATTCCTACTTAAGTCAACAAATTTTTTTTCTAATTTTAGTTACTTTTTATTAGTTATATATATCTTATATTATTTATGATCGGGTGTAGCGTCAGTAATCTCAGGCGATAAATCTTGTCACCCATTTTTTGACATGGCGACGGATTTGGCGATTTTGGCGACTAAATAGAAATTACTGAACAATTTAATAATTAATTAATATTTGAAAAAAACTATATTAAAATCAAGTGTCATCCACTACAAGTTTATGAAAATGTATTTGAACTTGAGTGGATGAATAAAAAGTATTTTATTAACGATTGAAAATTTGTACAAGATTATTTATATAACAGTGCAAATTGAAAAATAGTAAGGAATTTGAAAAAAAAATTTTTTTTGTTTCTACCTAGAGTTACTAAACGTATAAAATAAAAAAAATTAAATCAAATGTTTAGACAATAAATAAGCTCTAGAAATGTTGACTTGGTTGATATGGTGACAATAACGAAATTTCATACGTTTAGAGCATCAGAAAGTAACTGAAAATGGAAATGCAAAACTCCATTTTAACTAACACAAAACAAATCAAATTAAATGCAAGTATAATACAACGAAGTTCAATAGATTTTCAGAATTCTGCATTTATGAAAGTTGTGAATTTCTCTTAGGTTTTCTATTGTTACGAAATTTTCTTTACCGGGGTTCGTTTGGATAGTGGGAGTGATATGGTGTGTAGAACGCTCAATCAGCAGGCAGAAGTAGAATAAAAACAACAACGTTTATTTACACGAAGACACACAGGACAGCACAAAAGCGACAACTATATACAGCACAGAAGACGATTATCTTCACCCGAGACGTGTAGCATACAACAGCACACACAGCAGCATACAACCAGAATCTACTGTATACAGTAGCGCACAGCTCAGTTCAGCACTAGCTTGACTCAGTCGCTGCTCACCGTTGCTTACGACTCCTCCGCTCCGTCTTCAGACTTCTCCGACTCTCGAACTCCTACTGCCTTCGAACTCGGACTACTGGCTTTTCCGCTCCGTCTTCGGACTACTCCGTCGTCTCTCACTACTGGCTTCGTCGACTCCCCGTCCGACTTGACTTGCCTGCTCTGGCGGCTGTGGACCCTTTTATAGGTCTCAGGAGGCGGGGCTAGAAGCCTCTCAACCAATCAGGAACGTTCGAGGCGTATCTCGGTTCCTACTGGACGGATCGGGAAAATTCTCGAAGTTTCGAGTATTATCTATTTTGGCGCCAAAGTCGCCAAATTGGTCGCCAAGTCGCCAAATGGTCGCCAAGTTTGTCGCCAAGCTCCGGGACCTCCGACGCGCTAGTCCCATTCAGATGACTGTAAAACTTTCTTTCTATTGATGGAATAAACTATGCTGGGAAGCCGAATTGCAGGTTTGTAACACTATATTTTAGAAGCTGTGGTTTTCATCTCTTGCCATCTGTACTTTTTGTTACTGGCAAGTCAAAACAGAATGCGATATCATATTTAAATTTTTAAATTTTCTTGGTTTTACATTAACATAAAGCAATGTCTCGCATGATCGGAACCATATTGGAATAAATTAATTAAAAGCAACAAGTATTTTTAAAGGGTATGTCGAATCGTAAAATATCATTAATTTATAAGAAAATATGTAATGGTGTCAATTAAAAATATAAGTCAATGCTAGATTATTTCCTTAGGGTATCTGCTAAGTTATTTTTCAAGAAATGAAGTATTTTTGTAAAGTGAATGATTGTAATAAATTCAGTTTTCTGATTATCTAATCTCAAACATTTGCTAGAAATCTTACGTTTTTTAGCTACGCCATCGACCGTTGCTCTAGTCTGTTTGCATTAAAAGGATGGGTCATTGCCATACTGGCTGCATTGCTGGGAAAATCATAGAAATCCTAAGAATACAAATGAGTTTTAAGCAAGATGTATTAAGATTCTTAAAATATCTTTACAGTTTGACTATTATAACTGAGGCAGAAATTTTAAGATGCATTTGGCATTCATCCTCTTTTATCTTCGAATTCTTAAAGCCTTCCTCAAAGTAAGTCAAAGAAAAGAGGAAATCATCTTTGAAACTCGAAGACATAAAGCAAAAACTAGAGACTGGTTCTTTTGCAATTTAAAGTTACGGACTAAAATGAGAATGGATACTTGCATTATACTAAACCGCATGCAATATTCGGAGCTCGCCAACTTTCCATAACTGGAAGCCTTTGGGACGGAGCCAGGAAAATAAATATGTTAAATTTTCAACTGTATCATAAACATCAAAATTTACTGTCTTGAAAGAATGGGCGATTATGGAAACTAGAGCATTGTTTCTGGACTGGATAAAGTAGACTTCTGGCGATTAATGCGACGTGAATTAGCATAACACAAACATGAATAAGGATCAAGGGAGATAAACTCGCGAACCAAACTTTTCTTCTTCTTTTTGTAATTTCTATAATGCGTGCTATTAGGTGGAATTAAATGCATGCGATAGATACTTAGCCGATAAATTTATCTTTTAACAAACTTAATACATCAGGAATGAAAAAAAAAAAAACTTATTTTTGGAAGGGAAAATGAAACAAGACATCTCTTAAAAGAAATTATGTAAATCAAATAGACCGCGGTGGCCTGGTGGTAAGGTCTCGGCTTCGGAACCGGAAGGTTTCAGGTTTGAGACCCGATTCCACCGAAGAACCGTCGTGTAAGGGGGTCTGTTGCACGTTAAATCCGTCCTGACCAAACATCCTCCCGCTGGTGTGGTGTACAACGAAGTACAACGCTTAGTACAACGAAAAAAAGTCTTTGAAAAATATTGCAGCCCTCATAAAACGTTCAAAACGTGCTGTGGAAAATTATGTGAAGCAGTTCAATTGAAAATCAACTGCCATTCAAAAGCGAGGACCTAAGCCAAAGCTCGATTCACGTACCGGCAGAAGAATTATTCAGAAATGTGTAAATGGAAAATCATCAGTACGAAAAGTAACAAAAGAATTGAAACTGGGATGTTCTAACACTACTGTTTGGAGGTCAATCAAGAGCAATAAAAACATGAAATATGCGAAAAAGGCTTTCAAACCACCACTTGCCAAACAACACAAATTACAACGTTTATCCTGAGCGAAGGAATACATGCATTTCAAAGATGAGTGGATAGAAGTCATGTTCAGCGACGGGAAGAAGTTTAATCTAGATGAGCCAGACGGTTGGAGATATTACTGGCATGATCTAAGAAAAGAACCAGAGATTTTCTCCAAAAGGCAAATGGGCGGTGAATCTGTTATGATTTGGGGAGCTTTTAGCTTCAATGGTACATGCGAACTGGCATTTGTGAATGAAAGAATGGATTCTGATCGATACCAAGAAATGTTACAAACACATTTACTTAATGCAGGACCTGAAATATGTGGTCCAAATTGGACTTTTCAACAGGGTAATGCATCTATCCACAGCTCAAAATCAACAAAAAAGTGGTTTAGAGATAAAAATGTGAAAGTTATGGATTGGCCAGCTAGAAGCCCCGATCTAAACCCCATTGAAAATCTATGGGATCTTTTGGCAAGAACAGTTTATGAAGGAGGATGCCAATTTCATTCGAAAATGCAACTTCAACAAGCAATAATGGATGCTTGGTATTCTCTGGATCCAACACTTCTTCAGAACCTAATATATTCCATGCCAAACAGAATATATGATGTCATCAGAAAAAATGCTGCTAATATTGAACGGTAAAAAAGTTTAATTTGAAGTTTTGAAGCTTTTAATTCCACTGTCCCTAAAAATTTGAAACAAAATTTGTGCTACTCCTTTGTTTAGTTATTTCAAAGTTGAAATTTATTTATTTAATCTTTATTTGTTTAATCTAAATTTTCTTACAATATTTATTTTTGTTATTTATCTAACTTGTTTCACAAATAAATGTCAAATATTTATTATTTACGCTTTTATTTTCATTTTTACTGGTGTCCCTAAAAAATTGAAACACACCTTACTTGTGTCTTGAAAATTGTACAAAAAGGTTTTCAATTTTTATTAAACAAACTACAAACAATTTTATTTAAACAAACAAAATTTTATGAGAAATGAAAAGAGATTTGCATCCTAACCAAAACATTAAAAACCGCATTTAACAACAATACAAGACGGGTGCACTATGCTATAAGTCAGTTTAAATCTCTACAGAAAAGTATTAATTTTCTTGGACGACGAATTTCGACAATTTTCAATATCCATCCATGTGCAACTGCGGCTGTTGTAAAATTTGAGAAGAAAAAAATTATTCTAGAACTAAGTGATTGCAGCAGTGAATCTTCCTTACAGGTATCTGACTAATACATCAAAAAACAGTTTGTGCAATTTGAAAACTGTGATGTCATATGATGGGTAAACATACAAGCTCTTAAATTTCCTTTCAGACTTATTGTTATAAATTTAATATAAATATCGCTGCGGTGGCCTGGTAATAAGGTCTCGGTCCCGGAACCGGAGGGCTTCGTTTCGAGACCCGATTTCACCGAAGAACCGTCGTGTAAGCGGGTCTGGTGCACGCTAAATCCGTCAGGGCAAATGTCCTCCCGCTGGTGTGAAAATTTGGAGAGGGAGAGGTGCCAGTTCAGGTGGCGTCCTCGTCATCTGAACGTGGTTCAAAATGACGAGGTCCGTCCCCAAATAGACTTTGTTGCTTTAAAAGGGAGCGTTAATATAACTAAATTAGACTAATATAAAAAAAACTCTAGTATAAAAAAGCTTTTTCATTCACCCTTTGTGTGACCTTCGGTGGTAATTTTGACATAATTATATTCTATAGAACTTCAATACTATCGTAAAATCAACAATATTTTTATTTGAAACATCGAAAAGAATTTTAAGGTCAAAGTTTTTGCACTATATTTTAAGAAATTTACTTCTTTTTATTAATAACGTTACCAATGAAACTACATTAGCCCTAAATATATGAAGAATTATAAATTTATTGTTTCTAAATGTATGTAGTTTATCATACAAAAATGAGCTGTGTTCCTTTTTTTAATAATGCAGCAACTAATTTTGAAACAAAGTGGCATTTAAATTATTTTATGATGTGTTTTGAAATTTTTACCTGTCAACTGTATCCAGTTGTTCATGAAACATAAATTTCAAAAATCTTTTTATTTAATTTAACCTACTCCTTCTTTTACATTTTCTTTTGACGACATTAAAGCTTAATATAACGTAATTAAATTCGTAATTTTATTCAACATCGCACGAAGAACTTACATTAAAAATTTAAAAGATTCAGGTTTAAGTTTTAAAAACAATAAAACTTTAAATTTGCAAAAGAAATTCTAACTTGAAATTTTAAATTAAAATCCCGATAGAGGATGCAAAATCTTTATTCAAAAAAAATATCATTCTGCCATTGTTTGCCATTAAAATAATAACAGAGCATTTATTTTGGCACAGCGGTGATGCTGTTGCATAGCGTGAGAAAGAAAACTAAGTAAATGAATATGATAAAAGAATACTGCGACGCGATGACGTAACAGGCAATTTATGTGAGAAATAGTTTTGTTATTGTCGCAACTTTTTGTGTGGCAAAATAGCATTCTCGCGTTTGATTATTTTCTTCTTCTTTTGGAATGCTGGCGATATACCAACAACAAACACAAGAATTATAGAAATGCGGTATAAAAATTAAATTGCTGGTTTTGAAATATAAGTTGCTTTTAAGCCTTTTAGCTAAACATCGATTGTTTTAAAGTCTTCGCAAGCTACAGTAGTGGTTTCCAAAACTTTTTAAAGATAGATAGATAGATTTTTGAAAGGACTATTGATATTTTTGTTCTTCTGCAATACATCTTCCCTGTGACCAATTGCATCTAAAATTTGACATAGATGTATGATTATGATTTTAAAAACACATATTAACCCATTGCACTCGGAAAAGTAATTCGATGCAAAATTATTCACCTAATACAAGGGCTTGTTTATTATTCCAAAAAATAAATATATATAATTATTTCAAGTTGAATTTCTCCTAAAAGTTAATTTGCATCTTTTTAACGCTTTGTAAGTATTTTTAACAATCGAAATTTGAAAAATATGAATAAAACGTTAAAATGTTTGTTGTCAAAATGTCAAGCTGAATTTCCCTGCAATGTTAATTTACATATTTTTACCATTCTGTAGGTATTTTTAACAATCAAAATTGAAAAATAAATAAATAATGCACTCTCTTGAATAGAAACCATGCATCAACTCTGGAATGGGTTATTATTCTTTCTCTATTTTTTTTCTGGCAGCAAAATCTACCCAAAACTTAGTACTTAACTGCAACTGTGAAATAAGCACATATAACGATTTTCTGAAACTGAGTGACTGAGTTTCTGTGCTGGCATGCTCGAAAATAGATAGACCCTTTGATAACCAAAATTTGATAGAAACTTACAAATTGGGTACAGCGTTCCAATTATGGTACAAATTTCATCTTTCTTGGCGCCTTTTGGCATCTTTTTAAGTTATCGTGTTTATAGACATGATTCCAAAAATTAATTTACCAGAACCCGAGAGGGGTAAAATATGAGTATTCGTCAAAATCTACAAGTCAACTCTTTTTACGATTAGAGTAAGTAGTATAAGAGAAGTTAACTCTTAACTGGGAAGGTGCGGCCCTACGAGACCGCATTTTCTTTACACTCAAATTAAATTTTCTGATGAAAGTATTAGCATGAAAATCAGCCGATATATTTTGCAGATATTTTTCTTGATATATAAATAGGTTTTAGAAATTTTTCAAAATATATTATTGCGGAAAAAAGTAATTCCGTTTGAGCATTACGTTTCCTTCTCCAATTACTCGTTACAACAAATAATATTCTTGAGAAAACATTTTACTTTTTAATTCATATTTATTTTTCCAATATGCAAAATTATATAGCAAACAAAATAAATAAAAATTCAACAATTATATGAAAAAATAAAATAATAATTGACAATGGGTAAAATGGATCTTTTGTTTTTTA
Organism: Argiope aurantia; assembly: GCA_026543865.1. Taxonomy (NCBI): domain Eukaryota; kingdom Metazoa; phylum Arthropoda; class Arachnida; order Araneae; family Araneidae; genus Argiope; species Argiope aurantia. Next base: position 114,864 of record JAPMOR010010295.1, on the reverse strand, counting down.
TTGGCATCATTTCTACGCATAATTTTGTGTACATTCGTAGCATGGATTTCGAGGACATCTTAAACATACAGGTTAAGTACTAGTATAAAAACCAACCTCTAAATTCTGTAGAATATTTTAGAAATATTAACTTCAATGAAAAAAAAAATCTTCTGTATAATTATCCTCATTACTAAAATCACTTTTTGCTTCATTTAAGTCTCTGAAGCTCTGCTTCATAAAGAGGATCAGCAGGTTGGATGATATTTCAAGGACAAAGTTTTAGAGCCATCTGCTAAGACTTGTATAATACTGGAACGCTAAAAAGGAGGTGCGGTCTCACAGACGTCGCGCAAAGAAATAGCTGAAATATTTGAAAAATCATCCGCTGATACCGATTGAAAAACTCCACGTAAAGTGGAGATCAGGGAACAAGAAACTACGAGGACAATCCATTCGATTGGGCTAAAAATACAATAGGAGTGACCAAAAGTCCATACTTAGCGGTCTAAACACACCTCACCAGTTGAGGGATAAAATGAGTAGAAATGTTGCCAAAAGAATGAACTCAATAATATATCGGAATAGCATTGATTAGTTGATTCTGGCATCTAACTGGGAAAAAGAAATAAACGTATTATATTTGCATTGAAGAAGATTTTAAAAATTGAAACTGGTTCTAGCAAATTTTACGTCTTAATTTAGATATGCGACTATGCATCATTCCAGCATTTTGAAATTCCATCTTTAACGATTTTCGTGCTCCCGTGATGAGTATCGAACTGACAAATGTTTTCCAGAAATAAACAAGGAAAACTCTTCATCCGACTCTACATTTCCTGTTTGAGAAGAAGAACATCAGAATCCAAAGTTTGAATTGTATGAGAAAACAGAAAGCAAAGAACATTCAATATTACTTGAAAACTACTCACTTTAAAAGATAAGAATGCAACAGCCTTGAATGCTAAAAAATGAAATATTCAATCCATTCAAAAGAAATACGAACAAAATTCTGTTTAAAAAATTCAGAACCGGATATTAACTTCAATGACTGAGACATGGCGATTTTAATAAAAAGGAGATCATCAACGTGAGGAGGGAGGGGGAGTTGTTTTTAAAGTTAACAGTCTCATATCATTTTTTTATAGTTTGGGGGCTGATAAAATATTCATGAAATGGTTTAAAAGGAAGAATTTGGGTTCGAAAAGTATTAAAAACTTGAATCATAAGACGCACACAAAAGCAAAAAAAAACAAAAAAAAAAACTAATAATGGCTTTCAAGCGTGTTTTACAACGATATTGGCGGGAAAAATCGAGAAAAAAAATAAACTTTTTAAGCAAACAGTAAGAAAGAAAGAAAAGGTTAAAAAATAGCCTTTTCTTATTTTCTTTTTTCCCCCCTGGTGAATGAAAAGTTGTAGTACTAATTTTTAAAATTATTTTCACATTATGCATAATATGACATTTAAAGCAATTAAAATGCTAGAAACGCGTGGATAAATAGAATAAATTGTAAAATTCATGTTATCGACAAAATAGTTAACAAAAAGAATAATGAATGACAAACGAAATTAAATTTGTTTTTTTCAATATTACGAGAGACGGTTTTTCTGAAAGCATTGTTAGATAATTGTAAGACTTTTAATGACTTCGTAACTGTATTATGGAATTTTAAAGATTCACTTTTTACACATTTTTCTTTAACCAATTTTATTCCATGTTTTTAAACGCAGAATTTTGTAAACGATATTTCATCTACTGCCTGATTGCTACAGTTGTGTATTCTCGATATCGATATATTAATTTTCTTTCAGATTTCAGAAGTACTTATTTCTGTCCGTCAGACATTGAATTATGATCCAATTAAGTATTGATAATAAAAGCCTGCACTAAAACCATTTACCATTTGCCAATGCTTCGTATTCTTTATTGCAATAAAATTCTAATACAAATTTCAGCCAAATCTCTCAATTCTGCGCATGCTGCACTAAAATATTTGCATTGTTCCAAGACTGAAAATGAAAAGTAAAATTGGATTTTGCTTAAGAAGACTGTATTGTTGCCAAGTCGCAACTTTCACTTGTAGTTAGATTTGATACAATTAGATTCAATATCAAAAGTAGTGATCTATCTATCACTTGAATGAATTAGAGAGTGATGCCAATGATGCTTCTTAAATCTAACCAAAATTGATATTTCAGTAGCAATAAAAATGCACTCGACAGAATTCAAAGAAGAAAAAAAAACGGTCGCAAATCGAACCATTTTATTGAAAAATTGGGGGGGGGGAATTATCATTTAGCTGCAATTGCATGAGAATTTCTTCAAAACTGAACGAAAAAACGTTTTTCTTACGAAGAATGAAAACAAAAACGAAAAAGAAGATAAAAACCTTCCATTTGTACCAACAAATAAACAAAGAAAGCAAACAGCAAATAAAGGCTTGAAGTGCGCAAAAGGGCTTCTATCTTCTAGGAAAGGCTGTATGAAACTGAAACTTCTCTAGCTTCACCAAATACGAAACAAACTGCAGCCTGTGCAAGTTCCAAAGTGCATCACCACTGACAATACCGTATGTTTGGCGCAGTATAGCCAAATATGGCTCTTGCGCCAATAAAATAAAATCAACCAACCAACCAACCATCACCACTGACAAAATAATGGGCTGAGGTACTCGCATGTATTTGAACCAGCTTAAGCGGTCTCCTCTAAACTTTCTGTTATCCTGGTGAATGCCTTGCAGGGCACTGGCGAACAATAGTTACGAAATATTAACCTTTAGTGAGAATTTAGCATTTTTATCGATCGTGTGATCGGTAAAAATCGGATCGGTTTTATCGTGTGATCTTTTGCGAGTTTTCTCAGACGCATTAGACTAAAGGCGAGATGCATATTTCCCAACCGATTAAAATAAAAATTGGACACCGAATAACATTTGTAGTTGCAAAATCACATGCCAAATTGAATGTATTTAAGTCATTACGTTTGTGCACTTTTAAAAGAACAGACCAACAGATCGACAAACGCTTTTATGGATTTGGCTCCAAATTTACTTCATATCGAAGCTATGGATTTTAAATTTGCGAACGGGTTTCATCCATCCAGATCTCTCCATTTTGTAGTTATCACGTTAACTTGTATTCGAACAGCCAGAGAGACAGACTCCCTCTGAGTAGAATCTATTCAAAATTTGGTAACATTCGACTAATTTGATGTAAAGACTGTGTACCAAATTTCATCTGTCTAACTCAAAACGTTTGCCAGTTATCTTTGCCACAGAGAGACAGACAGACATAAGGCCAAAAATGTGTTCTTCAAACTCGAGGAGGTGAGCTTTCTAAAAGTGTATACATTCATTCAATAATAAGGAACGCTTAGATATGCTGACAAATAATGCTGTAAATGCCTGACTAGTTGTTGAAAATAAACGAGTCGTTTTCCGAATTCTGAGCATCCTTCAGGTGTGAAATGTGTTTACAGAACGGTTGAGTGGTTACAAATTACAAGATTCTTATTTTATTGTAGAGAAATGTGGAGCACGAGGCATTATACATATGATTCAGAAATTGACATTTTGATTCATTTTCCAAGTTATCCTCAGGCCGCGATGACCTGGTGGTAAGGTCTCGGCTTCGGAGCCGGAGGGTTTTAGGTTCGAGACTCGATTCCACCGAAGAACCGTCGTGTAAGTGGGTCTGGTGCACGTCAAATTCAACGTGGCCAAACGTGCTGATGGGGTGTAGAAGATTGGAGAGGGGGTGCCAGGTTTCTCTCCAAGACAAAAGGAAGGCCTCGGTAGCCTGGTGGTAAGGTGCCGGCATCGGAACCGGAGGGTTTCAGGTTCGCTACCCGATTCCACCGAAGTGGGTCTGGTACATGTTAAAGTGGTCTGGTAATTGGGTCTGGTACATGTTAAAACCGTCCGGGCCAAACGTCCTCCCGTTGGTGTGCCGTGGTGTGGAGAGGGGAGTGCCAGCTGAAGTGTTGTCTTCGTCATATGACTGGGAATCAAAATGACGAGATTCATCCCAGAATAGCCCTAGTGTAGCTTTAAAAAAAGGGACGTTAATGTAACTAAACCAAGTTATCCTCATGCTTGTGTACGAACGGTCAGTCCAGAACTCAAAATGACATTGTCAAAGATTATTTCAGCGTAATAATTTGCAGACATACTCTATTCCCGAACTTTATATATTGTTACAGTTTTTACATGAACAACTACATGATCTTCGTCTAAAGTTTTGCTTTTAGGTTTACCTTAGGTAAAATAAAATCCTTCTTTCCTGAAAAATGTCATTTGAACAGACAAATCTAACTTTAATCGAAAAATAATTTTTATCTTCAATACTGTCACTTCTAGAACGGCAAACTTCACTCTTCATGCAATAGCATTCATCATGAGTCGCAATTTTCTGCAAATGTGTGAAGTAGCCTTTTTTGAAACTATTTGGTTGGTTCTATTTTGTACATTCAATTGTGACTTAAAGACAAGAATTTTGAATTCATTGGCAAAGATCAAGAGTGTGCACTGACAAAACCAATTCATCCTTTAATTACCACTTAAAACTAAACGAATATATTATTCACCTTTCAACATACTCGATAACATATATTCAAGTATTGTTCAAAGAATACAACTCTGTATAATTATCAGTGCTCATTTTGAACAAGTTTTTAAGCCGTTCAATTACTATATTATGTCTTTTTTTTTAATTTAATAACATTGCTTTATTATTTTTTGATCCTGATATTTTAATAATCTTTCGTGACATGTATTATCCCTCAAAATTATAACAAAAGCTACACTTGAAGACTGGTTAGGGTGCAATGGCCTAGTGATAGCGTCTCGCTTCGGAATCGAAGTGTTCCAGACCCTATTCCACCGTCGTGTACGCAGGTCTGGTGCACGTTAAATCAGTCAGAGCCAAAGATCCTCCCGCTAGTGTAGTATGGAAGCTCAAAGAGGGGGGTGCCAGTTTATGTGTCGTCCTCGTCACCTGACCGCGGTTCAAAATGACAACGTCCGTCCCAAACTCGGCCTGGTGTTGTTTTAAAACGGGACGTTAATATAACTAAACTAAAGTGAACACTGGTTAGAATAGATAAATAATAGTATAAATAAAGTCAATAAATTTCCCCTTAACCCTTTCGACCCAACTTTTGCATGATTAAAATTTTAAATATCATATAAAAAATGGGATATTTATACGATAAATCGCCTAAAAATAAGATTTATATATATATATATATATATATAGTGATATAGTGACTCATATCCTACTGATGCTGTGAAGTGCAGTGCACTCCCGAGTATTCGACCTAATGAGGCGGAAGGCAGACCGGATATCAAAAAATCCGGATAGGCCGACTTTTAGGAACTCATTTTTTGTCCACCAATACCAGAAGACAAAGTTTCTATACCAAAACTCGCTGCTATGCATTTTCTTATTGAGTACTAAGCTCTCCATTTATCTCAAGCCACGTAGAATATGGCCCGATGTATCATAGAAGCAGTTGCCGGTAACGTGCCGAGTTAAAATAGAAGGCTCTGTACTGATAGTTTATATACTGCGCTGCGCATTTCTAGAATTTATTAGAGAAAAGGTAAGTTAAAAGATATAAACTTTTCAAATATTAACGTAAATTCTGTAATGCCTAACTTTAATGCTGGAAACATAAGCAAAACATTAACGTAAATCGTAGACCTTGAGAAAATGGACTCAAACTGATTTTATTTTTCACCGATAAATGATGACTCAGATATAAAAAGGTAACCCTAAGATAAAGACCTAAGATAAGAGTCAAAACTTAACAGTTTTTAGTTTTTGAAAAAGTCCTTCATAGATGGCTGCTTCTGTCTTCCTCATTTAATTAGGATAAAATAAAATTAAGCCGGATATACGGAAACCGGATGGTCGCGAACCGGATACTCGGAAGTGTACTGTATATCTAATTGACAACTTTATCTTCCTTTGAAGTCCTTTCACTGAGATATACTGTGCTTTTTAAATATGTAAAAATGTTTATGAATCTGAAAAGACCAAATTGGTATAATCAGACTCCTGTCGCTTTAAAAATATCTTCAGGGTCTCACAGACCTGTCGAGGAGACAGATTGGAAATTACGCCCCATTACTTTGCCACCAATTGCTTGGCTGGGTGGGAAACCTGCCCCCGGGGGCTTGTTACACCCCGTGACACACGACAGCTTCGAAAATTATACCTCTCTAAAGAATGAAAGGTATCGAGGAAAATGGAGCGGACACGAAGGAAACCTGAGATGCCGGGAAGTGATACGCCCTGGGATTTACGACCATTCATTTATTACAGCCCCAAGGAAACAAAAAAAGAAGTCTTCACTGCTGTTGAAAGGAGAATTTCTTTAGAGACCAAATGTCTGGTTTCATTTGACAAAAAAGAAAAAAAAACTTTTGAAACAAAGGAATGGACCTGCAAAAATTAACTAACGCATTGGCTCAAGAATGGGACTTTCGAAATGGGAAAATAACGAAAATTAATCAGTATTAATAAAAATTCTACTGATTTTTATTTATTCGATTTTTAGATATTCGAAATCACAAGAAAAATTCGAGAATAATTAATTTGTGCATTCGTCCTCTGACATGCTTTTATTATTTGGGCTCAAGTGCTCCTTTTAAAGCGTGTGTAAAGCGTTAAATTTACTTTCAAGTGTGTCTTCGAGGCTTAGCATTTAAGTATAAGGGGCACCTAACCAAAATTCTATAATTTTAGCGAAACAGCGTAACTTTTGCGAAATGCTATACAACGAATAACTAGAGAACAGAGTCTTAAAAAAACTCTTACGATCTCTGCTTATTTCGTAACCGTAACTATTCACATTTACATTTTTTTTTTTTTTTTGATATGACAAGTTTTATGTGATGCTACGTTTACAACTGATTTCTCATTCACATTTTCATGTGCGAGAGTTTTGAAATTCGTCGAGTTTCTATGTTCATGACGAAAATATCTTAACCCTTTGGCTACACATTTATTTGAAAGCTTTTTTTGCATTTGGAGCACATTTAATTTTTGAACATGTAAAGGCTGTAGATTTCATGCAAGAATTCGTTTATTTAATATTATTCAGAATATATATTACAGCATGATATTGAGATAATTTAAGTCAATTTGCAGCATTATAAAAAACAACTGAAACGTAAATTGGAACAAAACGTTCTGATATGTCAAATGTATCCAAAGGGTTAATATATCAAAAGAGTTAATATATTAATAAATTAATCTCCAAAGGGTTAATTTATTATCAGTAAGTGGGCTACTTTTACTAATTAATTGTTAGTTTGATTTCATAACGCTGACGCCATTTAGAAATAAATTTGAACAAGAAATACACTGTTCCAGGATAATTTGATACATAATTAAGAAATATTATAACAGACTAATAAATGAAAAAAGAATAATAAAGCTTTTAAAATACTTTTATTGATGTGCTGAATAATAAATTTTTTTATCCAAAAAAAAAATTGAAAACAAAAATTTGTATTGATTAATTCATGATTTGATGAAGCGATGAAATTGATTTTAATATGAATGCAAAAACTTTTCATACCAATAATAATTCGAAACCAATATTTACACCAATATATATAAAATATTTTTTAAATGCTAAATTAGGGAAAATATGCACTACAGTTAAATTGATATGATTCCAAAAGAATTTGAAATCTTAAAATAATGTTACAACTTTTGAGTTCTTATAATTTTCGAAGAAAATTGCCAAAATATTGCTTAATTTATAATAGTGTGAAACTCAAATTAAAATTTTAAAAAAATCCTTCTGAAAAGCATTTTCGAAATTACTTCATTTTGAAATCTCGGTTCTCCATGTTCAGAGTAGAGAGGCACACGCACACAGGCCAGAGTAGAGGACTGACACAGGGACACATTCGCATATATAGTTATAGAGGTATAAAAACTTTTTTATAAATAAATGAGATAGAACACGTCCCAACATAAGGAATCCAATAAAGGCAAAAATTATTTAATTTCACGAAAAAACTCGTGTATTTCATCTGACACAGGAATGTGACTGAGGACAAACACTGGTACACTGACGAAAGGCTTCTTTAATCAAAGACAACGAGGTAGTCGTCATGGCTGTGAAAAGAAACAGCTGGTTCAATATTGGAGGTTGATTTTCTACGAACCAGGGAAAAGAAGAAGAGGCATAAAAATGTCCGTCCTTCTCATCCATTTATTTCTTTCCCTCTTTCCCGCCGTCATCTTATTCTATTTTTTCGCTTTCTCAAGAACGGTCACACGTACAAATGCGAGTATGTAAAGATCACATGAAAAAGAACAGAGAAATCCGTCCGAATCTCAAAGAAATGTATTTTTAGTTTCTTGTATATGAAGTATGAAGAAAGTATTGTAATCATCTATCACCATCATTTGAACGAAAAATTTTGTCGAATCACCACATTTTAGACCTCATCGAGTTTGAAAAACATGTTTTTAGCATTATGTTTATCTGTCTATGAAAAAGATAATTCAAAACATCTTTGAGCTAGAGGGATGAAATTTGGTATCCCTCTAAAATCAATCTTTTTTGCTCTCTTTCACAAGGATAATCAAATTTTGAGGCCAATCCAATAAAGGATTAATCACCTTCCAATCTGTATGCCCAATTTTTAGCCCAATTCAACAAGGGGCTGACCGCCTGCCGGCCTGTACAGGAAACATGTTAACGCGATACCTCATATACGCAATAACTTAAATATATATTAGATCTGTGTCAAACGTTTCTGCAAGTGTAGCTCTGTGTAGAAAAATGCTTCTGAAGCACAGATTCGATTTTCAGATACTTTCATCTTATGTCAGGGATTAATCGCCAAAAACTCGCCAAGGATCACACGATGGATTCAGTAAAAATGCCGAATTCATTGCAAAGTTTAATATTCCGTAACTATTGTACGCCAGTGCCCGAAAAGACATTCTCTGGGATAGTAACTGAATTGTTCTACCTACACTTAGGGATGTATTAAACAGTTTACTGCAATCCATTAAGATGCAAAATGAGAACTAAGATATTTACTAACCAAAAGTGATTGAAAGACAAGTCTCAAAGAAATTTTGTACGAAGCTTCAATTCCATTTCATTACCATATACTAATAATTACTTATTTTATTAATTAATAATTACCATATACTAATAATTACTTACTTAACAGTATGCAAGACCATTAAAGCTATTTAAATCTTTCCTAAGTGAAAGGATTTTTTTTAGTTTCCTAGAGCAGAATTTGTTCAGAGGAAGTCTATCTGTTCCGCTGTTCCAATCTAAGTCAGCAGGCCGCGGTGGCCTGGTGGTAAGGTCTCAGCTTCGGAACCGGTGGGTTTCAGGTTCGAGACGCGATTCCACCAAAGAACCGTCGTGTAAGGAGATTTGTTGCACGTTAAATCCGTCCTGACCAAACGTCTTCCCGCTGGTGTGGTGTGGTGTGGAGAGGGGAGTGCCAGCTCAGGTGTCGTCCTCGTCATCTGACCACGGTTCAAAATTACGAAGTCCGTCCCAAAATAGTCCAAGTGTTGCTTCAAAACGGGACTTTAATATAACTAAGCCAAACCAAACCAAACCAATATAAGTCAACATGGTAACTACAAAATGAAGAGAGTTGGATGGATAAAATTCCGGCACTCAGATGGAGCATCTACAATGTAGACGTTTATGAAATTTGGAACCAAATCTATGAAACGGTTAAATATCTGATGATCTGTACTTTCAAAAGCATGTTAATGCGATAAGTCATGCATCTGACCTTCGACCCGCCACGAAGACACACGGAAAAATTACTAGATGACCGGACCGCTGCAACAGCAACACTGGCGTGAACTGTGGTGCAACCCTCTCCGAAGGAAGTACATCCCGTCATCGATGGGAGGAGCCAGATCCCCACCTATTTGTGTACCCTCCAGGGTGGCGAGATCCAACACCATGCCGGAAGTATCTCATCCTCATTTGAGGTGCCCCCCCCGGGGGATCATGTTAATGGGATAAAGCGAAAACGCAATGACTTTTAATATATTAAATTTTGTATGTGATTTGGTGACTGCAATTGTAGTTCTGAATCGAATTTTAGTTTCAATCGGTTGGGAGCAAACACGTCTAAAATACAAATTCACAAGACGAGAACACTCTGGTTAGACTTCTCTCGTTGGTTAATTTTCGTATTACCGTACGCACAAACAAAGAGGACAACACATAGTCGATCTTTAAAGAAATATGATCCAACTTTTGGCAAAGATCTGCAATTCTGTTGATAAGGGGCTAAATTTTAATCAGTATTTTCTTGTGTTTTTTTAGTTATCTTACCCACATAGTCACGAAAAGACAGACATACACAGATGGATTTTGTTCAAAGTTTAAGATAAATCTACAGTTTTTGTGTAAAATCTTTATATAAATTTCATTCAAATTCATTCTTAAGTTATTTCTGAAATTTGTAACATACTTAAACGTAATTATTTCTCAACACTGCATGGCTGCTGTGATGATTTGCTTCTTTTCTGATAGAATGATCAGCTTCGACTGCGCGCCTTTGAATCGAGAATTTATAATAAAGAATGCATAGGTTTCTCTCCAAGACAAAAGGAAGGCATCGGTGGCCTGGTGGTAAGGTCTCGGCATCGGAACCGGAGGGTTTCAGGTTCGCTACCCGATTCCACCGAAGTGGGTCTGGTACATGTTAAAACCGTCCGGGCCAAACGTCCTCCCGTTGGTGTGCCGTGGTGTGGAGAGGGGAGTGCTAGCTGAAGTGTTGTCCTTGTCATCTGATCGCGATTTAAAATTGAGAAGTCCATCCCAAAATAGCTCTAGTGTTTCTTTAAAAGGGGACGTTAATATAACTAAACTAAACTCCAAGACAAAGGCATGCAACCGAAAGAGCTAACATTATTTTTCTTTCGCAGATAAAATTACATTTAGAATATTTTACCTTCTGTGACTGTACGAATATTTACCTTCAGAAGATTAATAGAATATAGTTTTTAATTATTTTTGTCTGATATTGAATTTCATGGATACAGGGCGAAAAATGATAGCGCAATTCAAAAGAAAATCAGCCTTGCATGACAACATTCTCGATTTTTTGCGCGTTTTTGTATTTTTAATACGTTTTGAATATTCTGAATTGTGAAGTGTTGGAAATGCGCAAACATGAATAAAAACTTCTGAACAACAGACATTTTAAAAACATTATATTAGTTATGCAAATACGACTATATCAAGATTCATTTCAATTGTTTTCTTTTGTAATTCAATAAAGTATAACTTTACCGTATTACTCACTGATTCTAAACTGTGGATCAAATCAGTAAGTGTATAATATTAAGAGCAGAAAAGGCACTTAATCTTTGCACTCCGATGTTGCCTCTCTCTCACCATTCAAGACGGCGCATCATTTTGACGCATTATTTATTTTTCAATTTTGATTGTTAAAAACGCTTACAGAATGATAAAAATACGTAGATTACTTTTTCAAAGAAAATTAACTTTAAAAAATAAATATAGATAATTGTTTTGAGCAATAACCAAATCTTTATATTAGGTGAATAATTATGCATCGAATTACTTTCCCAAGTGTAAAGGGCTAAATTTGAAATTAATTTAGAAAAGATTTAAAAACTTTTGAATGATAGTTTTATTAGATTTCTATTTTGAGTGAACAAGAAATGAAAATCTGAAGTTGATTTATATCAGCATTATTATCTAAATTTAAATAAAAATGCTACAAATAATTTGTAAAGGAAAATATTATCAATTTAGAAAGCAATTTTAGGTCTCCAGACGTCTTATTCAAACATCCTATTTATTTGTCCTTTTGTATATTTTACTTAAACTATCGTGGTCGCGGTGGCCTGGTGGTAAAGTCTCAGTTTCGGAAACGGAGGGCTTCAGGTTCGAGGCCGAATTTCACCGAAGAATCGTCGTGTAAGCGGGTCTGAGGGGCCGCGGTGGCCTGGTGGTAAGGTCTCGGCTTCGGAACCGGAGGGTTTCAGATTCGAGACCCGATTCCACTGAAGAACCGTCGTGTAAGGGGGTCTGTTACACGTTAAATCCGTCCTGACCAAACGTCCTCCCGCTGGTGTGGTGTGGTGTGGTGTGGAGAGTGAGGTGCCATCTCAGGTGTCGTCCTCGTCATCTGACCGCGGTTCAAAATTACGAGGTCCATCCCAAAATAGCCCTAGTGTTGCTTCACACGGGACGTTAATATAACTAAACTAACGTAAGCGGGTCTGATGCACGTTGAATCTGTCAGGGTCAAACGCTCTCCCGCTGATGTGGTGTGGAAGTGTGGAGAGGGGTTACCAGCTCAAGTTCATCCTCGACATCTGACCGTGGTTCAAAATGACGAGGCCCTTCCCAAAATAGCCTTAGTGTTGCTTTAAAGCGGGACGTTGATATAAGTAATCTAAACTAGACTTATATAAAATATCACTGACATAAATGTCCTGCAAAGTTATTCGTATTTTTCCTCGTTATAAATCGAGGTTTAAAAAAGTGGCACCATTTTATTTACTCCCCAGAATGATTTCATCCACCTGCCAGCTTGTACCATCACTGCCACCGCGGAAATATTCGGCTCGGATTTAAAATCTGGATCGACGATCGATCCTCCCGCTGTGTTTAACTCAACACAAAGTTTTCCCGTCTGCAGGAGCTCGAATCTAGTTATGCCATTCCCCAAACGACAGCGGCTTATCTAAATTATAATGCATACCGTTAAAACGGCTTTTGTGTATCGGACAAGCAAGAAATGCCTCGCAATCTCCTTTTTTAAAACTTGCCATTTTAACCAGAGCTGTTTTAAGAGAATTTATTCTTGCCTATGAATTGCATTAGCGGCGGAGGCTTTCCCTCCACTTCGATGCAAAATGGAGTTTCAAATAAATTTAAATTTTCTTAAAATATTTAAATTGCGTTTTTAAGACACAATTGGATATGGTGACACAAAAACAAAATTGTATGATTGCAGCATGATCTTGCCAGCAAAGAATTTAGATTTTTTAATACAGATGATAGGCAAGGCTTCTCTTCTAAATTCAGCTTAGAGTGGGAATAAAGTTGATTCCCATTTAATCACTGGACCGCGGTGGCCTGGTGGTAAGGTGTTTTCTGGAGGGTTTCAGGTTCGAGACCCGATTCCGCTGAAGAACTGTCTTGTGAGCGGGTCTGATGCACGCTAAATCCTTCGGAGCCAAAAGTCCTCCCGCTGGTGTGGTTTGGAAGTTTAGAGAGGGGGTTGAAGCTCAGATGTCATCCTCGTCATCTGACCGCAGTTCAAAATTACGAGGTCCTATTTATGCCGCCTAATACATGAAAGCTTTCATTTAAAAGAAACACGAAGTTTTAAACTCTGAATTGCTTGCTTCTGTGGTACCTTGTGTGGGGAATTAAATTTAATTGAATTAAATTTTATTCATTAACATTAATTGATATTCATTAATTCATTAACATTAATTATTAACCCTTAATGACCTAGAGTATCAATTTTGATACCAATCTTTTAAGCCGAATGTTCACATTACTATTAGTTTTTTTTTATAGGCTGGCTGTACGTATTTTACTGTTGTATAATATTCTTTCCAACGAAATTAAAAAAAAAAATTTCCCTTCATCTAGACCCTCAAGCAAACACAGTAATATTAAAAATAAATCACTTTCGTAAATCAGGCTACTAAGTGTTAACATTAATTGATATCTTTAAATTCCGAAAATATTAAAATAGCATATTATTATTGATAACAAACAATGTATGAAATTTCAAAACCATAACACATCAATAAATGATTGGGAAAAAAATAAGTGACAGATTTCCATCTTTACAAATATGAAACAGTCGGAGTAAATGATAGTAAATAATCACTTTGTAATGCATTTTGATATGTTGCGATTGAACAAAACTTTTTGCAAGACATAACTTGAATGATTCAGCATACAGAAAATACTATTTGAATTTTTTCTAAGCTTTTTATTCATATTTTAAAGTAAATATATGCCATTTTTTTTAAAGTTTGTCTTTTATATTCCATTTTTAAAGAGCATCTTCGCAAATGTAATCAACAAATATTTATAAATATTTTTTTCTCTCTCTTTCTTAGGTAAGTCTTTCACTGCCTGATGTTTTCGATCGCATTCTTCAAAATATCTCCCGATATTTTCTCAAAGTGGGTGAGATTTTTTTTTTTTTCACTTTGCACTTTTTAGCTCCATTCTTCAAAAGATTTTTTGATCGATCTGACCAGGGCCGCCAAAAAGAGGCCCGCATACGCTCGATATACTTTTGTAGCTTCAGTCGAGATCTGGCAACAGCTAAGAGTAAGAATGTACGAGTCCCTTAAAACGAATCGTTGCACGGAAGAGAAATAGCATTGTAGAGCGGAATATGAAATAAATTATTTGGAAGAAAATATAAAATTCCATCGTGATACCTGCCGTGGAATAATGGAATCGAATGAAATTTGAAAGCTCGGAGCGTAAAAAAGTGCTTTTCAGAACTAATAATTTAGAACAGGGACATATATATAATAGTTAAGGAAAAAATTTATGTTTATTTCTTTATTTAATTTATATACATTGTAAAATAGTTTTAAAATGATTTAGGAAGTTATAAGAATAATTATCAGAAGAAAAGTTATTCTTCATGTTGCTTGTTATTGGTTTACAATGTTACGGAACAATGTAATGTTTTGTGTTTCGTAATGAGCCATTTTTTTTCTGCTTGCCCTTCGGTATTTTTCTCATAAGTTTTATCTACAAAAGAGTTTTTATTATTCTTTTGAAGGTGGAAATACACTTAAATTTGAAAATGATATATAAATTATATTAGCATCTTGTTCTAGGAATATTTTAACTTGAAGGAAAATGGAAAGAAAATAAGATTAAAAAAATATATATAAAAATAAATATATAAAAATAATTTATATTTGAATTATAATATATGGTTTTATAATTTATAGCTGAAAGAAATAAAAAATAATAGCTTTAATTAATCATATATAGATATTTCAAATCAACTTTTCCTAGGAAAACATTTTTATTTCTATTATTTTGTAGCGAAATACAGGAAACATTGTAAACGAAAGGTATTTATTGCGGCAGAATATCTAAAACATGCTTCATTTGCAGAAAAAGCGAAATAAGTAGAGTTCTGTAACTAAGCCGTGTTTTCTATAAGTGAGATTTTAAACTAAGCAGTGTTTTCGATTCTGGAATAATATTTTTTTCTATTTAGTTATTTTACAATTATTTAAGTGTGAATTTGAGTGTGTGGTGAAAGAATATAAGCTAGTTAACAGCTACGTTGCACGAGCAATTGCTTTTGTATCATGGTCATGTTACTGGACTGCGATCCACAAGGTCCTAGGTTCTATCCTCGCTCATTATAATTCGCTACAAATGATAAGAATTAAATTTTTAAGACAACTCAATGGATGCAATAGGAACGTTATTGGCAATGTAGAGAAATAAAACTATTTCTGTAAGTTATAGTTTTAGTATAGATTTAGTTTAAGTTACAGTTTTAAAATAGGTTTCTTTAAACTCGTAAAGCATCATGTACTGCATGAACAACCTTCGAGCTCTAGAACTACAATGTGATACAAGCAAGAGAACTGCTATTCTGCAGAGTCCTAATTATAGCTGGGAAGTAAATCCTCCCGTGGCGTCTCGGCTGAACCGCTAGCGCGTAATTTATGAGCACCACATGTCCGATATCATTTATTCGTGCGCCATTAACATGTCTGATGTTGCATCCCGAGACACGATAATGGATCTGCTATAAACAAAGAGCTCTAATGGAATCCTTCGTTCGGGCCATTTCTCTGGGAAAGAAACGTAAACTGAGAGTGAATGATATGAAACAGAATATTGCATCCGGATTCAGTAAAAAGTCCGCATTTTAGAAAACAAAAAATGCTATAATATATTCAATGTGTACAAAGTACATCTTTGGTACAAAGTCATTCGCTTTTGGTACATGAATATTCGAGCGAGTGTTATTCTCACAACAAACTGCCGTACAAATGCAACAAAATAATTGCTGTATTTGTAACAAAAATGTTATAATGTATTCACTCTTCTGTTGTGTTTTTGGTACATGGCAAACAATAATTGTGTAACAATTTGGGGTCATTTTGATTCAAGATTTTTATACAATCTCTCCACATTGTATTAATTCTTCTAAAAAATTATTTTCTTTAAAATTTTAATATTTTTCCAAGACATTTATTTATTTCAAAATCTTTTACCAATTAAATTACCAAATGTACCATTAAAATCGTAAATTATCAAAAATATCACAGTATTGTTGGTACATGGTAAACAATAATTGTGTAACAATTTGGGGTCATTTTGATTCAAGAT
>JAPMOR010010295.1:70519-98470 GCA_026543865.1 Argiope aurantia | reverse complement strand
AATATTGTTGGTACATGGGAAACAATAATTGTGTAACAATTTGGAGTTATTTTGACTCAAGATTTTTATACAATCTCTCCACATTGTATTAATTCTTCAAAAAAATTATTTTCTTTAAAATTTCAATATTTTTTCCAAGACATTTATTCATTTCAAAATCTTTTACCAATTAAATTACCAAATGTACCATTAAAATCGTAAATTACCAAAAATATCATAGTATTGTTGGTACATGGCAAACAATAATTGTGTAACAATTTGGGGTCATTTTGACTCAAGATTTTTATACAATCTCTCCACATTGTATTAATTCTTCTAAAAAATTATTTTCTTTAAAATTTCAATATTTTTTCCAAGGCATTTATTTATTTCAAAATCTTTTACCAATTAAATTACCAAATGTACCATTAAAATCGTAAATTACCAAAAATATCATAATATTGTTGGTACATGGCAAACAATAAGTGTGTAACAATTTGGGGTCATTTTGACTCAAGATTTTTATACAATCTCTCCACATTGTATTAATTCTTCTAAAAAATTATTTTCTTTAAAATTTCAATATTTTTTCCAAGACATTTATTTATTTCAAAATCTTTTATCAATTAAATTACCAAATGTACCATTAAAATCGTAAATTACCAAAAATATCATAGTATTGTTGGTACATGGCAAACAATAATTGTGTAACAATTTGGAGTCCTTTTTACCCCCAAATTTTTATACCAATTCTCCATATTGATTCTTCAAAAAAACTCATTTTCCTTAATATTTCAATATTTTTTTCAAGACATTTTTTTTATTTAAAAATCAAATACGATTTTCAGTAATAGCTAAGAAAAGTTAAACAATAATCATATTCTTTAAGATTTTCTGCTTTGCTTATTTCATACATACAAAACATACTAAACACAAAAAGCAATTTATTCTTCATAAAAATAATTGATTTCCTGAAAAAAAAATGGATATTTAAATGACGATTATGATAAGAAATATTAATTGTAACATCGAACTGATTGTACGTACTTGTTATGAGTCTGACGTCTAACACCCATGTAAAAAATAAACCTTTTCGTTTTTTATTACATCCTCTATCGATTGTACAGTCGCAGATTAAAAAGAGGGAGCTACCGAGATTTATTTTGCAATCGAGCTACCCAGATTTATATTACAACAGTTTCATAGAAGGTTGTCTACATATTTAAAATTGTACCAACTTTATAATTTCCTATCCCAACATCATTTGTTTGATGTAATAAGTAGATTTCACCTGGAAAAAATATCCTGTATACAATTTCTGGTTAATATACTATGATTATAAGCAACTGATAGTGACTTTTTATTTCATGATTCGAATGAAATGTCTACGTTTGCATTCTGATGGATTTTTCAGATACTCTTTTCATTAAAGCTTCAACAGAATTGAAGTATTAGCATATTTTATGATTTAAATATCATAGATGTACCCGCTCAGAATCTCCTGAATATCAAATTCTTTTCATCGATAAATACTCAACTAATAAAATTGCAACTACTGATTGCAGAATAGCTTCAAATTTATTAGTTATCCCGTATGCTCCAAAAATGAAAACAGCTTCCCCGACAGCTCCGAGGAATATCTCTTAATTTGAGGAGGCCATTAAGTGGCCTTCGACAGCCCGGAATGACAGCGGGGTAACAAATGGCGCTCCCTACGGACTTATGAATTCAGCGGCGAAAGAGGGTGTTATTGAAATCGTTTGCAAATTATTCAGCGCTTTCTTATTCATGAGTGTTAAATGGTACAAGAAATCACACGCATTAAGAACATTAATCGGGCAACGAAATGCGAGAGCTGGAACACTGCCATCCTCAAATTACAGTGCAATTTTTATTTTTTTATTTTTGTTACTTCTTGTTTGCTTTGATGAATTATTTAGCTGGTGAAAATATTAAACTGATTGAGAGAACCCTGTTGAGCTAAGATTGCCACTCTGTTGCTCATAGTTACATTTTGAGTTCAGTCTTGATCTCTGTTTAGGTTGATACAATTACTGTTTTTCAGTACGTATAACCTTTCAAGTAGAAATTTAATAAGAAATATAAATTTTAAGCATGTACTTATACTATTGCATCATGAATGTTTATTATGATTATTTTCTAATTTTTTAACATTTATATTGATAGCTCGTTGCTACATATATCTTCATATCTTAAAATACATATTTTTTAATCTCAAATACATCAACGATTGTTCGCATTCCTATGGAATCAATATTTTATAAAATCGAACAATCACTGATAATAAAATTCTGAAATTGTGGTGGAATGGAGATCATTGTGATCCGTGCAGTGAAAGCAAGAGGACGTATGTTTTCGCGAACATTTCTTAAATGATCACATTTCACACAAAACAAACACAAAACACGAAGACAAGACAAGACATTAACGCGTGCACACCTTAACAGAACATAACACCTCTCCATGTCCCTGCGACTATAAACCTTAACAGAACAGCATTACATATCATTATTTACAATCGTAATGCATTGTGGGATTCTTATATAATCAGGCATCGCCATCTATTATCCAAAAGAGAAGATAGAGTAATGCAACTGCTACATAACAGAATTTGAAGACCGAATCCATTGGATGTGAACTCTCTTACTTTATAAACATGATACAAAACCAAACTAAGCGTAAAAAATTAAAATGTAACGGAAATTAGAATAATAAAAGTTTCGAAAAAAAAATGCTTTAAAAAAACGGCACTTTTTATTATTTATTTCTTATTCAAAATATTCACTTTATGTTGTATGCATTCATGATTTACATAAATCATCACAAAAAACAATTTCTGAACATGAATTAAAAGAAATTGCACCTTTAATATAATAGCATCAAATAAGCCAAAACATTCGGAACAAAGATTGTTTCTTCTTTTGGCGGAAGATAAAAGTTTTCCTTAAATATTAACAATAATTTCATAACGTGTTCTTATATTAAAAGTCTTAAAAAATTTTGATTTCTAAATGTTTTTAGATGATTTATTTTATAAATAAATTGCGCTAAATCTATTGGATGAATATTCCTCTTCTCAAATGTTGCGAAAATGGCAAGTTTTTTTTTCTTTAATTATTACTTAACTGCATAAAACATTTAAACGGTAAAAAAGCAGAATTTGCGAAAAAATGAATACGAAAACGAAAGGAATATGTAGAAAGTAAAAAGTAATTTAGCTTTATGATCCTAGTTTGATTTGAATTTAAATTTTACTGGCTTATGCTACTTTAAAACGCAAGGCTTTGCTAAGGATCCTTTAAACATCACTTGCTTTATCATTGATTCAGTTTCATATAAATAAAAGTAACATATTGCCACAAGATTCATTTCATGTTTCTATAGCTCTTTTTATATCTTACTGATCTTAGAGCTGCTTTTCATATTCATATCCTGCACCTCGTAATTGAGAATGAGAAGCTTCCAGCATGGTGGTTGGTTCTCGCTATTCTGATATGTATATAAAAGGGTGGGGGTCGGCTCCTCCCATCGATGACGAGACGTACTTCCCAAGGGAAGTGTTTTACTGTGACTGGCCCTTAGGACTAAACCACTGGTCCATAAGTGTTGCTGGTGCGGTGGATCTGTCATTCAGATTCTTCTGCCTGCTTTCGGCGGTACGGTGTAGCGGATTTAAGGTTTCGCATACGGATGAAATTGAAAAGAGAAAGAATTGAAAATTGTCGATAAACTCCGCCTCCATTTCTTTTCTTCCCTCTCTCTTGAAACCGATAACACTCTTTGCTTTTGTCTGTCCGAGTATAATTTAACGGAAATGAAACTGGAAAATGAAATTCGGCTTATATTCTTTCCACCAGGCATTTTATGGAGAGAAGTACACTACACTCTCAAGTATCCGTCTAATGTGCCTGAAGGGAGACTGGATAACAAAAAGCCGGATAGGCCGGAGTTGTATGAACTCATTTCTTTGACCACTAATACTACAAAACAAAGTTTTTATACCAAAACTCAATGCTATAATACGTATTTTCAGACTTCTTATTGAGTATTAAGCCCTCGCTTCACCTCAAACCACACAGAATGTGAAGGCGGCCGTGGCCCAATGAGTCATAGAAGCAGTTGCCGGTAACGTGTCGATTTAAAATAGAAGGCTCTGTACTGATAATTTATAAATGTTTAAATACTGCACTGCACTTTTCAAGAATTTATTAGAGAAAAAGTAAGTTAAAGGATATAAACTGTTTTACATTTTAACATAAATTCTGTAATTTTCACTGTGGTACATTTAAAAAAAAATATTGAGCATACCTCAAGAACGATGCACGAATACTGTTCGAACAGTGCAGTTATAACCAAGAACAGCGGCAATAATTAAGGTCCGTTCCACACTGACGAAACAATGAACTACGAGCAGAACGCTGCTCTTTTCCTGTCACAGCATGTATTTTGCACACGACACTTAAGATGATCGTAGCAGACACCCGCTTGCAATGTCTTGGCAATGTTGCCAATGCAATGTCTTGCCTTCTTTATTTAATTACGATAAAAGGAAACTAGGCCGGATAGTGCGAAAGCCAGACAGTCGCGAACCGGATACACGGGAGTGTACTGTACTCCTTTTATAAATGTAGCTTAGCGTAGGTTCAAACACATTCTCCTTTAGCTCACCTGATATTTCGTAAAACAAATTTTAATAGTGCAAGATAACATATACATTTCGATAATATACAAAATTATATCCCCCGGCTCGAGAGAGTTGAAATGCATAAAATTGGATGAGAAATAAATTTATGATGACTGCTTTTAAAAATAAAAGAGGCTATACAAATTTGCTAAGAATCAGATTTTTTTTTTAATTCTATATATGTTCTGCTTTTGAGATTCAAATTTATAACTTATTATTATAAATATTATGGAGTTTCTGAAACGATTCAATTTCAATACAAAGGAGCGCAAACCTTATGGCATCAAACATTAATTAGAAGCAATCAATAAAATTATTAATAAAATCTGAAATCAAAAAATATTTTTTTTAAATCTGGAATGCACAAATGTGCAACATTTCAAAGCTCATTAAAACCTTGCACATGAAGAAAAATCGATCATTAAGTTTCATTCTCACACATATGAAAATCCACACAATTCAGATAAAAAATGTGCACAAAAAAAAGAATAAAGACAACGTATAGTAAGAACTCTTTTTCTTTGCCTGTGGGGAAATAATTACATACTTTTAACATTAATCCAAACCAAAATCTTAAGGGTTCTTCCATTAAAAATTGACCCAATCAGTTTTCGAGAACCCAACCTCTTTGCTTAAAAAATTATTCCTTATTAATTGATCTTCCCGGAAATACGTACATCGACTAAACCAATAAAACTCCCGGACTCTTATTCTTCTTTCGAGAATCGAGTGACTCTTTTCAAAATTCCACCCTCTCCTGCAACCTGTGACACGAATCCTGCAGACGAGATTCTTTTCAATTCCAGCAGGTTGGAGCGAGCACCCTCTTCAAAGGCTGCTCTTCATCCGCGAATCTCTTTCTTCCAGTGAGGGGTGTTATTCAAATCGTGTTCGAAGCCTTGTCCGCGTTGTTCTTCCGGAAAAAAAATCGTCTGCCTCCGCATATTTCTGAGAGGTGTTGGAATGAGAAGGAATTCTACATTCCCTTTTGTTGAAAGAAGGGTTTGGGAAGAAAAAAAACTGCAAAAGTACGCATGTCTGCTTGAATTGAGGTTGAGAGAAATGATGTGGAACAGTTGAATCATAAATATTCACATATAACTTTTTGAAAAAATTAAGCGTTTTTTTTATTATTATTTATTTATAAGACTATAATTATGTTTTCGAGTTTTTCATCCATAATTTACTAACGAATTTGTGCCAAATTATTTTCTTTCTCTTTTCGTTTAATAATTTTTTCCAACAGCAGTTTTCACTCTTTTTTTTATTACTTTCCTTGGGCGACTTATTGGAAGTGAATTGAAAGTTTAATTTAAATATGATAAATTTAATAAAAAATTGGTTTTAAAACACAGATGATAAATTATCGTACGAAAAGTAAACTTTTTAATTTTAATAGTTTCTATTATTTTTAAGACTTTAATTTATAATTCTTCATTATAAATATTATGAAATATTAATGTACATTTAAAAAATGCTATCTAATACCGCCACTCATTTGAAATCAAAATTAAATTGATTTAATCGGGGAATTGAAACTTAAAAGCTAAAAATCGAAAATTGAGCACAATATATTAAAATTTAAAAACTATATATCAGAAAGGAGTGAAAATTCGATTTCAAGCCCCTATCTTTACAAACATGAAACAAGTAAATTTTAAAATGCAAATAATAATTAAATAATGATGTTAAAAAGCAAATTAAATAATTAATTCTCTATACCTTGATTTAAAACAAAACAATTAAACCTTACATTAATACTAAACGCTGAGAGAAATGCAATAAAGTTTTGACGAAATATTGTACGCTGAATTTAAAAAAGAAAGAAAATTAAATATGAAATTTAAAAAATCCATATTCTGTCATTTTTTTATTTATTTACTTCTTAGATTATGTAATCCTTCGTTTCCATTGGTTGTTTGCAAAATTTTTTGCTAATCTTTATTATTGAAGCATCGTTTCTAAATTTTAAGATTTTGAGTTAACTTTAAATTCAACACAGTCCATGAAATATTTTGTTTTAGAATATATTTATTTAAAGATAATGAAATTTAAATTATCGCTTTAGAATTATGCATTCCTAAGAATATTTTTATTATCATAATTACAATGAAATGTCTCTTGGACATCAAGGTAATAATAATTTATAAATGCTAAAAGAATGAAGTCCTTCTTTACGGAATACGCATATCATGATAATTATGCGACCATGATAATACCATGCAATAAGACGCATACCATGATAATCCAGCAACAACAGTAACTGAGCAACTAATCTTTATTTTCCCTTTTTCTCCACTTACCGACTCTACATCATCATTCGTTGTCTAAAGCACGCCCTGAGAGTCTCGCACATTTTTATCCATTGATGGCCTCTGGGAGATCGCGGTGGCCTGATGGTAAGGTCTCGATTTCGGAACTGAAGGATCTCAGGTTCGAGACCCGATTCCACCGTAAAACCGTCGTGCTAGCGGATCTGGTGAACGTTAAACGGTCCGGGTTCTACTTCCTCCCGCTGGTGTGGTGTGAAAGTTTGGAGTGGGGTGTCACCTCAGCTGTCATCCTCGTCATCTGACCGCGGTTCAAAATTACGAGATCCGATCCAAAATAGCCCTGCTGTTGCTTTAAAACAGGACGCTAAGACAACTAAACTAAATTAACAAACTCGGCCTCGAGGATGGAAGTTCAAAACCCAATTTCATTCAAGAATCACTATGCATATTGATTTGGTAAACATTAAATCCGTCGAGTCTGAATATGTTCCACTGGTTTAAAATAAAGTCCCCGTTAGCTGTCTGCACTTATGAGATTCTTCCAGAAACAGCCGTCGTGTTGCTTGAAAACGGGGAGTTAATATAAGTATATCTACAACCGCATACGCTATCCTATATATTATTTCTGAAATTGTTATGAAATTTAGCCATGTTCATTCTTAAATCTACCAAAATTAATTGTTACTCCGTAACTTAACATTTAAACTGACAACTAATAAACATTTTTACTACTAATACAATGTAAAAAGCATTTGAAGGGAGCATCCTTGTTCATGTATTGCCCAGAACTGACCGATGACCAATGTCTGCAAATATCAAAGTTGGACCTTTTTAAAGAGAGCATTCATATTCCTCCCGCGCATGCTCAGTTTAGTCAGCTTTTCCTCATTCAATCGATGGGGACGAAAATCCTCTTTTTGGAGGATTTTGTGCCAGCTTCCGAAAAAGAGGGGTTTATTTCGGAGCGAAATAAAAACTTTTTTGTTTTTCTGCTTCTTTAAGAAGGATGAAAGATAGGAATAAGGGAGCAACCACTTTATTTCACGGGCACTAGCTTTCAAGAGCGAGGAGTTGCTGCAGGGTCCGCCTTTGCAAGTGTCCGGAACGGATTAGCAAAACGTTGTTAGCAGAATCAGAAGATATCAAAATGTATTTGCTCTGAAAGGGGCAGCGTCAGGTGAGTTCTGTCTCTGGAAGGGTTGTGCAGCTGCTTCATAAAATATTGAGGAAGAATACAATTTGCAATAAGCTGTGCGGCAAGGGTGCTGGATGAATGAAATTTTGCAATTGAACTGTGCGAGATTACATTGCGGCGAATGTTTTAAAATTTTTAAGGTTACCATGTGCTAATATGCAGAGCTGATCATCGCTATAAAGGAGCCCGGGGTCAAAAAAACATTCGGGGCCTTAAATTTTTTATAAAGTAAAAAAAAAATTACAAACGTGAGCATATAATACTATTGCATGATTAATGCGTGATTTTTTTCCTTGATATTAATAAAAATACTTCAGAAAAATTACAATTTTTTGTAATTTGCTTTTCGATGCTTAGAACAGCAAGTGTATTTAAGCATTCTGAACACATGTTTGACCGAAGATAATTCTTTATTAATTTTAATTTGCTGAAAGAGTGCTCAGCACTTGCTGTAGTAACTGGAAATGTAAAGAGATGTTTTAACACAGTTAATACATTTGCAAATAACTCGTTATAATTATTATTTAATTTGTATTACAATATGACTTGTGTGTTATTGACATCCTTTTCATTCAAAACCAAATGCCGTAACAAACCAATTTTCTGGATTATGTTTTCATCTACATTTTTGCTCTATAACTTTACAAAGTTTTTGGTACATTTTTTTAACTTGATTTTTTAATATCAGTGATTGATTGTAAATACTTATAATTCTTTCTTCTATCTGGGGAATAAAAGTATCAATTGCAATGTTAAAAATTAACAACTAAATTCCTCTACCATGTTTTTTATAACGTCAAATTCCGCTATTTCTTTTACGAATACGTTTTTTACGAAAATATTCTGAAATATTCAAATTACATGCTATGACTTTTGCTTCGTCTAAAAGTGTGTTGAATTTTATTCTTAAATTTTGGATTTCAGTTTTAATTTTATTGATTAAATTGAAAGCCGAGTCAAGAACAACTGTTTTTGCTTGAAATAGTTTATCGATAGTGTTAATTTGGACAATATTTCAAACCATACTAAACATACAATAAATGACATTTATTTTATTGAACCTTAGCTTCGAATGCCACTGTACTATCGTTATATGCATTAATAATTCATTCTTCTAGGGCATTAGTTTGTTCAAACTGTGTATACACTGCTTTAATCGAATCCATTTTGGCTACTCAGAACCTATCACGTAATGATTTAAAAATAATATTTAAATGCTTTTGTAGAATTTCCCACCTTTTTTTGCAGATGCAGAAAATAGGCGATGCAAAAGTTACAATATCCGAAAGAATTTTACAATATATACTGCGGCATCACAAATGAATAAATGAAAAGAATGTGATAGACAAGACGCATAAATTGCATGAATGTTTAGAACAATTATTATAGATTATACACCTATTTATTTCCCTTTCATGTTTCTATCGCTGTTGTATTCCTCTCCTCTACAATTCATAATATCTAAATAAAGCTCATTTAATATTTTCAATAGAGCTTTTGCTTGTCCTTCTGCAGTCCCATTAGTTACTTAAATAAACCCTACAAATGATTCATTTATAATTAATCTTTTCTCTTCAAAATTTATATATCTAATAATGGCTGAAGTTTGGTCCATATGGGAAATATCAGAGATACAATCCATTTGGATACTATATTGCGTGGCAGCTTTTTCATTATATCGTCTTCAATTTCGTTAAGAATTTTATTTCCTAATTTGAGAATGATTTGTTCGTGCGATCTATGTGCTAAATGATGCGCTATTCTATTTTTCGAATTTTTCAGTCTGTTTATATAACCCATTAACACAGAATCTTATTTACTTAATAATCCGATTAAATTTTAAAAATGTCCATTACTTGGCGTTCTTATTATTTCACGGACGCATTTTAGCCAAGCTTGGCTCTTGCGCCACAAACCCCAAACTAAATTTATTATTTGATGAGTTCATCGCAGTGAAAGATTATTACATGCTAAAAATAGATTTATATCTACAATACTTTGGAATAGTAATTTAAGTCGTTTTATTTCCTTATTTACATTAACTTGATTTGTTTCATCAACAGTCGAAAATAAATTGAGTCGTTTTAGTAATTCTTTTTGAATAAAATGGCAAATTAATTAAATTTGAATTACGAATTTTTGGGTCATTAAATGAATTAAATGATAATTTGAATTAAAATGACAAATAAAACGCTTATGATGTTGAGTTACAGTTCACAGCTTTCTCCAGTTATTATAGACACCTATAAATCGTATAGATTGCTCATTTCCTCTTCTTTTGGAAAATAATATACAGCAAAAACAAAATACACATTCTTGGTTATTATATAAATTAAACAACTGCGAAGCTGGGTTTCACCATTTGGTATTTTTTAAATAGTACATAGTGGAAAATGATCTACCTTCAGCATTCTTCGCAAAACCTCTTTTGTGTTGTACAGGTCTGGTTTGAACACAAAACATTCTAAACTTATCAGTTATAAATAATACTTGGCCATAAACCTGGATCACTTATTTTCGCGTGATCATATTTGTTATTGTCATTTTCGTCGCTGTCTGATTCGATCATATTTGTATAAGCATACAGTTCTTCAACGAATTCCGCAGTTTCAGCACTTTCATTGCAAGATTGTATAGTTTATGCAGATTTTTTTTTCTCCAGTTGAAACTTCTGAAGTCGAAGCAATTTCATTATTAGAATTACTTCGTAGACAAGAAAACAGATCTATTTGTGACTTCTTGAAATTTAGTTTTTTTTTCCTGTTAAATTTTTCTTTTGTCACTCAGAGATATATTTCCTTTGCATGGACACGATTACATCTAAAAATATTAAACGTTATAGTATGAATTATCAAAATATTATATGCAATCTAATCTAGTAGGTGAGGTAAATGACCCCAAATCTACTTATTTTATGTTTATAATATGTTTCACATTTGCCCTAGGCTTAATATATCTGTAAATTTCGTATATTTCCATATTGTTCGTATATCGTTATAGTTACAATTCTTCCTCTCTTTCCACATAGGGCCGCGGTGGCCTGGTGGTAAGGTCTCGGCTTCGGAACCGGAGGGTTTCAGGTTCGAGTCCCGATTCCACCGAAGAACCGTCATGTAAGGGAGTCTGTTGCATGTTAAATCCGTCCTGACCAAACGTCCTCCCGCTGGCGTGGTGTGGTGTGGAGAGGGGGGTGCCCGCTCAGGTGTCGTCCTCGTCATCTGACAGCGGTTCAAAATTACGAGGTCCGTCCCAAAATAGCCCAAGTGTTGCTTCAAACTGGACGTTAATATAACTAAACCTAAAACCTATCCTCTCTTTCCACCCCGCTATTGTTGTGTCGAACATTATTTTATTTCTTGATCATATTGGGGCCCCCTCAATCATCGGCCGCACTTCCTAGATGGCCGGCAGGGCCGCGGTGGGCTGGTGGTAAGATCTCGGCTCGTGAGCCATAGGGTTTCAGGTTCGAGACTCAATTCCACCGAAGAACCGTCGTGTAAAGAGGTCTGTTGCACTTTTAATCCGTCGCCAAACGTCCTTCCGCTGGTGTGGGGTGGAGAGGGGGGTGCCAACTCAGATGTCGTCCTTGTCATCTGACTGCGGTTCAAAATTACGAGGTCCGTCCCAAAAAATAGCCGTAGTGTTGCTTTAAAACTTTAATATAACTAAACTAAACCTAGATGGCCTGCCCTTCTACTATGATGTGTTGATAAAAGATCAGTGGCATTCACTAGTATATCCACCACATTTATTATTCTGCTTTGAGTTCGAAATCAGAAATTCTCAGATTATACTTGGTATAGTCAGTTGTTCCATGTAAATACTAGCACGCCAAAATTTTATTCATAATTTTTACTTAACTCTTTGTTTTAAATCGCAAAATAACACTCGATAGCATTTATGGCGTAAATAATAATAGTTTATTTCCTCCAAAACTCAAGTAAGTAACTCAAATGCCATAGCTCTGGGACCATAAACAAACTAAACTGTTATCACTCGCCGCTTAACTGACCAAAATATCATAATAAAGATAATAAGGGGTAGAGTATCAACCTGACACATACTATATGGCTCGTGTACTTCTTTGTAATGTAAACATTTGAACTCCTCCTCTTGTACTTACTGAATTCAAAGTTTTACAACTGGATGAATTCCTATAGAGCATCTGTGCTCTGGTCTCTGCTATTTGTAGTCTAATAATATTTTTTTGTAACACAATATACAGAATTCACGACATATATGTATGAATCCCCTTCCTCCATCTCTCTCACTCTTTATATATATAATACAATACAATATACACTATGTACACAAAAATTATTGTAAGCTCTTTGAACTTCAAAAAATATAACTAAATAGCAAACAATATACACCATTATCAATAATGAAGGTACAATTACATATATTTTTAATTACAACTGCCTAAAACTTCATTACTTGCGCAACATTATACATATATTAAAAGGTGGGAACAAACAGTATCCGCAGCATCAAAATCATTGAAAGACCTATTTATAAATGTCGATGGCTTATCTAACAAATTTATCAAATTGATGAGCTGACAAATTTAATCGATTTTTGTCCAGATTGGGACCCGAGATTTTATTCACAGTTATTGAAAACTCTAATCAAAAGGGTTCTAATAATAGTCCCTGTAGTATTTGCTTGATGAACTGGAAAATCTGGACAGTGTTTTCAAACATTTTACTGGAGCTCATCTCACTTTTCTAATGAAGAGCACGACATAATTTAAATTCTACTTCGATAATGTTGCCGCAGCTGTATTTCTTGATTTTCGCGTCAATTTGTGAATCGACACTGTTTGGCCTTCTCTCACCGAGTCTGTTTCAGCATTCATCTGTACCTCATCTATGGTTCATCAAAGCCTTTGTGCTTTAATTCTTATTGAAATGTTTGTTTCGCCTAATGTTTACTGAATATTTGTGAGACATGTTGTGAATTTGAACCCTCCCCCCTCCGTTTTTTTAGAGCGAAGTTTTTCTACTGTAGAACACATATTAAAGCTATGTCTAATAAACATTTTTGTTTTGGAAACAAGCCAATCTTTACCATCAATAAAAGATATTTCCTTTTTTATTTTGAATATTACCAATTTATAGTGGAAGATTTTTGAAACAAAAGTCCAGATAGTTTTATTTACCTAGTGAATAGACAAATCGACAAACAACCAAACCTTTGACGGATTAGATACATTGTAACTTATACGTTAACGGTAATAATGCGCCATATTTCATGTATCGGGGCTCAGCTATCGCGAACACTTGCACGCAGACATACGTACATAATTACTTCTCACAGAAAGATTTTGATGGAAAATCTTGAGTTTCAGTTGAAAGAAGGTATGCTTTCATCCTGTTTGTGCTTTTGAGTTATTTTATTTACAGGCAAATAGATCATTTGTCATATATAACTCTATAGTCAGTATATATATGTGTGTGTGTGTGTGTAACATATTTTTGGTTTAAGTAGAATGTAAATTCGAAGCAGTGAAGAGACTTGGTAATTTAAATTTCGTTTTAATATCTATTTCGGGAAAGCATAATTATTAACATGAAGACTCAGCGCGGCACAAACACAGAAAGCATAAAGAACGAACAAATGATCACTAGTCTTATATAACATAGGATTTCTGGCCAGGCGCCAATGTGGTGACCTTTGACATCTTTTGAAGGGTACAGAAGATATCACTCTCATTTGATACGCATTATTTTTTGAAAGGGATTAATTAAACCGCAAGTGGAATTGGATCAAGAAATAAGAGAATATTTTAGAATGAAGTTACGATGGGCTAAATTAAGATAAAGTTTTGGAAATTAATTTGGATTAAATTAAGAGTTTAAAATATCATTTCATATATATATATTAGAAAAAAATTAGAGGAAAAATAAATAAGATCAGTTTTTTTCTCTTTTGGCGATTGCTCTATCTTTCTTTTTTGTGCATGTAAGAAAGGGGAAATCTTTATCTAGATTGTTCATAAGTGCCTTATAGGTTATGCAAGGACTTATAACATTCTGTCCTTAAAATTCATTAAGAGAGAACGCCGCTCAATTTAAAATCACTCTATATCCCTTTTCGATAGAGTCCGATTTCTAATGTCGTAATTTTGTAATAAGAATCGCATGCCTGAAAGTCACTGTCATAACTCGATTCCATTTTCAATTATCGATTCCAATCATTTCCCATTTTACTGCAGTTAAAATGGTCGTAAAGCCCTCGCCCCCACTCCACATGTCATTCGGGCGAGCGCATCGGCAGATTTACAAGCCATTCACGGCACGCCCCTGCAGAGACCAGTATCTGCAACACGATTACACTCCCTGCTTTATTGGATTATCCATATGGCCATCTGATGTTGCAGAGTTTGGAGCCGTTTACTTATGGGTGAACCAGAATGATTCCAATGTGCTGAATCTGCGATTTCCCAGGCATTTTTTCTCGGAGTATATCTCCCATCAGTTTGCATACATATATGTTACGGTCAATGTAAACAATCGGTCATTATTAATAAATAACCAAATAAGCCGGTTAAAGTGAATAATTCATGAGTTATTATGACATTAACCGGTTATTATTAATGGTAATTTGGGCAATGTCAGATTTTCGCCTTTTTTATGTGCTGGCAACAGCTAGACAATATCAGTTTATTGTTTATTTTACAAGTTAGGCCCCCGATTCTTTCGTTGTCAACTTTTGGCGTTTACATTATTGTTTTTCACAAATTAAAATAGTTATTTTAACAAATTTTGCTACGACACAATAAATGATGATTTTTTAATGCTTCAAAATATCTTTTTTTTTTCCATTTCAACAGATAGATATTGGAATTTTTCAATGACTAATACCCCCTTCCCCAAAAAGACGAAACTAATTAAATATGAAATAAAGAAAAAGAATTTAGAAAACAGTATCATAGAAAAACTTCAGAGCAAGTTTTAAAAACGTATACAAAGAGGCACACCCACTTCCCAATAGTATATAAACCCTTTAAACACACTGGCCATTTGGAATTATTAATAATAACCGGTTAAATAAATGATTTCAGATATTTCTCACTTTGACCAAAAGAAGTTATTTTTTATAATGACAGTAACAAGCATATTATAGGAAAATGAGCATGCTAGCTGAGCTGACTTTTTTAAGGATACACCTTCGTATTTTTTTTGTTCATTTTTTTGCTTCGGATATTTCGATTATTATAATTTTAAATTTACTTAGATTTACTTTAAAATGAAGTATGAGCAAGTAAGCTTATTACACTGTCAGCCAAAATGAACGAGCATGCGCAGTGTGAAAATTTTATCGAGGTCCAAATATTAATCAATCATTATGTTAAGATACATGTGTTTATGTAACATGAGGGGACCCTAAATGATGTACAGAGCGATGTGGAAATGTTCGACCCCGCTTGCTAATGGGATTTTGATGTGCTCTGAGCATTCTAGATTTCCCAGAATATTTCTATGCGTCTTTAAGCATTATAGACTTTACAAGTTTAAGCTTGCTATAATCAAGCACTGTGTTATCGAGTGATACAATAAGCACCACTTCGAATATTAAAACGATTTAAGGGAGATATAAATTTTAAACAGAATTCATTATTTTAAAAATATCTGTGATAATGAATTAAACCGTCTTTGATTAAAACCATTGTACTGCGTTACCTACCGAAGTCACATAAAATAATTTTCGAAGATTTAAACACTTCCTGCAAGTTCACAGTATGCCCAATTTCATTTGTTCTTTTCCAGTTCAAGGTCAAATGCCATCATCCGTATTGGATACTGGATGCGAACACTCCATTGAGTGGCTGCTCGAGATATGGCTGTGCAGAGAATGGGATATGGGCTCTATTGCCGTCTCTTTCGTCAAATCATTTAAGAAATTAGGGGATCCATTAAAAATAATCACGTATCTTCAAAATTGGACGTTAATCGCACCGTGCTAGATTTGGCTGTCTCAGGAGAATCAAGTTTATCCCATATTTCAGGGGCTGAGTTTAATTTAATGAAGCCATGGGTCATTTGCTATGTAGATATGCCATAGGTAGAAATTTAATAGCTATAGCTGATAGCTGTTTGCTCTGTTCTGTAAAGAATCAGACCGAGAAATAAAACTTCACATAAAGCATGAAGGAATTAATTATTATAAATAGTATGTACATACTATAAGCAATGTGCGTACGAAGGAAATAAATTTTTATTATTTTCTATTACAAAAATTATTATCTGAATATATATGTAGTGGTAACTTCATAAAAGTCAGATAACAACTTCCGGACACGAGTGTGCACTTTTGTCTAGTGGCTTTGTTACTCGGCTATGAACCTTAATGTTGCGAGTTCGAACCTTAAACTTGCACATTGGTGACCCTGGTTCTGAACATCCGCATCCTTCGTTCAGTTGTCGTGGCTCCATCTACCGGCAGCAACCACTCACACACGCTCTCCGTCGCCCGCCATAACGCTTGGCGCGATAACAACGTTCGTCGCTCGCCATAACGCCTGGCGCGATAATCACGTTCGCCGCTCGCCATACTGGCGCGACAAACTCCACCGACTCACTGGTGGGGGAGTAATGTGGTGGTAACTTCATAAAAGTCAGATAACAACTTCCAGACACGAGTGTACACTTTTGTCTAGTGGCTTTGTTACTCGGCTATGAACCTTAATGTTACGAGTTCGAACCTCAGCTTGCACATATATGTACATCAACGATAAAAATATAATAAAAGGTGTCCACACCGGAAAATACTTCCTGTTACAAAAATGCTCTAAATAGCATTAGGAATTATATTTTATATATTTTTAATCAATAAATGTGTAACTGAGAAAGTTATGAAGTCTGAATGTTTATACAAACTCCTGCTTATATTTAGTAAACTATTCTTGATATACTGACAATTTTAACAAATGCAATTCAGTCTGCTGCAACCAAAATTGACCGAAGCTTTGAATTTCATTATCTTATCTGCGCCAACTCTATGCATTTATTGGTGGATCTTCGTCGAATCGGCTATTGAAACAGTTAAAATAGTTAGATTTAAAGCTTCGTAACTAGGTCAATATTAATCATAGAAGTGGTGATTTTTTTTGTTTAAAATTCTAATATATCAGATATATTTTACCAAAATATAATAGGATCGGTGGACTGTATGAAAACTTATACTTCTCAACTGTTTCAATAATATATTTATTGAATCGAACATAAAAATAATTTCTTGCGTCATTTAGTAGATCGTTTTTCCAACTGGAAATGTGTGCTGATCTCTGATAGTTTAAAAATTGGCAGTAGGATCATGATTTAAATCGGTAACAGGGCCACAGTGGCCCGGTGGTAAGGTCTCGGCTTTGGAACCGAAAGGTTTCAGGTTCGAGATCCGATTCCACCGAAGATCCGTTGTGTAAGCGGGTCTTGTACATGCTAAATCCGTCGGGGTGAAACGTCCTCCCGCTGGTGTGGGAAGTGGAGTTTGGAGAGAGAATGTCAGCTCAGTTGTCATCCTTGTCATTTGATAGTGGTTACGAGGTCCGTCCCAAAATAAAGCTAGTGTTGCTTTAAAACGGGACGTTAATATAATCAAACTAAATTTAAATCGATAACGCCGCCGTTACGAGGATTAGTTTTTTTTATTTTCAAAGAATTTCAAAACTTGCAAAACTCTATCCAATAATCTTTTTTCAAAGCATTTTCTTCAAAAATGGATATTATATTATATAAATTTTCTGTTATTTCAGGAAAATTGTTTCACATTCGTACCGATAAAAGCATTTTTTTGTTCTTCCAAAGGCAAAATTAATTCCGAAATTAAATAAAAACATTTTTTAAAAATGCCATTTTTTACAACCAGATCTAGCAGTAGATATTGCTCTATAAATCAAAACGGTTGGGAGTGTCAATAACTTACTGCAAATAATCTTTTTTATTCTTTGATATATGTTTCAGTGTGAACATTAATTCTACTTGCCATTTCTAAGAAACCGTCTCTGACTTCCGAAATTCTAAAATAATCTGCGGACTGATACCATCTATTACATTTTTTTTTTTTTTTTTTTGTAGAAAGGGTTAAAAAATTTGATTGATGGTTGTTTTCAGATAAATATTTATTTCGCTGTGACCGTAACCAGATGTTTGTTTTTTTCTTTTTGAATCCTTTTCGAGCTAGAATGTTTCATGCGGAAAGATGAATCATAAATGTATTCAGTAGAAATGGTTTATGTCAATATTTTTTTTCTTTAATCACTAATTTAGAATGAAAGATATATTCGGCTTCTAAGTTAAAACAATAAGCAAACTAAATCGGTGAACAAAAAATTACTTACAAAACAACACACGTGGAAGTTATTAATTAAAATGAGCATTTTTGTTTAATTTCAAAATGGATCATTCTACAAATAGGAATAGGATGGGACGAAGGATCGATTTCGGAACAAAATACCTAAAACCAAGATGTCTAAACACTTGAATTTTAATTCTTTAATAAAAGAACGGGCCTATTCCAAATGGAAATGAATGATGTATAATAGAATTAAGATACTAAACAGCCAAAATACCCAAAACGTAATGATTATGTGATTTTTTTTTAATTTATTAGGAAAAGTTGAGGAGAATGACTCCTCAAAAGCTCAAAAATTCAGAAAGCTAGACAAATGGAATCTGGAAAATAATTTAATCGCCAAAATAATCGATGTATATTAGATTTGGTTTATATTGATCATAAGATTGACTATCTATTGATCTTTCTACTTGAGAATTTTTACACTTAAAACTGTAAGCGACCGTGGTCTGGTGATGAGGTTCCAGATTTGAAATACGATTCCACCGAAGAGCCGCGATGTAAGTGGGTTTGATCCAGCATTGTTCTCCCACTAGTGTGGTGCGGAATTGGGAGAAAAATACCATTTCAAGTGTCGCCCTCGTCATCTGATCGTGGCTCAAAATGATGAGATCCTTTTTAAAATAGCCTTAACTTTGTTATAAAACTGGGCGCTAATGTAACTAAACTAAACTTATTCCCAAAATTGAGACGATTTATATAAATGTCATTCGATATACGATCTTGTATTTTAAATTCAATCTGTAGATGTCCAAATATATTCTAGATTTTCTTCATAATGCTTAGAAGCTTTAAAGTGAACATGCCAAAATATAGGTGAATTTGGGAGAGAGAATATTCTTCGTATCTGCCAACTTTTATCTTCTACATTAAGTTGTACTTTCTATCTATCTTGTTTGGATATACATGTTGATATCATCGAATTTAAAGCAGGATCCTTCATTTGAAACGTTTTAGCTGAGTATTTATTTGTCCGTGTTTAGTGGTTAAAAAAATGGGAAGTTATTACACTGTGTTTGCAGTTGTCTTGCTGAAAAAAAAGAGTCATCCCTTTCACAACTGAGCATAAATCGTTTATATAATTGGAAGAATATTTATAAAAACAATTTTATGAAATGCAGCAAAGCGGTAAGATTTTTCAAATTCATTCATTTAGTTGCTTTAGAAGGGATTTTGTGAATTTTATTACATGATTAAAAACTTCTGATTTTAAAGGGAAACCTATATGGTGAATATTATTTTTCTCATAGTAAAATAAAAGAAGCTCAGATACAAATAAAATATTTCTTTTATAATAATACTACACTTTACTTTTGAAGCCAAATAATTTTGAATATTGAGAAAAATAATCATACAAAATTCAAATCAATTCATACATATTAAATTTTATACAAATATTTGTTTAGTGGCTTTTGTGTTTATAAATTTTTAAAAAATAATTTATAGATATATAATGTTATTGCACTGTCTGAAAAGGTCGCGCCAGTGACGTTTTCTATTTCATAAAATATTCATACATGATTGAAGTTGAATTGTTAATTAAATCATTCTTTCATTTTTCTGAAAACATAACCAGTCAAGTTTAATAATTCATAATTCAGGTTTAAGGCAATGTAATAATTATAAATAGTTTGTATAATCTCCTGTAAAATTTAAACAAGTTCATACTGAGAAGCTTTATTAACAAAAAAAAATTAAGCTGCGAAATGAAAGAGGAAAAATTTATAGCGTCTTCGTCAACAATACGTTTTATATCCTCACCCTGTTTTTTTAAGGAGCCATAAATAATCGTATTCTCAAGTTTGTGTTCAATGCGTTTAACCGAATTTAATTTTCATTCACTTGCGGTTAACTTCTAACAAG
This sequence comes from Argiope aurantia, assembly GCA_026543865.1. Taxonomy (NCBI): domain Eukaryota; kingdom Metazoa; phylum Arthropoda; class Arachnida; order Araneae; family Araneidae; genus Argiope; species Argiope aurantia. The sequence continues at coordinate 78,099 of JAPMOR010010295.1, read as the reverse complement.
AACAACAATAATAAATAAAACTACAAGCTTTTTATTGCAGATTTTTGTTGCTTTCAGTATATTCTGACACTTAAAAGTTTTCGTACCTATAGCATTCTTAGTTAAAAACAATATCTTTACTTCATTTTGTTTTCGGGCTTCTTAATCTCCTTAAGAACTTTTTGAATTCTACGAATCCCAACTGGGCAACGTTTCAAACGCACTGCTCGTGTTTCCCACTCTTCTGAAATCTAATTCCCTCAAATGAAAGCCTATAGAAACTTTCTTTAATAATATTTCTGACAAAATTTTAACAGCAAAATGCACATCCAACATTTATCTATCATGAATTCTGATGGAAGTATCATCAGTAATTCAATGTAACGTTTCAATCATGTACGACGACTCAATCCTCAGTAAGTGGCAGCGATGAACTAGTGCTGAGGTCACGGCTTCGGAACCGGTAGATTACAAATTCGACACCCTATTCAACCGAAACACCATCGTGTAAGCAGATATAATGCACGTTAAATCCGAAGGGGCGAAACTCCTCCGTTGGTGTGGTGTGTAAATTCGGAGAGTTGTGCCATCTCAGGTGTCGTCCTCGTCATCTTACTGAGGTTCAAAAGTACAAGGCCCGTCTCAAAATAGACCTTGTGTTGCTTTAAAAAGGGACATAAATATAACTTTTAGACTTGCGAATTGAAAAAGTGAATTTTGTTATTACTACATCGTTACTCGTATTTTTATGCATGGATTTTTATTTTTGTCATATCCGAATTCAGAGAGAAATTATTAAAACTAATAAAACCTTTGACGTAAAGAGTTTCACAAATCTCCACGCTTAAGATCTATCCCAGCCTGAAACAACCGTCTTTAGATGCAATCAGTCAATAACGTGGCAGGAAGGTTAAAACATCTTCGCCAAAATTTCATATATTCGAGCAAAAGATAAATAAGGCAATTACCTATAAACTACTACTCATGAATATTGAAAATGCATACATTTCTATTCAAAATTATGCTGTAAATTGTGTTGTAAATTGAAGGCAGATTTTATGAACGTGCGCAAAAGAATAATTTACCTTAAAAATGAGAAGAAAAATCGAAATTCCATCAAGAATTGCCAATAATTCTGGAAGAAATAAAATGGGAAGCACGGGAAAACTTTTTTTTCCCATCAAGGAAAGGGAAAACTGCATATTTATGAATTTATTGCAAGAAATCAGCGTGTTCAAACTCGTAAATTCTGAAATATATGTACACAAGAATCCTAACTAAAATAATTCCCTGTAAAAATTGATCTGTTTTATCCTATATCAATTATTTTTTAATACAATGGTAAATTTTTACATTCTGTTACTTTTTTTTTCAAAGATTTATGCGATATAAATAGAAAAATAAATAATATGCTTTTCTAGATTAAGTTTAATCATATATATATTCTGAAACAGGTTGCAAAATAATTAGTTTTTCAAATTGTATTATATTTCGCAATATTAAAAAATATTTCTAATAATAATAATAATAAAATTTACAGAATATATTGATGAAATGCCTTTATAGTATTTTTATTAGAAAATGTTATTTGAATTTTTAAAACATGAGGTCTCCAAGACCGCACTTCCCTAGTTTACTGCAAAAACTTAACCTCACCAGTAAAGGATTAATCCTTCTAAAATTAAATACATTTTCAACTACCTAATCAAGGGTTAATCTTTCTATTTGTACTTTTTCATATTTTTGTGTTCACACAACCTGGACTTAGAGACGGAAATCTCACCCCAATTTAAATTTCATCGAAATTTGTAGCATATTTACTTTTTTGGTGAACATGTCACATAAATTTTTCTCCCTTCTGACTAGGGATTGCGATATCGAACCAAAAGTTCAATACCGGTTTCGGTATTTTTTAGATCTTACTACCGGGATACCGGTTTTAATACCGGTAGTAGAAATTGTAGAAAAAGAAAGAAAACACAGGTGTTTCTTTGTTTTATTTGCCAGTTCTATTAAAGACTATAAATATAAAAAAATGATTTGTAACTTATAAATTATAACAGTATATAAAGAATCACAAAAAAGTAAAGGAACATCTTATTTATTTAAATCACAAAAAGTGTAAATGTCACTATTCAGTCTGTGGTATTATTACAAATTTTTGAAATATGATCTTAAAAAACATAATGCCTCAATTCTACTACCATTGAGCCTGGAACGTAATTTTGTGCAAAAATGACCAGCTGTTGAAAACGCTCTTTCGGCATCTACTCTAGTGGGTGGTACTGTTAACAATGCGCAATACACTTTTTCCAAGTATTTACCTCTATACCCTCATCTTCCAATATATCGATTTCTCTTCGGATAGTTTTGGATATAACTGATTTCTGTATTGTATTTTGGTTTGTTGAAATTTTTTTATTTGTCGCTAATTTCTAATTTTTGTTCAAGAGACAATTCCTTTTCACTGTCGACATTAGTGCCATCATGATCTTCGATAACTGTACCGAATTCTTCTGAATGTGGATAGGTTTGTGGGTAAAAAATTTTACTATAAACTTGATCAGATTTGAATTGGTTAGTCTCTTTTCTTTTTTTTTCATTTTCATTTTTAAAATCATTATAATTATATAAATACCGTAAGACATCTTCTATTTCGACATGCCTTTCTTCTGTGCGATTTTTCCATGTTATATATAATTTTTCTGATAGTGATGTGTGCTGTGCTTTCAATGACTGCAACATGAAATTTTTTGTTGCATTAGCTGTTAATAAATTAGAATCTCCCTGACATAATGCCAGCCAGTTTAATTGGAAGTAGAGATAATACAGTTCTGGATATTAAGTCGAATTCAGTATCTAAAAAATTAATTTGCAGGTTTAAGTCGAGTATTGCTTTTTGGATTGGATTTTTCAGTTTCAAAAATCGTTCCATAATTAGGAGTAAACTGTTAGGAGTAAAACAATTTCTAGTAAATACCGAAAAAGCTGTATTTAAACTTGAGAATACCGGTATTACAAAATTGTAGAATGGCTCAAAATACTCCTCCCTTGCAATCCGTACTTCTGACCTTCTTCGTTTTTTAGCTATCGTGTTCACAAACAGGTTTCTAAAATTCGGTTTTTTTTCCCCCGAGATCGAATTTTAAAGATTTAAATCGTAGAGATACATCAAAATTTTATTGCGGAATTTTGTTAAATGATTACTGAGTCTTTGTATATCATTCATAATTGAGAAAATAAAAAGCTTCAAACTAGTGACATTGAAAGTGAAATTGCTTTTGATATAGACTGCTAGTACTATTCGAGTTGCCATTTAATATCCAAAACAATAACTTAAGCAGAATTTATTCACGTTGTTTATATACCGCGTGGGTGAATATCAGGCACCCGATCTGTTGAGATAATTTTCTCCTCCTGGATATTTAAAATAATCTAACAACGACAATTTATTTCAACAAAGGCAGACCACAGACGAAAGTGGCAACAATGAAATTTAAATGAATCGTGCACTCAGCCCTTCGAATAGGGCTCTGGCACCCTCAATCTCGATGTTTTGCATCGATAATGTGAGCTCAAACATTAATTAATGTGACGCCCCCCCCCCCAATGAAGCATGAATGAATTCTGTGGCGCGTGGCCCAGAAATTAGGAGCAGACATGTGATAAACTATCGAACCGCCCCAATCTGATGCAGCCGAAACTTCCGAAGACAAAGATTCCGGAGTCTTCCGCATCAGACAACGTTATCCCGTGGAAAGCGCTTGTATTGAGAGATACGATTTAATCAGATATCTTCATTCACTTTTATTCCATTAAAACCGTATTCTATGAATTTATTTCGACTCGATCCATATTTAAGCACCTCCCCTTCTCATCTTAAATGTGTGAATTTATTTATGGAGTTAAATATGTTGCATATAGATGCATGTGTGAGAAATATACTTTTTTATTCATCGATTTGTGCCTGAATTTACGCTTGATTTAATCTAGAATAAATAATTCAAATGAATGACCATTGCTTTTCTGTTTCAACTGTGTGAATACAGACATCCGATTGCAGCTATAATTATAAGACTTGTAATATAGCAAGTTTAAAGTGAATAAGCTTTGCTCTTAGATATGATTTAGGGAGCTGAGCAAGGATTTATAATCAGATATCTGTGGCTATTTAAGAGTGAGGATATCTTTAATATTAATGGAATATTTTGGTTTAGATAAGGGAAAACTCTCAAGACATATTGTTATTGAAACAATTTTTCTACCTGCGATTATTTCTTTTGCAAGTAAAATGAAACTTAACATTTCTAGCTTATTCGTGTGCAGATTTAGAAAAAATCGGGGCAATTTACTATGATCTTTGTCATAATTTTGAAAGGAACTATTTTAATTACTTTTACGAAAAACATTTTAAAATTTACTCTAATTATTGAAGATTCATAACTAATTTTTAAATGATTAGATAACATTTTATAATAAGTATGTTATTAAAAACTTGCACACAATAGAGTACTTTATTACTTCAGATGTGATTATTTGCTAAATAAAGTGTGTTAAGCCATTAAAAATGTGTACAATATCCATATATTTTTATTATATTATCATTTTGTACTTTCTGTAGAATTGCAATAGTTCGATGGTCCTTATTCTTCACAAATGTATTTAATTTTATATGTATTATGACGAACAGTCCAACAATTCAATAATTATTTGAATTAATTTTTTTCAATAACACTGATATTATTTCCTGAAACGCATCAAAATTCTTGATACATAATTGTTCAGTCAAAGCTGAAAAATATACTTTCTTTGAAAATGATTTTCACTTTCTCACTCATAATACAGCTCAATCTAGCCATGAAAATTTTCTATTCTGGTAGACGAAAGGTGCTTTATGTAAAGCGATCTCTGGGTTCTTTTAGGAAGCTATCAGAATTCATTTGCAGTCACTGCCAGAGAGCTCGGCTATCGAATCTAAAATAATCTATTATATGATTGGAAGACCATCATTCGCTTTGGAATGTTTGCCTTCATTTTGTTTTCCAAAATGTAATATAATAGAATTTGGTCAAAAAATACTGGAATGCATTCTTAAAAAAAGCAGCTTCGTTATATAAAGCTCCGAAATGAAAGTTTTACTGTGATTTTCTCTTGTAAAAAGCTGTGTATACCTTGTATAAAGTGGATACTGATATTGCAACTTTGAGTGAATAAAATAAGGAATGCCGTGCCATAAATCGGACTGAATGTGCTCATGAGATATCTGAGGACGCAAGATGTTAGCAGAACTGACCGAAAAGTGAGTGTTAGTCACAATTTTTGCTGTAGTTTTAACCATGGAGCACAAATTACATCCACGAACAGATCGGACATTAGTGTAAAAATCTATCATCAGAAAATTGCATTTCGTGTTATGCACTCTGTTCTACTACAAATTGGCTCATTTCACCGACAAAAAATACTGCGTGATTCAGTCAACAACACAATGCTATTAACGGCTTTAAACCGGTCTCTCCTGACATACGCAATAATCTACCAGAGGAATCACCCACGTGAGCCACAGTCCCATTTTCATTTGATCATAAAAATAAAACTAGTATAGCTTAACCTAACCAATTTTTCACATTTTCAATATTAAAATGATGATAAAAGCCCTCGTGGCAAATATTTCTTTCCAGCTGTAGATTAATTTCTTTCTCTCTTTTACAAAATCATTCTTTTAAATTACAAATAACAACTAAAATTGAGTTCACGTGACGCATAAACATAATGACACATAAATGACATAAATATCATCAAAACAACTCTCTAACTCATAATCAAAAATAAATGATAATCTGCCAACCAAATTTCTGGCCAAAACTAAATGCCCACTAAAACACCGCTTGTCTTATTCTCCTTTGTGACAGATGATTACATAAAATCACACTTTCTTCGCTTCAAACGTTCTGTATCGGGACTTCCAGTATGCATCTCTGCCAGAGGACATCGTGCGGTGCCAGTCAAAGGGTACGTTTTCCATCTGAACGCATTCTATCTTTTTCTACAGGCTTTTATGGAAAGCAATTTCGTGAACTGTCATTATCTCGTGACGAGGGTGGAGGAGGGTAAACTTTTTTTTTCATTTTCGAAAGTTGGTTTTCGAAACGAAAATGAATGTCAAAGAGACGGAACTCTTTACGAAGCAGATTCGCCACCCTACCCCACCCCCTTTTTTAAGACAGTATTCAAAAGTGTGTAACAATGTTTCAGACAGTGTTCGAAAATTGTCAGTAGTGTCATTTATGAAAGAACGCATTCATTTTTTTTTATTTGTAAGGATTTGGGATGATTCATAAATAAATATTATCGACGATTGTTTAGAAGTACCCCCCCCCCCCCTTCTAATCATTTACAATGTATGGTGTTTGACTTAAAAAGTAAAGGATGAGCATTCATTTATTCGTATGTCGTAAATCTATTGATTGAAAGTGCATATGTACCCTCGAACTTTCATTGGGGACTGACTCAATGAAATATTTTACAAATTTAATAAGAGTGCTTGTTTTTAAACAAAGTTTTGGTAGAGTACAACAAAGCATATTTTTTTAAATATATAAAATTTATATTAGGTACTTGCATGTATTTTAATCAGTGACATCGTCGTTGAGCAGGCGAAGTATCTGTATAAAAGACAATGGTTTCAGATTTTGCCAATTTACTATTACTTTTATTATTTTGAAAGTTTTCCATTTCGTATTAGTGAGTTCTTCAGTGCATAAATAGCTCCAAATTGCATTTTCGACTTTCATCACTTTTTTTTTTGTTTCATTTGAAGAAATCAGCTGTAGAGGCCCATCAGACTCTTTTAGAAATTTATAGTGCTGCTGCAACGTTATATACCGATTGTCGATTTTGGTTTCAACGATTTAAGAGAGGTGATTTCGATGTCAATGACAAAAAACGGCGTGGGACACCAAAACTTTCGACGTTCTGAAAACATTAAAATAGTATGCTGTCATCGATAACACACAGATGTACAAAGTTTAAAATCTTAAACATCCAGAATTAAGTGAAAAATATATTATAAAAATCCCAATTTTGCCAAGTCTATTTAGAAATTCAATGATTTAATCGCTTTTTTCTCTTCGTTTAACTTAATATGGTCTGAAAATTTAGGTGTTTTTTTTTCAAAATATACATATATTTATAATTTCTTTCGTTTAATCCCATTTTAAAGGGTTGCCATGAAAGAGAACATTAAACCTACCATTTTTATAAACAAAGCTTATTATTTAATTAATAAAAAAGAAAAGCTGTTTAAGAAATAAAATATAATTAAAATATATTTATTCTCAAGTGTTTTGTCTTAATACTGAGAGTCTTCATTTCATTTAAATATTGGGTTGTTCGGAAAGTAATTTCGTTTTTTCCCGACAGAGGATTTAATTGTATTTTTTTGCACCCAACTTCACATTTAAGCCGTATAATTTTTATATGCTTTGAGAGCTCATATAGCAAGGCTTGTGTGGGAAAAATTCCAATTATTCCTACGCAGCAGTTTTTGGTTGGTGTCCTTTTAAATATGGAGAGTGATAAGCAGCATTTTCGACATATCTTAC
>JAPMOR010010295.1:51069-70419 GCA_026543865.1 Argiope aurantia | reverse complement strand
TCCAAAAAAAAAAAAAAAAAAAAAAAAAAAAAAAAAAAAAATCGAAAATATTTTCCGAACAACCCAATAGAATCTTTTAGGGGAGAAGTCTTTATGATCCATTATATTATATTCTCAAAATTTATGAACAAAATGCACAACAGTGGATGTAATTGTGGGCCTAATCTTTGTAAAAAAGAATACGTGAAATAATACATGAAAGGGGTTTCTTTCATATTATAATAAAAAACAAAATGATTTTGCGTCCAGATAGTGTTGGGATAAGTCACTATAGTTGGGAGCATGTATTTTCAAAGATGAAGTATAAAAGTGATGTAGGGATTATATTGAAATATTTTTGGTCACTGCGTTTCTCCCTTCCTATCAAATGAGAATTCATTGTTTACTATGCCACTTTGCAGCGGATGTATGACGCCTTCGAATCACATGGTTGGGCTCCTGAACATTCCAAAAATTCAAATGATCTGACTGAAATAATTAAGCGTATCCGAATGTAATTTACCATAGATTATAGATTATTTTATGCTTTTTTTTGGCAGTTGATATGGCGATTCGATTTCAAATTTCTAAACTTTACAATTTAAAGTTTCTAGATTGCGGATGCGCGTAAATGGGAAAAAGTGATTAGGGTAAAGTGTTATTCTATTGTTAGTTTTTTTTTTTTTTTTTTTTTTTTTTACCTTTTTAAGGTTGTAGTGTTGTTTTTTTTTTAGGACATTTCATAATGCCAAAAGAACGAGAAATAAATAGTTTCGTGGAAATTCAGAGCATTTGAAATATACTTCATGGATATGCAACACAGCTTTTGTCATTTTCAATGGCTGTAAGTCAATACTATATATACAGTGAGCGAAAAAAGTATAAGGACAACATGTAATTGCATGAAAATATGCTTTATTTCCATTTCACCTAAATGAACATTTTATATTTCTTACTTCTGCTGCATAATTTTGTGATAACACTTATACCACATAAAAAAACATAATTTAGCTTCAAAATATTGATTTTACGAAATTTAACACTAAAGGAAATACGGAAAAAATTATAAGGACATGTTGTAAAATACTTAAAAAATGTTTTAATAATCAAGAACACTACCTTTTTTTTCAATCACTTGAATAAGCCGAGAGGTCATAGATCCTGAAAGATCTTTTAAAACGTCCACAGATATTTTTTCCCAAGCGTCTTTGATAGCGACGACAAAATCTTGTGTACATTGATACTGTGTGCCGTTTTTATAAACTTCTCGGGCTAGAAGTCCCCTTAAGTTTTCGATTGGATTAAAATAGGAACTTCTCGCCGGCCAATCAAGTAAATTTACAGAATTAGCTCCAAACCAGAGTTTTGCACTCGTAGAAACGTGTATCGAAGTATTATCCTGCTGAAAAATATAGTTCCCTGAAGTAATTAGTGGCGCTTCAGGTAACAAACTTTCTCCTAACATATCAGCATACCTGTCCGAATTCATTTTACGGTTGATAAATACAATTGGAGTGGTTCCATTTGCCGCAAAAGTGCCCCATACCATAACCGAGCCACCACCATATTGACGTCTGGAAAGCACTTCCTTGCTCTTTCGCAGATCATACCAAAAATAACGAAAACCATCAGGTCCATCAAGATTGAACTTTTTTTCGTCCGAAAAAATTACATCAGCCCACTTTTGACCAAGAGAAATGTATTTTTTGGCAAAGTAAACTCTTCTTTTCTTATGATGATTTGTAAGAGGGGGGCGTGACACTAATTTCCCATAAGAAACTTGAGGATGTTTACCCAAAATATTTTGAACAGTCCTTGTTGAGCATGGTAAACTCAAATTTTGTCTAACTTCATTTGCGGTTTCTCTTTTCTCGCAAGCTCTCCTTACAGTCATTCTTTTTTGTCCACGAGTGAGAATTTCTGGTCTCCCAGTTCGCTTTTTCATACCATACATCCCAGGATTTTTTTAAAAATTATAAACCACCGTTTTAGATCTCTTGATTCTTTTTGAAATTTCCCATCCACTTAATCAACATTCTCGAAAAGCAACAATTTTTCCTTTTTCAGAGACAGAAAGTTGAGTTCCTTTGGGCATCGTTTAAAAATTCACACTGAAAGTCGCCGAGTGGGAAATTCTTTTCGCAAATGAATCTTTTAACTCGGAATTGTCATTTTATGCTTTCAAATATGCAAATTTTTAAATAATTACTGGAGAAAAATCAATGTCCTTATACTTTTTTCCGTTTTCATTTAGGTTTAAAAATCAAAATTTAAATTTTAGCAGATTTAAAATTGAAAATTTTAATTACTTTACGCATAAAATATTTTAGTTTTACTTCTATTTTTGCTGCAAAAATTTGCATACGATTCTGTAAACAAGGCTTCTAGATTTTGCGATTTTTCGCGTGTCCTTATAATTTTTTCGGGCACTGTATATTTTTTTTTACTATTTTTACTTTATTTTATAAACCCTAATATTATTAAAAAAATATTTTAAATCAATAACAAGACTCGTGCATTTAAGGATAAAAATAAAGCGCAAAAATCCATAGCACTCTTCTTTGATGCACTGTATGGAGAATTCTTTCGCCTTCTTGAAAGAATAAATAGTGTCACTCGCTTCTCATAAATTACTCCCAAACAATAAATAACGCCTTTTCCCAGATAAGGCGCCTTCTATCCATTGACTTTCTTGCACAAACACCCAACGAATGTTTGCGAAAGAGGTTTCCAATCGAAATCCATCCCCATCAAGAATCGTTACAAACTTCTAGCCGGGATCAAGCAAGATCCGCGCTGCCACCTCGTACCTCTCTCATGCGATTACGCGCCATCAGGCGAAAAGCTTTCTATCCTTTCAATTGTTCCCGGATGATTATTCGTCTAATTCCACTCTGAAAGCCTGTTTTATTTCAGTCTGTCTCCTTCTTGGGAGGGGTTATCATTTTTCAGGAAGGTCGATTCTCTGGAAATCGAACACGTTCCTTCGTTCTGGAATCCCCTTTCTTTTTACTCTCAATTATTGACTTCTGTTGTGCGAAGAGTAGCATTCCGTGATTCATTTTTAGCGACGCCTCCCTCCTCCTACCTAAAAAGTCGTCTGGCTAAAAGAGGAAGATTTCAGAACACATCAAGAGTGAGTCGAGTTGCGATCAGAGTGGACAAATGAGCATCTACAATTGGTTCGTGATAGTGTAGTATTCGGATTTGCATCTTTCGAAGTTAGAGGGATTGTTAACGATACGGAAGAACAAGAAAATTCAGTGATCGCTCATTCGATTTTTATCTTCAGACATAAATATTGGAGCCTCAGTAAATAATAAAATCTGAATAAATAAATAAATTACTTCATAAATTAATACAAGAAATTGACATAATAACATTTATTATTATCTAAATAGTAATTGCGCATTAATATAAATATATAAACGAAATCATATTAACATAATTTCATTTTTCTTGCTTTAATTTCAGAAAATTTAATTTTTTTAATGGTTTGGTAGGTATTATATCTGAAGAAGAACTAAGATATTAATGTACAACGAAAAGTTCAAATTTAAGGTGGAAAATCTAAATCATATTTTGGAAACTATCCATTTTCTAAACCAGAGCACATGAATAGCGAGCAGGAAAAAAAATTATCTATAAGAAAAACATTTAGTATCAAATTATTTTTGCCGAAAAAAAAACTAATATTTGCTCTCTTTCATAATTTGGTCCAATAAAATTTATTAGCACACAGAAACGTCTGTTTCCGTTTAGAAATCCTCCATCTCATAAGTGTCAATCATAAATATCATCTCAAATTGATTCATAAGTATTTTTGAGCTAAGCATGATCTCTGAGTAGAAAAAAATTGAGAAACTCTCATTGCCTTCTGCCTGAGCAACTTTTGATCAAGTTATTATTTTAAGCAATGTTCACAAGCTGGTTTTTATTCAACTATTCACTTTCGAATATTATTATTGTTATATAGAGTTTTTTTTCTCTTATTATCCAACAATTTTTTTACGTGTTATTACAGTATTTTTGTTTTGTCTATCGTCTGCAGAGCTCAAGGATTTTTTTCCCTCGTCATTTTCTTTCGACTCGCGTGTAGGCAGAGGCATCTCGAACATTGTTTTGTTGGTAATATTGATGAAGACGGGAATGCTAGATACAAAATAATTTTCCTTCTGTCCACTCCCTTTGATACGCTCCCCCCCCCCTTCTTCTCCTTGCCGTTCTAATCTACGTGCCTTTTTCTTAAATTCAAATTGCTTTCGGAGTTTTCTGCCTTTCGTTTTACTCATATGCATCGTCGGATTTTTAACTCAGACAAAATAATTTATTTTTCTGATATAAAGATCCTTTGGATGGAAGTTTTTCTTAAAAAGATTTAATAGAAAATTCTTGTTTTGATATCCTAAAAATAAAATACAGTATTTGGGATCAACAGATGTAACAAAAGAAGTGAACTATGATGCTCTGTATTATGAAACGTATCAAAATTTCAGTTTTAAATAAAGGATAGGTTTTTTTCAAAGGAAATATCATGCTTGTTATAAAAAAATTAGAATATAAAAAAATGAACTTTTTTTCCTATATAAAACAGAAAATGCATATGCTTCTTAATATTTACCAAAAATGTGTTTAGATGATATCATTCCAAATTTAGAGTATTATTGCTTATAGATTAAATAATTACAGTAAAATTTTGATTTAAATATATTTTTAACATTTTTAAAAAACTTTTTAAAATCAGACAGTTGAAAATCTAAAACATGCACGATATTTTTTTACCATAAATAGCCTGTTAAAAGTATTATGCATGCATTAAATTTATTTCCCTCCAGAAATAAATTTAATGCATGCATAATACTTATAAAAGAGTATAGAAAAAAATTTCTTGCGAATGCATTAAAAATAATTTTATATATGAAATTTAAAAAGATATTTTTTGAGAAAAATATAGAAAAATTGTATTTTAATGCAATGCATTTTAGTGTATCTTAATATGATTTTTTATTAATGAGCTCTCATTTATGAGCTTTTAAAGTTTATACATATTATGCATCTGAAAAGTATCAATTCATTAAAATTGTGACTAACTCTGTGACAGTTCTATGATTATGGTCTGACAATGACCTTTCTATGATTCTTAAGCGAAAGTGATGAATTATTACTTACGCGCATTACCATAAAAAAACAATCCTACTATTGTTATATTTTTGCTTTAAAATTTTCAATTGAAGAATGTAGTTTTTTTATAGAGAATAAATTTGGAAAAAATAAACACATTCTAGACCCTCACGGCACTTCATTTATCAGGTTGCACTTATAAGGCTGAAGTATGCGTCAATCTTATTTCATCCATTAATCTTTTTTTTTTAAATATTTTTTTCCATATTTATATAATTAATAATCGACGAAATTATTAATGAAATCCTATCATTTATGAAAAGCGTTTCTTGTAACAACTCATTTCAAGAAAAATTATCAATGGATAAATAGAAGTGGTCCTGATTTTCGTAATACTAAAGAGTTTCATTTATTTATTTATTTTGCGAACTTTTTGTCTGGGAAAAAATGTTTTTTTTAAATAAAAGTGATAGTATTTCAAACAGAAATCCATATATTTTTTATATATTGTATATAAAAAATGATTTTAAGAAATTTATTACAATCATTTAAGAATTTATATGCTGACAAAAAAAGTCGAGGAAAATAACCTGAATACAAATTCATAAGTAGAGACCTTGTATCCATCAGCAGAACAGCAGAAATGTGGGTTACTGAAATCTTGTTTTTTCTGAAAGGAAAATAAGGGTTGGGAACAAAAACAAAATATGTACGTTTTATGAAGCTCGGTTGATTTCATTAAAATGTTTGCTCCCGTTTCTTTTTCTTTCTTTCTTTTTTCTTTTGTTTTGTTATGCTGAAAAGAATATACATGACCGAATGAACATAATTTGAAAAATGTACATGAATGTTTTTTTTTTTGACAGAAATCCAGATCTGGCCATGATGCGCCAATCAAATGGTAGAAAACGAATTTCGCATAACGTTAAGAGATTCTTGAAAGCTATTAAAAAGTAAGGTTTGAAAAAAGCAAGCAGATGTATTAAAAATGATACATTAAAAATCATTTAAGAAAAAAGTTAAAAAAAACATTAATTATTAAAACATCTAAAAATATAGGGATGATAAAGATATGAACCTTCATTTGTTGCATTTTATAACAATTGAACAATATTGTTACGAAATTTTCTTTACCGGGGTTCGTTTGGATAGTGGGAGTGATATGGTGTGGAGAACGCTCAAATCAGCAGGCAGAAGTAGAATAAAAACAACGACGTTTATTTACACGAAGACGTACAGGACAGCACAAAAACGATAACTATATACAGCATAGAGACGACTATCTTCAGCCGAGACGTGTAGCATACAACAGCATACACAGCAGCATACAACCAGAATCTACTGCAGACAGTAGCGCACAACTCAGTTCAGCACGAGCTTGATTCCGTCGCTGCTCACCGTCGTTTCCGCCTGCTCCGCTCTGTCGCTTTCAACTCCTCCGCTGCGTCTTCGGACTTTATTTCGTCGTCTCGACTACTGGCTTCGTCGTCTCCCTTTGGCAGCGGCGGCCGCTTCCTTTTATAGGTCTCAGCAGGCGGGGCTAGAAGCCTCTCAACCAATCAGGAACGTCCGAAGCGTATCTCGGTTCCTACTGGACGGATCGGGAAAATTCTCGAAGTTTTGGGTATTATCTATTTTGGCGCCAAAGTCGCCAAATTCGTCGCCAAGTCGCCAAATGGTCGCCAAGTTTGTCGCCAAGCTCTAGGACCTCCGACGCACATCTGGAATCGGTCCCATTCAGATGACTGTAAAACTTTCTTTCCAATGATGGAACAAACTATGCTAGGAAGCCGAATTGCAGGTTTGTAACAATATTAATGTGAGGATTTTCACTTACGTCCATGGATATTGCATTAAAAATTCGTAAATGATGATTATTAAAAGCAGGACAATCGACATGTGACCGGAGATCATCGCCCTGTAACATTTCAATGAATTTTGATAAATCTTAGTGAATACATCTGATTTTCTGTGAGATTATTTTGTGACCACTGAAGCACCAGTCAAGATGCAGATATGTACAAACTGATAACTAATGAACATGGGCATGGTGAAACCATAAAAAGTCCTTTAGAGTTTCTGGGTCATTCATCATGATACGCCTGACGCAAATAGCCGGAAAACGATGGATGACCCCCACTTTTCTGTTCTCGGATATATTCTCGTTGAATGACGATGTATTCGTTCGGGTCCGAGTTCACATAATTAATATGAACATTCAGCTATCTCAATCGTTCAAACGACTAGCTCAAGTGCGTTTCTGGTTTGCTCGCAGCAGGAAAGGAGGCCCCGTTAGTGAATGAGACAAAGGGATGGCTGCGATTCACAGCTTAATTCCTCATATCACGCGCATTTCTTGCACACTATGATATAAACTCTCGTGCTCTTAAATCTTTAGTCCAACTTGACGCATCTTTAAGATATTCTAGATTGTAAAAAAGCTTTTTCCAGAAATTTTTTTTTAGAACCTGAAAATTAAGTCCGAACTTCGTAGATTCGAAAGCCAAACTTTGTTTTTAATATATATGGGGTAGAACTGTATTCAGAAATGAGAATACAGAAATTTCAATTTTACACAACAAATAAAAAGGAAATCGTAAACAGTGGTATTTTTAACCGAAAATGAGTGATTTATTTTATTTTTACCTTACTATTCTCCAAAAAAATATTTAATATATTTATATTAACTCTTACCTACTCAACAGTAGTTTCATTATTTTTGGTATTTCTGTTAAAAAAAGCGTGAAAATTACATTTTTTTGTCGGAGCATTTGGATGAATCATTTAGAAATATAAAATCTAAAAGCATTTTCTGAAGAATGAATATTTCACTTAGATTGATTCGCAGAAAACATGATATCTCAGAATCAATTCAATAAAATATCATGAAATTTGGTATGCATGTATGAAAAACCTTTGAGGATGTGATAGACTGCAGATTTTAAAATAGTTTCATTTAATGGATGTATTTTACAGACGCTCTAAGTTCAAAACATAGAGACAAATTTTGACAAAAAAATTATTAACGGCAACTTCAAATGCTCTAGAATTTTCATTCATTAAAAATATTTTTATTATGTTGTCTGCTACATTTTATGAAGTATAAGCTATATACATAAGTGAAATAAAAATTAATTATTTCCATTATTTGTTAACTCACTTAGTTTTTCGTAACATTAAATTTTTGCTGAATTTTTATTAAATAAGCGGTTTTTTTTTTAAAAAACTAAAGGCAATGAGTGTATTTTTTTTTCTTCAAACAGTGACCTTTCAAGTCTGTTTTAGCTGTCTGGTACAAAAAATGTTTATGCATCATCTTTAAAAAAAATTCGTCTCCGATCCTTGACGGGTCCCTTTAACTGCGCCCCCTTTCAAAACTAAGAGCAATATAAGAGAGTTTATAATTTTGCTCTTCCCTTCTGCAAAGTTTTAAATATCATATTTTTTGCTACGTGAAAATTATTCATACTTTAAAAGTATGAACCATGCTAATAGTTTAAAATTTTACGATACAATTACTACAATATTGTATTAATACAATACAACTTTTCCTATTTCTGTCCAATATTTTTGTTTTCCTTGTTATAGACTATCGAAAAAGAAAATATTGTAATTTTCTATAATCCTATTTTTGGATATTGACAAATATTTCAGACATCCTTACATCATAAAAATCCAGTTTTGAATTATGCCAATGGAATTTAAAATTGCAGAGAGCTCGGAAATTGAAATTTGGCGTGATCTTGGCATCAAGCTTGAAGATCACTATCAAATGTTGGAAGCACTCCATAGGCAAAATAAACTATCAATTCGCCTGAATACAATAACACAAAAATGCAATAAACTTGACGTATAATGATTGATACATTTGAATCCCTGTCTTGAAACATAGTTTGGTGGAAATATCCATTTGTCTCAAATCGTTAATCTAATTCTTTTAAGGATGAGGGTATATGAAACTGAGAACGCAAAAATAGAGGAAAAAAATATGGCATATAGTTGATATGGAGTTTGTAAAATTGCAGCTGTAGAGGGACGAGACTCTTTATTATGTGTTTTGCCATGGATGAAAGAATGAGTTCAGTTTCAGGAACTACTTTTTATTAGCGGGTTAAGTTCCACGGCACAAACATTTAACACAAGCATATTGAAGAACAAGGCATAGAACAAATACACACGGCAAGCAAGGACAACACAAGAGACCAGAATGAGGAATCATGGGAAAACATGGCTCTTGATAGGTGGCTCTAGTAGCGCCACCTATGAAGAAAGGAGAAGGCAGTAATTGTAACCTCTACACAGCAAATATTTCACCCAATCGACTAAGGAAATATTTTTAAATTGCAAATTTTGTGTCTTCTTCAAAGCACAAAACGCACTATATTATGTGTCAAATCAAATACTTCCGTTAGTTTCTTTTTATATCATTTTTATTCTGTTACATATGAAATGGGAAGTAAATTCTCAAAGTAAGAATATTCTCAGAGATTCGATTTTATTTTTGACGATGTATTTTGATGATGATTAGATGTGTGCCAAAAATCGCGTTACACCGGTAAAAAGCTCATATTTAAAATGAAAAATAGCATTTAATTCAAAAAAATCTTTATACGCGTGTGTACTTGACGCAAAAGAAGCTTAAAGACAACCAAAGAAATTTTTTAAAGAAAGCTGGAACAAAAAATAAAGGAGACGGCATAAAAAGAAGAAACAAAGAAGGTCTAAATGGCTCAAGCAGAGGAGCCTACATAATATTCCACAGTAACAGCATCATTGGATAATAATAATAGTAGACAGTAAATAGTAGATAGTAAAATTTACCAAAAGTAGGCAGTTTAAATTTTGAAAACAGAAAAATACGTAAAAGAAAAAAAAAAGCAAAGAGAAAAATATAATTAAACAGGAAAAATAAATATATACATTGGCTCAGTCTAAGGTAGAGTCCATGATCAGGAACAAAAGACTACATAAAGCGTTCTTTTTTTCTTATACTCACAAGACTTTTACTTTTGACTAAGCACCGCTGTGTGAAAAAGGCCACAACGGAATTTATTTCGCCCTTGCTGGAAGCGTCGTCCCTTTAGCTATTGATTAGCATTCATTGTGCCCACGAACGTACGATAGAGGACAGCCGGTAGTGCAATAGATGCGCAATGGTAATGATGCCAGGCATGATGATAAATGTTTTTCCCAAGTGCAGAGCAGTAATTGCGAACAAGAGAGGCAGAAATACTGCCATAATATTGAGCGTCCCTTTGTCAAGTTATTATAATACTAGAAGCCACCATTCGTCGTTATTAAATTTGAATTAATATTTTTCTCTGAAATAGCGCAATATTCACACGGGCTAATTTTAGCCTTTGAAATAAAGTTCCTTAGAAGAAAATATTGTGCTGTATTACTTGAGAAGAAGTATGTTTTATTAAGAGATTTATAAAACTGAAATACCTTATAACCATTTTAGTGCTAATAATAATAATTATTCAGAAGCAGGTTAGTCATGATGCGAAATAGACTTTATTTACTACTTCTTCACGTTAGGAGGGAAAGTAAGGGGGTGTAACCCCTTAACCGAGACATTATCCAGTGCTGCCGTAGAGACGAAAACTTTTTAAAGCCAAATAGGAAGAGAAAGGGAAAACATATTTAAAATTGAATTCTATGTGCATTTATTACATTGCCTTTATTTTTAACAATGAGAATTTTAGAACTGAACGTATTCTTTGTTAGTTTGATTTTGTTTTTCGATTATTTAATCTTTTTTTTAAATATTAACACTTAATTTAGAATGAGATGCTTCCGGCATGGTGTTTATGTCTGACAACCCCTATGGGTACACGAAAAGGGGTTGGATTCTGACTCATCCCATCGATGACGGGACGTACTTCCTTAGGGATGGGTTGTACCGCGGCCGGTGATGGCCCTTGGGACACAACTACAGTTGCCGCCAGATTGCTGTCGCGGAGGTCCGGTCATTTAAGTGTTTCCTTATGCCTTCCGATGGGTTGGAATAGTCAGTTTGTAATTAATCGTAACACTTTAATGGCCGCACATCTACGTAGTTAAAAATCACCAAGGACCGGCACTATTTTTAAAGAATTAATTTTAAAAAACTTCGTGACATAATTCAACATGTACGAACACCCACATAAAACACAACGGTATCATCA
Organism: Argiope aurantia; assembly: GCA_026543865.1. Lineage (NCBI taxonomy): Eukaryota > Metazoa > Arthropoda > Arachnida > Araneae > Araneidae > Argiope > Argiope aurantia. Next base: position 59,149 of record JAPMOR010010295.1, on the reverse strand, counting down.
CGCACATATTAAGAAACTAACAGTTGTTCTGGCTATCACACACATGCTATGTGAGCGACCAGTAAAGTGTTACGTGTCTCAAACATTAAGAATCAGTGTCTTAAAGACATTTGTCTTTTCATATGCTATTGCAGAACGCTTTTCCATTTAAAATATCTACTTTTTAACAAAAATATTAATCATTTCTAATTTACTTTTCTTCAACAGAATATATCTCTGATCATTTTGATTTGAATAGTTGGTGTTTTCAAAAATTTCTAAAATTCATTGTGCATTTGTAAAGGAACGCGGAAATGACACCTTACCTGCACAGTGATTTAGTGATAGTTTTGCTTATTAAATTTTTAATTTTTTTTTCATTAAAATATATTTTTTTACGAAGCATGTCAGTTTTGTTTGCTTCTATTTTACGAATTACTTACCTTATTTTTCTGTCATTTATTATTGTCATCTTTTCTTTTGTGAGTGAAAACATTAACATAAAGAAATTGCAAAAAATGGTAAATAGATATTTAAAACTGTAACTCGGGCTAAACAGAAGTACAGCTGTATTTTGTTTTCTACATAGTGGCTGCAGAATAAAAAAAAAACAGTTGAGAGACCAGTTTTCTTGTAAGCAGAAGTGTTGCGTTATCCAGAAATAAGCTGTATACATTCAACAACAAGACATATAATTGCATTCCAAAGCTGCATCTTTTCGAAAGGAAAAATTTCGAAAGAGTTCATTAAATATTCATTCTTTCGAAAGACGCTGCCGCTATTAAACACTACATGTAATTTGCTTACTAATGCCTTCGAAAGAGTTCCAAGACCCTCCTCTAACTCGGAAATGGAAGAAAAATCTTTTGATCTCTGTAATTGGATTTAGAAAGAGACTTCTCCGTAGGAACATAGGATATAAAATGCATTTCTCCTTTCTTCATTCCACCTTTTTCGTTTAAAAAAAATGGTGATCGGCGAATAAACAAAAAGAAGCTTTCGTTCCTGTTGTAAAGTAGATGGCGCTTTCTCTTATTCACAAAGTGATTCGGTAAGGTTCATATTTAATGAGAATTCAAGCGCGTCGGTCCTCTGTTCTGCAGTTTTATTTTTCAAAGCAGATTTCTTACTTTTTTAAAAAGAATTTATAAATCTTCTATTGAGTTTTATTTCAGAAGGAAATATGATTTGGGGGAATATCGAAGAAGGCTTTCGGATAAATCGACCACGCTCGCGAGCAAGTACATTTGAATAACAAAATTCGATTGGAGTTACTTCTTCACCTCGAAATATTTTATTAATCTTTTCCATTCAAAATATTTTTTTTTCATTCTTGTAGGGTTTTCGAATAGTTTATCAATGGTGAAATCTTATATTTGGGTTTTTGTTTAGAAATAAAATTCTCGTAAAAATTTTGAAATATTTCTAAAAAGTCTAAATTGTTCTTTTTAAAAAAAATAATAAAGATATCCGAATTCAATTATAGAAGCTACAAATATTCGATTCAATAAAAAGAAAGAATTAAATTATCATTTGATTTTTAAACTGCAGAGTACACCAATAATTGTTAATGTAGGCATAATAACATAGGTGCATAGTATTCGAAAATAGAATTCCTGTTTTAGACACATTTTTTCAAAATATGGAAACCAAAATGTGACACAGGTACAATTGCAGTCATAAAATCGCATACCAAATCTAATGTATTTAAGTCATTGTGTTTTTGAATTATCCGGTTTACATGCCTCTGAAAGTACTGACTGACAAACAGCTAACCCCTTATTGGGTCTTATTCAAAATTTCATATGCATCTAAACTATGGATGTTATATCTGTATACCTAATTTCATCCATCCAGCTCTCTTCGTTTTGGCGTTATTGTGTTCATTTATATTCGAACAGCCGGACAGGCAGACTTCTACTCAATGCATTTTATACAAAATTCGATAGAAATCTGCAAATTTGGCGTAAAGATTATTTTTCATATTTCATCCGTCTAACTCAAATGGTTTTCGAGTTATCTTTGTCACAGATAAACAAACAAACAGACAAAACATAATGCCAAAAATGTACTTTTCGATCTCAGGGAGATCTAAAACATGGATATTCGACAAAATCTCGGGTTCAAATTTTTCATAATTATACTTTATTAATTATTCCTAAGATATTGCATTTATTTTGCTGGAAAATATAGAGGTTCGTTATTTTTCTTTTCTCTGATTTCATCCCGTTTGATTTTAAAATAAGATTTTAATGGTTTTATTCATTACCTGCACTTTAATAATAATTTTTCAACATTCAATAAGGGCAAGTTTTAATAAAAAATATCTTCAACAAATAATAGCTTAAATATCACCCATTTCAGCGAGAGGTTCTTTAATTAAGATAAACTCACTGTCAAACATTATTCTTCATACTCTCTTGATTAAATTGCTGCTCGAAAAAGAAAAAATATATATATAAAACATTAGTTTGGAATATCTTAAAGCGAAGAGAGAGTAAAATTATTTTGTACATTGTCTGGGGCATCTAATAAATGATTATTTTCATTTCTTTTGTAACTTTTTTTAGTATCTAAAAATTTAAATACATATTTAAAAAAATATATTATAGAATTTTGAAAAATTCTTAAATTGTAAAAATTTTGAATTTAAACTCGCTGTCTGTCAGGTATTTACAATACTCTAGAAAGAGGATTTAGCAAAAAATTACTCATTATAATGCAATTACAATAAAAGGGCCGGCGTCCTGGCATAGGGGTAGCGCGTCTTTCCCGTGATCTAGGCGTCCCGGGATCGAGTCCCGGATCTGGCACGATTGTTGTTGTTCTTCTGTGTTCAATCTGTGAGGTATGCGAATGTGCCTCAACTGTAAAAAGGGGTTGTGCAAGAGATTGTAACTCATGAAGTAGCTAAGTCGTATTCTTGGCCCTAGTTCGCGTTACTAAAAAAAACAAGCGACGCTCACTCAGCTTAAATCGCTGGCAGATAAGTGTCAGCGGGCTTGCAAAGTGCCATAAATCACAACAACATTGAAGGGAATAAAATATCTACATGTATTGTCTCAATTTCCTTTAAAAGTGCGAATTAGATTCGTGCGTACCAAAGTTTGCGGCTCTTTTATTTATCTAGTTTTCTTTTACAGTTAAAAGTTTATTGCGAACTTTCTGTAATATATCTTTTTTAAAAGTTTCAAATGCTTCTACATGTTTTGCAAATGTAAGCACATTCTTTATTTGCATTACATTACATTTTATTACGATTATTATCTTTGACGTGAGTGTTTGTTTTTTCTTTACTTTCTGTTTTGAAATAAATCAAATTATTTTTTTAAATTGACTTTTTTTTTCCTGATTTTAACCTGAAACAAAAAATGTTAAGTACGGTGTCGACAGGATGAGCCTTGAAAGTCCTTTTGAACTCAATGCACAGAATGCGACTTTTGAATACAGTAAAAAATGTTACGTACTTAGATAAAGGGGCGCACTTCTAATTGCTACTAAGCAACCTATATATGTTGTTTATCTCTTGTCATGTAAAAATATATGTCAAGTTTGGTTCCCGCGTCTTTGCAACGCTGTATCGATATCATAGCACAAATATAAATTCCACGATTGGCATCTTTCAGAACAGCACTATTGATATACTACCAATTAAAGGGTATTCTTGTGATCAAAATAATGAGTGATATAGAACGCTATGTAACTTAAATTTTTCATATGCTATTCTTGTAAATGTTTTATCCTTGTTGCTTAAGTATTGTTACAAACCTGCAATTCGGCTTCCCAGCATAGTTTGTTCCATCAACAGAAAGAAAGTTTTACAGTCATCTGAATGGACGGAGTCCGTGTGGCGCGTCGGAGGTCAAAGAGCTTGGCGACAAACTTGGCGACGAATTTGGCGTCTTTGGCGTCAAAATAGATTATACCCGAAACTTCGAGAATTTTCCCGATCCGTCCAGTAGGAACCGAGATACGCCTAGAACATTCCTGATTGGTTGAGAGGCTTCTAGCCCCGCCTCCCTATAAAAAGAAGCAGCCGCAGCTGCCAGAGCAAGGTAGACGACGGAGTAGTCCGAGTTCGAGAGCAGTGGTAGTCCGAGTCGGAGAAGTCGAAGACAGAGTGGACGGAGTCGTCGAAGTAGTAGTCGAGAGTCGTAGTCGGAAGCGACGGAGTCAAGCTCGTGCTGAACGGAGCTGTGCGCTACTGTCTGCAGTAGATTCCGGTTGTATGCTACACGTCTCGGCTGAAGATAGTCGTCTCTGTGCTGTATATAGCTGTCGCTTTTGTGCTGTCCTGTGTGTCTTCGTGTAAATAAACATCGTTGTTCTTTTTCTACTGTCGCCTGCTGATTGAGCGTTCTTTACACCATATCACTTCCACTATCCAAACGAACCCCAGTAAAAATTCGTAACAGTATTTATACCTGTTTTTTAAAAAGGGCAATCATTCAGGGGTATTAATTTTCCCTCGAAACATGCCTATCTTGTTCTGTCAATAAATGCACCAGCTTTAAACGAGATGATTTGAGACAAGTGTTATCAAAAATTTTCAAATAAACTGCAGATGATTTTCTCTCAGTCACTTTTATTAAAACTGTTTTTCTGATCATGGCGATTCTGCCACGTCAAGGGACATCGAATTTTCCTGAAGACGCGCTACATATCCTGGGTCAATTTTAGCAAGTAATTTTTACGATAAAGGCAGTCTTATAAAAGTCGGAGGTTTTTATGTGATCGTAAACCACCGTAAACATTCATAAAGGGATGAGATTTTTTTTTCCTTCACCAGCCTCATCTCAGAAAAGGATGATGAGTTTAAGGCAACGGCCTGCTCCTTATTTCCATTTTATAAATATTGGCGGGGATCGTTTCTAGGGTGGTGTTTTCCGGAACGATAACTGTTTTTATGCCAGTGTCGGATCTGCACCCCAATCCTAGCTTTAATATCTGTCTTCAAATTGCTTTTTTCCTGGCTTCGGTGGATGTGTGATTGGATAAATCATATTCAAAAGCGATTTGCATTGGGTAAGATCTGCTGTAAAGGATGAAAAAAAAAACTTTTATAAACCGATGCGTTTTTCTAGGTCTTTGATTCTCGAACAAGCCGATTGAGAATCAGATATTTCAAGATCATTGAAAAGTGACAAAGCAGATCATTCCGTTTTACGATTCAATATGCAATTGGGACACAGTGCATGGCCAAGAAGTTGATCGTAACACGTTATACACTTATTCACAATCATTACCTTCTTTTCGTCACGTACACGCGAGAATATGACGTACTTCTTCTATTTTAAATCCTCCATAAATCTCAATAGATAAAATTTAGACTGAATCATTTGTTTTCTAAAACAATAATTTGCAAATTTTTAAATAATGGTATTTTAATGAAGATGTTTTAGTTATACAAAGCGTTGGTAATAGTTAGGAATTCTTTTATTCTTAGTCATTTGAAACTGAAGTTGCAACAAATCATATAGAGATTTTGGATAGAATCATAGAAACACTATAATGTGGTGGTATGTAGATTATTATGATCTGTGCAGGAAGCAACAGGACGAATGTTGTTGGAAACATTTCTTTAATAATCACATTCACACACTTAAAACAAACACAAAGACAAGACATTCACGCGCGCGGCTCACAGTTCAGCATCACATCTCAGTCTAATTACAATCGCAATGCACTATGGGATGGCCTAATCAGGCATCGCCATCTAGTATCCAAAAGAGAAGATAAGAGTAATGCAACTGCTACAATAAAACTTTCTGTTGTTTCTTTGGCATTAATAAATTCCCATTAAAAACTTGATTGAATCGCGGTGACATATCTTTTGAATAAGGTTTGAAATGAAGAATAACACTTGTTTCTCCATCAGGCTTTTTACTTTTCAGTAAACAAAATTTCGTTAGAAATTCTCTTCGTTTATTATTTCGATATAATCAAAAATATTTGTTTTTAATAAAAGCTATTCAGTGTTGAACAAAAACCCAATCAAAAATCGATTCTAACTTCAGCTCTTTTGCTGCTCTGTTTTGTCTGCACGCGCCGATGGACTGAGAAATTTTTAGTAACATAAAATGCGTTGCTCTAACTATTTGGAATTTAAAATTCCATAAAATGAAAGGGGTTATATATTTTTCTCTTCTTATAATCTCTTCGCATCTTCCTATAATCTGTTTATAATGGTCTTTATTTATTAACTAATATAGATAAAATTTGGAAAATTCCTGAGTGAATGAAGGGGGCAGAATGAAAACAAAAGGAATAGCTTTGATTTATATCTGCATCCAGGACATCGTTATCAATCTCTCCTATTTACTGTCTTCTATAATTTTGTTGGGTTATACATCTATTTACTACTGTAACTGCTCATTCTTTCTCCTCCAGTAAACCTGTAAAAGGGATTTGTTTTTCTACGATTGATATTGCTAACCAAATTGATGGAATCCATCTTTTGTTTGTCTCTAAATTACGGTGAAATTCCATTAATCATTTATAGTTCTATGGTATATATATTCCAACCAACTGTAAAAGATTTTTATGAGGGCTCAAATTGATTTATATAAATAAGGTAATCAGATGCTTAAAATTCTTTTGAGATACCTTAATAGCTCTGAAGTACATTAAGTCTATAGTTAAATAGCATTTAAATTCAAAAGTGGTAAATAGGCTTACCACTGCCGTTCACGAAGTTCCAGCGTTTGTCATTAAGTTTTAACTTCCGAAAAAGTTTTCAGACATAAAATATCATTGTGTTGTGTTCCTTATGTCTAAGATATTCTTATATTTAATGATCATTGCTTGTTATTGAAGTTATTTAATTTAAATTCAACATTCATTTTTAAAAATGAACAAAAACTATTGGTGCATAAAATTCTTCCTGTTAAAATTTTATGGATATTTTATTATATTTTCAATTCACTTCAAATTTGACTATTTGACTTCAAATACTGTAGTTTAGGATATTTCAGTTTATTTCTTAAAGCAAAACGTGGCTAAGATGTTATTAATAAAATTGCATCAGATTGCAAGTTTTATTTTTATTTGATATTGCAATTCGCCCAGCCAGCCTAATAAATACAAAATTAACTCCAAACTTTAATGTAAGACGTTGCTGGATTTGAATTCTATTATTTTTAACAAAAAGGGCTGTATAAAATTGTTTTAAATTGCCTAAAATAAAGCGGTAAATATGCTTACCAATGATGATTCGATGATATTTTTACCCTTAACGCTTAGTGGTAAGTAGGCTTACCATTTTGTTTTCCCAGAACGATCTCTGGTAAGTATATTTACCACCCCTTATTTTATAAATTAAAAGGCAAATCAACAAACTTTTGATTTTTTTTCTATTGTATTTTATTGAGTTTATCATGATATAACTCTATTTTATTTGTCAATGCCCTGGAATTGTGCCCTATAAAGGGTTAAATATTTGTTAGGAAAAAAAAAGGATTTTATGTATTTTTTTACCTTAACAAATTATACAGCACCTACATTAAAGTATTGGATTGCTATACATGCCGGGAATGCCTGTTTTTCATTTCTTCCACTTTTCTAACGGAAGTTTGGAAGTTTTCTGGATAGTGTAGCGGAAATCTTTTCTGGATTTCAGTCACGATTTTCTTGTCACAAGTCAGGGAAAGAAAAAAAAATATTTTTTTTCTTCTGATTTCTCGCTGATTAGGTGTTGTTCCTGGAACTTTTTCCTTCCTCTTTCTTCTTATTTTCCCTGGTTATGCCAACTGAATACTTCCATATCCGCACACACTCGGGGGTTTGTCTCGCTCGCGACTCGGATTTGCAGACATACACAAATTGAATGACTTGCCGAATTGGGTATCGAAAAGAATGCAAATGTTTGCCACATTGAAAAGTTTTGTACCTACGAAAAGAAATCGCATACGATGCGAAAGAAAATCTACGCCGAGTAATGAACGACTGGCATATGAAATTGACTAAAAAAAGTGTTAACCAAGCGTTTTTAAAAATTGTAACAGACGTTTACATCCAAGGTGACTTTAAAATCTGTATTTATAATAAAGCTCAAAGTGTGTGTGTGTGTGTGTGTGTGTGTGTGTGTGTGTGTGTGTGTGTG
>JAPMOR010010295.1:34740-51059 GCA_026543865.1 Argiope aurantia | reverse complement strand
TGTGTGTGTGTGTGTGTGTGTGTGTGTGTGTGTGTGTGTGTGTGTGTTAGCGCTCTATAGGCCAGACTGTTTGACCTAGAGCCCCCAAATTTATCTCATGTATACCTTGGAGGTCGGGAATGTCCACCTCGGAGCTATTTTTTAAATTTTTAATTACAATTTTAATTAATTAAAAATTAAGCGAAATTTCGGCGGTTTTCCATTATAACTTCAAGAAAGTATTACAGCAGAAAATTGATTTTTTCATCATATTGAAGTTCAAAAAGTAATCTTTTCAATGATATTAACGTTTTAAACGACAGATTAAATTTTTATTTTTTATGGATTTTTAAAAAATAATGTCATTATATTTTTCAGCAACATATTTGGTACAAAATAAAAATAAAATTCAACTTGTACGAGCAAGTTACGCTTCAATGGGAAAAAATTAGCTTTTATCAATGTTTTGCCATCATATTGACAAAAGTTCAAATTAAAAAAATAAATCAACTTTTATTGCAAATTAAACATATAAAGATGTAATTTTTAGCACGTCTCTGTATGGAATGAAATAAATACAAAATAGAATATTTTATAAAATGTAAATAAAAAAATTCTATTGTCTTTTACAATTTCTATATTATTAATTCAATAAATCAGCTTTATTTAAGATAAATATGATTTAATATATATATTATATATATTAATATATATCCTTTCATTTCAAGGCTCAACGGCTAATTTGTAAACCTTTAATAATAGAAATACATTAAAATGGCCTAAATGAAGTGAATAATACATTATATCTAACTTGAGTCTATAAATGCTCTAATAAATGACGAATGTTTAGCATTTATCTAGATCCTCTGCTCTGCGAATCATCTTTAACAAAATATCATTGAGATGCTAATATTTTAAATAAAAAAAAAAGAATAACACTCCAATCAACTAAATCAGTCTCGAAAACTGACTGATTTATGAATATTTGAATAGCACTATTCAATAAAAATGGGTGATTTTAGACCACTTTATCGACGGTCTAAAAGATGGATACCTCAATCACAGCCCAGGATTTCTCAAGACTAATTTGTCTAAGTTTACGAAAAGGACGATTTTTCGAAATTATTCTATTCAAAACTTAAGAAATCAATCCTATTTTATAGCATAAAATAGTAACGATCATGTATTTATTTAAAAGTTGTATTGTCAAGAATATTTCACAGAATATGATTCCTTGGGATTCCTTTAGATTTAATTTTTTTAAGTATATTTATAGACCAGGACAAAATAAAATTTTATTATTCACGCCATTTAAATCCCTTTGAAAATAAAACAAAAAAAAAACTGAATTGTATGATGAATTTTAAGATATTACATAAATTATTAAAACTTATTCAGCAGTGCACGTGAGACTTAAATACTGAAGGACTCTGTTTTTAGTATTCATATTTTAAGAAAATGCGTGGTTTCAGTAAAATATGGTTTTTATATTTATTGCATTTTAATTATTTCCACTTTAATTTCAAGTTGAAATTTTACAAGAATTGACAGAAAATTATAGAAATACATAGTAGAATATAGCTTAAGACCTTTTTAATAGTAAAAATTAATTATATGACTATCAAAATGTGAAGCTTAAAAATATTTTAATGCGGAATCTATTAAATACAAGTTACATAAGACATTTAACTCAAAATTTTAACGAGCATTAAGATCGACTGATAATTTATGCAATACATTAATGGAAATCAATCGGATTTTTTAGTCCAATACCCAGTTTCATAACCCGGCCGTAAAATCGTTGCATAAAATTGTAAATTTCGCTATTCATGTAAAAATAATATAATTTATTAATTTTGGAGAAAATACTTATTATATTATCTAAAATTTCAAATGATTTCTTTATTTTTCACATAAAATTAATTATTTGCTATGAAAAAAATAAATAAAAGCATGATTTTATGTATAAAAAATGAATTAATCTTTTACTGCAATTCCAAATTTTTGCTGGAGATATGGAAATTAATATTTTTCAGATTTTTTTGTTTTAAATATTAATTTATTATAACTTGATTCTAAGAGTATTACATCGAGTGCAAATTCTTTTTAGGAAGTTGATTTCTTTAATTGATGATCAAGGGAAAAAAAATTTTCTCCTTTAATCGTATCATAATCCACCAACAATTTTTGCATATGTGTGTTAAACTGATTCTATAATTTTCTGAAAGTCTCATGAAAACGGTATAGAACGACATATTATGACTTATTATTGTCAACTATAACATATTAATAACAATGTCTTATTATTGTTTACATAACTGCCTTTTCATAAGAATGTCTAGAAATTGTTAATTAAATATTTTTCAAAACAGTCACTAACAGATATTTCCGATTGTAGCGATTGCTGACATGTAGACGGAAAACTATGGCCGTTAAAATATCTGTTCGTCAAGTAGGCAGACAATTAAATCCTTTCTCAGGAATTAAACTGCTACTACAGCTACATCTTACTTGTCCACTACATTTTCCCAAAAATTTATGGAAAGAACCGTTTCCTTAAGTTTAGAATAAGGCTTTAGAAGAAAATTTACGAATTATTTGGCAAAGAATTAAAATAAGCGGTTGCGCAAATTCTCAAATTGATTCGTTCTAATGTTAAAGTATATTTGATTGAAATTTTATACTACCACATTTGCTCAAACGGCATACTCAGATTGCATACATTGGTAAAAGTAATTTCATTCTTTTTTGCTGTTGTGTTATGAAATGGTTTTCTTTTAAATTTAATGTTTTTTATTATTATAATTTACAGTTAAATTTCCATATGTTAATTTTGAGGTTCTTTCATCAATATGACGTCGCGGTCATCTTGACTCCAGATCAGAAGGTTGCGTATTCAAATCACGTCCGGGTCACCAATATGGATGTTATCCATAATATTTAATTCAATAATGGCGTAAAAAATAGCATTTTTTATTTAAAGAAAACTTGAAGAAAAAGTTCTTTGCTCGTTAATGGAATATATACCTAATATATATTGATCTCATGAACACAGCTCGTGCATCGCATGATTAATCTGCTGGCAAGAGCACGCAACTTAAACCGCGACATCACCTTGATGAAAGCAAGATCTCCACAGTTCCCTTAATTGTTTTCTTCATTTATTTCTAAAATTCAAAAAATGTTTTAATGCAGACATGATCGTGTCCCATTACGTAAATTATAACGATGAACAAATAAAGCAGGAAATTTAGATAGTAGATTGAGCATATTAACAATGTGGGATTAAAAAACGTGTGTCGGGCCATTGACTCTCAGCCCATTCTTCTTTACTAGTCCTTTCTTCTTGCATATCAGATGATTATTCCAAATTCTTCCGGATCATCCCGTCATTATACCCAAAGAACGAGACCTTCTTTGCCAAAAAAAAAAAAGTGATTTCCGAAGGCAAGTTTTTCCGACAAAGGAAAGGGTGAAAGAATTTTGGCTTCGAATATCCATTTCAGGATTCCAATTTCCTTTTAACTGAGTCATTCCGCGATTCATCTCCTCTTTCCACACCAGGAGTGGGTGGACGAGTCTTCCCTATTACCCGAAAATTGGAAGCCGTAATCCGTGACACCTTTTTCCATTCACTTCACCTCGTGCGATATTAAACTGAATGATTTTTCTTTGGCCAACTTTTTTCTTGGGCATCGTCTGCGCGTGAAAGGGATGTTCGAGGGGTCCTTTTGATAGTTAACCTTAATTAGTCTCCGCGTTCGTTTCTCTTAAAGCACTGATCCCATCATCCTCGAGTTTTTTCATCCCGAGTGGAGGCTTTATGGGCTTCCATCAGCAGAACGGAAGAGAATGAGAACATTTTATTGATTCTCGTCGCTGTCGGACTGCAGAGCAGCCAACTCATTCTGGGTATTCTTCCTCCTGCCCGGAGTAAGGGCTCTTTATAATTTGCATGCAATGTTACGAATAGAAATATAAAAACATTTTTGCATTGAAGTGTTTCTCTATTTGTATGCTGCGTTGTAATTAATGCAAGCTTATTTAAAATAAATTTTTAAAAAAATTCTTGGAAATTTAAAAATATATTATCTAATGAACTAGCCTAAACATTTTTTTTTCTTTTTCATTTTGAAACTCAGAATCAATAATTATATTAAAAAGTGAAGAATGCGCTCAAGACTCGTTTGTTTTTAATCATTCATAAGACTATTTTTATAGCTATATCATTTTCCCATGTCTTTAAACAACTTGTACCATTATTTACGATAAACAATCTGGGAAGTTCTCTAAATAGATTTTACTGAAGATATCACTTTTTTGAGCACAAGGCAAAATTCATTATCTGAATGTTATGGCTGCTAAAAAGTTATATCTAAGAAACACTCAGAGAGTTCCTCTACAGTCAGAAAAGAAAACTGTTGCTGTACCTCAATTATTTTTGGAAACTTTGCGATTTTTTTTTATATATGTCTATTTTTATGACTTTGTGTTATAGTTTATTTTATATTATTATTTATATGGTGTGCTGGACTATTCTGAGGTTATTAATTTTCATCCATTTATTATAACGTAATCCGGCAACGGAAATCTACGAAACCGAACGGAAAAATTCAAACGCGATTTTTTTGTTACCTACGAGAAAAAAATTCATGTATGGAACAAATTTAAAGAGCGAAATTTGAAAGAAATTCCAGAGATCAATATGAATTTTAATGAACGCTTGATTTGGACATGAAGGTACTATCTTATTATGTGCGTCTGCCAAATATATATATATATATATATATATATCATTTGTTCCATATATGAACCCTTTTCTCATAGGCCAAAATGAAACCAAAAATGAAGTCAATGATAAACATCAGACTGGAATTTATTTTTATAGTATTATTATCTATCAATGAATCCATTTCTGATATTCATCTTTTGAGAAGTATATATCATTCAATCCATTTCATTCATTTCGATCGTTTTTATCTGCGGGGGTAGATTTTTTTTTTCGATTACAATGTTGGCTCTCTATATTTCATATGAGATAATAATAATAATTAGCTCATATTTACCGTATCAATTCGGGTTTAAAACTTATCTTAACGTCTTATCTTTAACGTCATCTTTAACAAATAGGTTAGGTGTGGCTCGGAATCTTTGGATGCACGGGAGACTGTTAGCTCAAATTTACAACAGAGTATTCTCATTCAGTAGATTTTTTTTCTCTGCGCTTACACAACCAAAATTTTCTTTTTAAAATCAAACAGCATGCCAGTAATCACCAAAATGAATCGCACTTATTAATTAAAAAAATGTAGATATGGATTTTTTATCTCTTAATAAAGCTTCGAAATCCTTTATTTCCTAGACATGCTCTCACAAATGGGTTTTCAGCACAAACGCACCCTTAAATTCATCTCCCAGCATAACCACAAAAAACAACATGCCTAAAATTCAAAAATAACAAAAAATCTCGAAATTTTCAGATTTTTTTTTAAACCGTGAATTCCCAAGAGTTTGCTATACATTTTTTTTCAAACAAGAAGCCGCAGGCGACGCATAAATAAGCAAACATATCAAAGTATCAGCAAGCTATAAAGCGTCCATCCGTGAAGTGCGTCGACCGATACATAAAAATTCCGAACTCTCTCCCCCCCTCTCACTCCCTTGCGTCAAAAATCCGGCTAGCCGAAAGTGCAGACGTGATCTGGAGATGGGGTAGAAGGGAAAGCGAAATGACGATTTCTCGTGCGAAACAACCACCAAGAAGATTTCGATTCTTTTGTTTTGTGCCGCGGAGCAAGTGAAACGCATTAAGGGAAGGTCGATTATTTCGAGCCACTACTATCATGGCTTTGGCAAGAAGAAGAAGAAGAGCCATTTTCATTTCGGCTCCATGGGCGGCCTATTTTTAGGGGATAGGGTGAAGCACTGACACACTCCAACAACAAAGGAGCGGGATTATTCCTCGGAACGAGAAAAGGAAATAGGATATCAATGTTTAAATAACGCGTTCGTAAAGCAGTGATGGGTGTACACACGCGGGGCCAAAAAGATGGATGATGTGTAAGGTAAGGTTTGCCCATTCTTGAAAAGTTGCCAATTTTCTGGATCGGGCATTTGCCATTGACTCTAGGAGTGCCCTTTAAGTTGCCATCATTTTTATCTTAATCAGTAAGCGCACACATGGGTATTTTTTACCCCATCCATTTATATTTGTTAAAACTAAAATTGGAAATTTTTCCAAACCCACAATATATAATTTTATCCTGTATCTTTATCAGGATGTAATTATATATTGTTATTATCCTGTATCTTTATCATTTTTTAAATGTCTAGCACACTAGCGAAATTTTCTAGAAATATCAAAAGAAAACTCGAGGGTTTTTTTTCTATTATAAATCTGTTTCTGATTGTTAAAATGGACAAAAAAAAAAAAAAAAAAAAAAACGTCTATGCGGGTCAGAAAATGTTCGCCAAAACTTTTACACCTCACAATTTCAGCAGTCGTCTTCGCTTGCTTTTTCTGTATTCAGATTCTGCAATAAATGCCAAAGGATATGATATATGAATAAACACCTTTTTGGCTTCATTTCGAATTATACGAAAAAAAATATGGTGAAATTAATTGCACATAATATAAGTTACTTGAATTTTATCTCTTTTATGCTGTTTGTGATAAGGTTTAAGAGGCTCATTTGTGTTAATTCATATGATTAAAAAATTTCGAAAAAAAATTCTAGTTACTAAATATAGAATGGAAATTAAATGAGCAAATAATAAGTTATTCAGTGAACAAAAAGAGGAATAATATGTATCAAAAGTATTCCAATAGTATTTTATGTTTTTACTATCTACTTGAAGGTATTTTGTGGAATAAAAATTGAAAACTTTAAAAAAAGGAAAAGCACAATTTAAGATTCTCGAAGCTTAATTTGCCATTCGTCTGATAAGTATCCTCTCTTGTCCTCTTTGAAAAACTACTCCATCGTAAACTCTGCAGCAGAACTAAATACTAAATTATTGTAATTTTTGAAACAAGTTTCTTTAACAATGTTTCTATTCTTTGTAATGAAACAAACATTAAAATAAATACGATGTAACAATCGCTGAGCTATCGTTCGTTTTCTAAAGGGCCCTTTAAGATGTAAATGCTAGTTTCGAGTGCCCCTTTGCACTCGGAAATGTAATTCGAGGCATAATTAATTTCTTAATGCATAGATTTGCTTATTACACCAAAATATAAATAAGTATCATTGTTTCAAGTTGAATTTCCCTGAAAAAAGGAATCTATATCTTTTTACCATTCTCTAGACGTTTTTTAATAATCAAAATTGAAAAATAAATTAAATAACAGAATGTTGCGCCGTCTTGCATGGTGAGTGGGAGGCACCATCCGAGTGAAACGGATTCATTTCTATATGAGTAGTAATTTAAATTGACCAAAGTGAAATGACAAAACTTTTTAATCCACTATTCGGAGAGTTGCTTTCAGTGGTTTGCTCCCAAAACTATTCAAAATGTAAATTTAAAAGTGACTTTATACAAAATAGTACAAAAAAATATATATATTTAATACAATCTGATTATAAACTTGGATTTTTTTTTAAATTATAAAAAAAAATTTTTAAGTATAGTAAAACAACCTCAAATAAAAGTACAATGTTTAAAATACAATGCTCAAACTATCTACCATTTTAAGTCCTTTTCTCTTTGAATGAAGGACACTATCATTTTTAGTATAGGTGGCAAATCATAATTTCACAAATGCTGTTGTGATTTTTCTTTCTTTATTTTATGACAGCAAGAAAAGGTATTTTATTTTATGAAAACAGGAAAATTGTTGACTTATGAATTTATCAGCTAACGGAAGCAAATCGGGCTTCATTGATCTGCAAGCACATTTAGCACGTTCACTACCATGAGCACCCCTCATCACACCTATTTTTTTAATCGTACAGAATCATCTATCTAATTAGACGGTTCTTTATTATAATTAAGATAAAGAAAAGAATGGATCATCTAATTAGACAGATGGTCTGGATATTAGGTTTGAGCCGTAGCAGTGAGCGTGCTAAAAATATAAAATAAATCAAATGAAAAATATTCTGAAATTTAAACGAAAGTTTGATTCTAAGTAGAATAGGGTCACACACTGTCCTTGTAAATAAAAACTAACAATAAAGCAAAGCCAGGGGGAATATTCTTTCTCACATACTCTCTAATAAAGGTGAAATTGTGTCTTAGATGCGTTTTTTTCCACACGATTGAAACCAAAAAAATTTGCAGTGAACTACAGTTGCAGTCACAAAATCACATACCAGCCGGCGGCCTGGCATAGGGGTAACGCGTCTTCCCCATGATCTAGACGTCCCGGGTTCGAGTCCCGGTTTGAACATGGTTGTTCTATATGTGAGATGTGTGAATGTGCCCTCCTGTAAAAAGGGGTTGTGCAAGCGAATGAGTGATGCGTGAGTAGCTAAGTCGTACTCTTGGCCCTAGTTGGCGCTACTATAAAAACAAGAGATGCTCCCCTCACCGGCTAAAAATCGCTGTCTTCGAACAGCGGGCTTGTCTGTAGCAAGTGCCATCAGACACAACAACACATCACATACCAAATTTGATAGGTTTAAGTCATTGCGTTTTTGAATTATTGTGTTCAGATGCTTCTGAAAGTAACAGACCGACAGACTTTTAAATCGCAAATGGATGTCTACAATATAGAAGTTAAATCTGCGCCCCGAAGTCTATCAATCTGATTTTCTTCATTTTGCAATTATCGTGTCAACTTATTTGTGGACAGCCGCACAGATAGAGTTCCTTTGAATAAATTTTATTCAAAATTTGACAGAAATCTATAAATTTGGTGTTAAGACCGTATACTAAATTTCATATGACTCAATTCCAAGCAGTTTTGAGTTATTTTCTTCACAGACAGACAGACTTAATGTGGAGCGGAGGTATGTTTTTCGAACTCAGGAACGTGAAAATTCTAAGAAAATATCGAATTCGAATTTTTCGATAATGACGGTACTTCGTAAACGAGAAAGTGAAGGACGCCCGTCCTTTACTTATTTGATTTTGGTCCTTTCTTCATGAGAGAAGGAATTGCATTTCGCCGCTTCTAATTATTTTATTTCGTAACATGGCGACGAGATTTTTCAATCCATTTTTCCACATCACTTTTACTTTTCATGGTATGCATAAATAATTCTCAGAGGTGGCGTAACTTGATAATAAGCAGTTACCGATAATATTTTAGGGCGTGACCTGTAGAAAATAATACCAATCACCGTTACTAATTATAAGACACTTTGTTTCTTGACATGCAAAATCACTGTATATAGAATTGCGAGTTGGTTTTAAAAAATGATGAAATTTAAAAAGGAAAAAATAAATAATTTAGTACTTATTTGCATTTTTATTTAACACATTCCACTAAGATGTGTCGCATTTGAGCTTTTTCAGTAAAGCACAGTCTTACGAGTTTTTATTTAAGAATTTTTGTTTATCTTTTTATTTAAGAAGCGTACGTGGAATTATTTAATAAAATATTTTATTCTGCCTGTTGGTATTTTCTCTGCGAAAACCGTGATCTTAAGTGGAAGGAAAAACGCAGAAAAAAAAAAGAGGAACATTTGAAAGCATTTTGAAATTTTTATTTTTAGATTTTAATTTTATAGAATGGAATTTTGCATACAAAATATTTTTGGTTCCAACAGTTTTTAGAATTATCGTAGAAAAATAAAAGCACAGGCAATTTTGAAATTAAAGTGAGTCGTTAGTTAATTTAATAATTAGGGCATTTATGGCCTAATTAGGCAATTATGCCCTAATTAATAATTATGGCATAATTACTTTTAGAATACGAATAAATGGAAATTATTACATAATTAGTCGTCTTTGGCGACTAACTGGTTCGTGATATTAATGTTCTCTGAAATTTTCAATTCAATGTTTTATGTAACCTGGTCTCTTAATAGTTTCTTCAACGAAATATTTAAGTAACAAATTTTGATTTTCATATCATTACTATTATGAAAGCCTTGAGTGCTCTGTTTATTCATGTATTTCTCTAATTTTTTGTCTGTTTCCGTAAAATTTGAACTTTAAATTGAGACTAAAGGGATTCAACTGCAAATAAAACAAAAGCTTTCTTCCTGAAACCAAACATGCTTTTAAAAATATTAGTACAGAAAACAGAATCGTTCAACATTCTAGGCTTAGGTGCACAACAATATATTTCTTTATAATTTATGCGATATTCAAATAATTATTCATCATCTGACAGCGGCTCAAAATGGCGAGGTCCGTCCCAAAATGGCCCTAATGTTGCCTTAAAACGGGACGTTAATATAACTAAACTAAACTGAATTAAATCTTCCCGAGAAAGAATAAGTTTATCCTCTCATGATCGGTACATTTGGAAGATCTTGTAAAATAAGAAACATCATCTTATTTGCAGCATCAGAAACTTTGTTCGATAAGACTTACACAAGGGGATTCTAAATGAATGGTAAAACTTAAAGAAGAGTTGAGAACAAGGCTACGAATAATATTCACATAGAAAAACCTGAGCCGTCGGTCATTTCTTTGGTCATAAATAGAAGGTTTTCGGCTCAATTGAAACAAGATGTTTAGTTTCTAATATCTATGATAGTAAAAATATTTTCATGAAATTTTGGGACGGATCCACCATTGTTGCAAATTTCATTAAAATATCTTCACTATTGTAGATATTAGAAAATTAAATATCTTGTCTCAATTAAATTGAAACAACTTGTATTTATGACTAAAGAAATGGATTGCGGCCTAGGTTCCCTATAGGCATACTATTCAAACTCTTGTTCCCTGCCCCCTCTCCAAGTTTGCACTTAAATTTGGAAGCAGGCTGTGGATTCAAATACCCTTCACATTTCTAATTGAGAATGGGAACCTTCCGCCATGGTGGTTGATTCTCGGCATCCCGGTGGGTACAGAAAAAGGTGGGTATCGGCTTCTCCCATCGATGACGGAACGTATTTCCCAAGGATTTTCCAAGGGAAGGGTTATACTATGGCCCTTAGGACTCAACCACGGTTTCCGCCAGTGTTGCTGTTGCGGCGGTCCGGTCATTCAGATTTTTGAGTGTGCCTACGGGCTGGGCGGAATAGCCGGTTTAAGGTTCAAGGTCAGGTAGATTGAAATACCCAAAATAGTACGATTCCAGAGGAAACGTTAACAACTGATTCACTTTTATAATATCTGGCAGAGTAGAGTTTCAAATTTCATCGTTTATATTGAATACATAGATTTCCTCGGTTTGATCTACTTTCATCTCTGCATGAATTTGGAAGCAATAAAAAAATAGCCAAAGAAAACAAGAGTCCAGTAATATTACCATCTTTTTTTTAATTAAGGATTTAGAGATTACGACAAATTTTAAAAAGGACTCAAAGAAGAATGGTCCACAAAATGACGGAACTACAAGTCATGTTGATGTATTAGAAAATTAAAACGTGCAGATATCAATTGATACTCATAAATATCAGAATAAGCCGCCATTAGCTATTTTAACTTAATAGTCAAACTCAAAAATGTGCGCGATCATTTGAAATTCAAAATAAAAATTTTGCCGCCTCTTCTTCTGATGAGCGAGGCGACATTTTCAATCAAGAACAAATCTCTCCCGATTCTAATCTCGGTCGACTGTATCCATCGCAGACATTTGATTGGAAAAGGCATCTGTCTCCAATATCGCCAGGAATGAGCGAATGAAGGATTAATGGCCTTGTAATGGGCGGGAAACATAAGTCATGCCGCCAACACGACTTTGCTCTTCCGCCAAATGCGATGCTAAGTGGAATGGATGGCTCGCTTTCATTATGTCGATGGATGGAGATAATAGTCAGCGCGTAAATTTAACGATTTGGGGCCAAACGTTTTTACATTTTAATAATCTTGCCAGTAGCGAACGGCGGTCGTCATTGGATTATGTCGTGCCCCTAACCTCCACGTAGCTTTTCCGGTATCGCGGCTGAAAGGAAATGCAGTGAAGAGAGAGGGAGAATTGCGCGGCTGACATCCGTAAGAAAGGGGTTGGTAAATGGGAACTCCGAGAAAAGAGTTTAGATTTAAATCGAAATTTAATTGTACATATGTAAACAATTATCGATAATTAATATAATTTTTTTCTTATCATGTAATAAACTCGTGTTTCCAAGAAAAGTGCCATCACTTGTGTCAAGGCACGCGACAGATTATTTGCTGTTGTAAATTCATATAACCGCCTTTGAGGATTGAATATGCCTTATGGAACTGGTTACTGATGTCCTAACAATATTTTAGTGAGTAAATTTGACACCTAATTTTATTGAATTTGCGTTTCCAACTTATACATCCAACATTATTCTAAAAGAATAGCTTCTAAAAGGGCTGCAATATATATCAGCCTTGCTCAATTGCTGAGAGTGTCTTCTTATACTGCCCGGTTTCAAGTGGAAAGAGTCGTTAGAAATGCTCAGTCACAGTAATGCTAGAATATAAGTTTGAAACGCTTTCACATCAAGGAAAAAATTGTGAATTTGAAATTTTAAAATAATTATGTTCATATTAACTTTGCATGTAATTATTGTAATATTTTCCCACCGCAACTTTAAGGTTAAATATTTATTTAAAATTATAAGAGAGTAACTATTAAGTTAAATGATTTCGTTTAATGATTTTGTTTTAAAGAATCAACTTCCTAGATGCAATCCGATTAAATATATATATTTCTCTTTTTAGGTAAGTCTTTTACTACCTGATGCCCTTGTAACACTTTCTTCAAAATGTCTCCCGTTATCTCCTCAAGGTAGGTGGTATCTTTTTTTTTTTTTTCTCTTGCATTTTTTGGTGGAGTTATCGAAAGGTTCCGACAACAGAACTCGGTACATTTCCCCAACTAAGGACAAGATTGAAGATTTCACCTGTTTGTTTTTTTTTGTTTTTTTTTTGTAATGAGATGCAAAGAAATTTTATTTTTCTTCAAATCTTCCACATCATGCCTTTTTTCCAAAATTTTCCCTTTTGCATTCTGAAAAATAATTTGATGCAAAATTATTCACCTAATACACGGGTAGGTAAGGTAAGGGTTAATACAAGGGTCCGAAAAATAAATATATATAATTGTTTCAAGTTAAATTTCCCCGAAAAGTTAATTTACATCTTTTTACCATTCTGTAGGTATTTTTAACAATCAAAATAGAAAAATAAATAAATGAAGCCTCAAAATGATGCATCGTCTTGAATGGTGACCATGAATCACCTCTCGAGTGCAAAGGGTTAAAACTGTGATAAAAAGAATTGATGGGTTTGAAAAAAGCAGAGTTTTCATTTTGTCAATTGTTAACGTGACATTTTGGGGCCTTCAGTTTTTCTTATCTATGAATTACGTAATGCGGTAAACTTAGAATGGAACGTCTGGTGCAGATTCAGTTATAACATCATTCTTTTATGTTTCGAATTAGAGATTCTTTTTTTTATCTTTAAATCACAGATAATAATAAATATCTTATTTACCCCATTTTTCTATTTATCTATTTTTACCCTATAGATTGTTGATAACATTTTTTATTGATATATTACTTTCATTTATTATCATTATCAGAAAACGCAAAAATGGCGCTTTTTCAAGAAAAGTAATTCAAGTAGTTCGCTGGTCAGTAATTCAAACTGCGAACCTTGTTTATGTTTGCGTGGGAATGTCTAGTTGTCATAGAAACGATGTCTCGCCATTATATTCTCTCCCTAACTGCAAATGGGAATATTAAATTATAAAAAGGTTTTTTTCATAAAAGGCGAATGCGTTGTTGGTTCAACTCGTTTATAGATCTCTAATGGGAAAATAACTCGTCAGTTTTAATATGGAGCATTCCTTTATAACTGGCATGTCAGCCATTTTCCATTTATGCACGTAAATGAATGGTTAATAAATGATGGTATTACTTTCAGAAAAATAATTTTTCGCAAACACTTGTGATTCCAGGGCACAGTTTTAAATTATTTCCATTAAATTCAATGATTCTAAATAAAAAAGATAATAATGATTTCTTATTAAAGATAATAATTATTTGACTGATTATCTATTCGAGAAATGCCATAACAGAAAGTTATTTGATATCGACGGAGTTATTCCATTTCATTTTAATTTCAGTTCATTTTATTCGTTCTAGGATTCTGAATTCATCAACAATTGCTTGTAGTTATAATATGATTACTTAAATTCTCACATATTTTTTTTACTAAAACCGACATCTAGATATTTCTTTTTCTTATCTCACATCAAGTGATATTCTTTGATTTGTTTCTTAGTTAATAATTATTTAGGTAAAATTTATTTAATAAGCTAGATAAATCACTTTTTTAAGTCTACATGTGTAACTTTAATCTTTCTTTAAACTATATATAATTAACCGAAAAGAAAATATTTGCAAAGGGATGATAAATTTAATAAAATATATTTTGAAGCACACTTTGTTAGTTTTAGTAAAAATAATTAAAGAATATTTTAAAAATCTGTATCTTTTCTAAAATGTAAATGTTTTTATTCAATACTGCGAATATATAGATAATGATGTGACCAAAATACAAACAGAAATTGAACAAAATTAGGTTCCGTAAAATTTTGTTAAATCTAATGAATGAATCGGGAGAAATGCAAATTATAGAAGCATTTTATTTAATATTGAATTCATTTTTTATTTGTTATTAAAAGTTGAAAGCATTTTTATTCCTAAATTCAATACCAAATGATTTTTCGAATACTAATCAGATATTAATTGAAACAATTGATAAATTAACAAAATTATCATTATTGGTATATTTTTAAAAAATATAACAGTAATATATTGTCATATAGAATACACAATTTTCCCAAATTTTATAATCGCAGTTTGTAGGAAAGTGAAGGAAAAGCTGAATATAGAATTCCATCGTTGCAAACATAAAATACGCTAAGCTGAAGCAAATCAATTTTATTTCAAAGCATATTATACCACCTTTAAATACATATAACCACTCACCAACTAGTTTTTTATAATTATCTTTATTCCGTACTGTATTTTGAAACATACTTGATACTGCAAGGCAATATGATTATTAAAGAGATTTAATATTACGGTAATTTTTTATGTATAAGTGCATGTGATGAGAAATTTTCACATTAAAATAAATGAGAAAACCGTATTTTACATATTAAAATATGGTTTCAAAGGCAAATCAAGAAAAATATGCGTTTATTAGATATTTCAATCTTCAAGACAATAATCATAAAATATATAAGATGAGAAGTTAGATTTTGAACCTAGGAACGCTAATTTTTTTGTAAGAAATTAATTCGTAAATTTCAATTTTCTAAATCATTATATCGATTTCTTTGTGTTTCGATTATATATAATTAGTTGATTTAAATGTTGATGATAATTTAAAAACCTAACAAAAATTTTATCATAAATTTTAAAATAACAAAGCATATGGAAAACTAATTTAAATAAAAAAAAATTGAGTTAAAATTTTTTTTAAATTCAAATCTTTCGATGTAAGGAATAGATTTCTTAAGAAAAAGAGAAACGTTTTAAGATTTAAGTTAATATTTAGATAGATAATATAACAATAAAAAGTGTTTTTTTTTATATGCTATCGGAAATTTTAAGGCATGAAGGGCAACAACAAAAATCAATGCAATTTCCTAATCCACAAAAGAATAAAATATTTGTTATGAACATTTTATAAAGAAAATAGGACAACTTGTTCTTAGACGTTTTATTTAAAAAATAAAATATGTTTTTTTTAACTTGGATCTCTGGTAATGCAAGTAAAAAATAACTCAGTTTTCCGTACCTATACAGAAACAAAATGCACATTCAAATGAATTGCATAAGCTTGTTTTAACAGTTTTTTCCCAAAAGCAAAAATGTATGGAAATAAAAACATTCATTTGACTAAAATCTGTGACAAAAATAGAAATTAAAAAATAATTTTGAGAGAATTATTTTTGTATTCTTAATAACTTGAATTGCCGAACGAATTTGCATTCATAATAACTTGAATTGCCGAACGAATTTGCATTCATAATAACTTGAATTGCAGAACGAATTTGAATTCTTAATAACTTGAATTGCCGAACGAATTTGCTTTCTTAATAACTTGAATTGCCGAACGAATTTGCTTTCATAATAACTTGAATTGCCGAACGAATTTGAATTCATAATAACTTGAATTGCCGAACGAATTTGCATTCTTAATAACTTGAATTGCCGAACGAATTTGCATTCTTAATAATGCCGAACGAATTTGAATTCTTAATAACTTGAATTGCCGAACGAATT
>JAPMOR010010295.1:0-34730 GCA_026543865.1 Argiope aurantia | reverse complement strand
CGAATTTGAATTCTTAATAACTTGAATTGCCGAACGAATTTGAATTCTTAATAACTTGAATTGCCGAACGAATTTGAATTCTTAATAACTTGAATTGCCGAACGAATTTGAATTCTTAATAACTTGAATTGCCGAACGAATTTGAATTCTTAATAACTTGAATTGCCGAACGAATTTGCATTCTTAATAACTTGAATTGCCGAATTTTAATGAAAGAAGGACAGAAATTTCATTTGTCTTTCAAACTGAACCTGTGAATGCCAAAACAATATCTTTTCGTGGAGAAGGAGCCTTTTTTCGTCGAGCCTCATCCATTTATTCTGGAAAATTAGACATATTCTTTATGATTAATCTCAGTAATATTTCTTTTATTTCTAATCCATTTATTATTGGTGTGTTTTAATAATATGAAACATGATTTGCTATTCAAACTGGAGTTATCTTAACATTTTCTCACAATGAAATCTAAAGCGTTTGAGCCTTCAAAATCTAATATTTATATTCTAAATCTAAACAAATTATACATACCGCAAAAATATATTTATTGCCACGTGTTAATAAATATGAGTAAAATAAGATATTTGCTTAAGATTACAAAAGGATATTCTTTCTATATTCAAAGGACTTTGTTTTTTATTTTGATTATTACATCACTTCAGAAGCACCGAAACAGAATACTTATTTTACGAATTCATCTTGGGTCTTTTACTATTAATGTTATTCGTAAAATAGTTTCATTTTTTATTAATATTAGCTAATAATAATAAATAATAAAATATTATAAATTTGAAAAAAAAACTTTGATTATTAATACAATATCAGAAAGCCATTAAATTTAGCATGGATAATCTTTAGTGTAAATATATTTAGACTAAAAATTATCCAAGCTAAATTTAATGGATTTCTGATATTGCATTAATAATCAAAGTTCTTTTTCAGTTTTTAAAAATTCCAACAAAATGTATACTATATAAATGCTTTTGTGTAACTATTAAAACTTGTGCGAAGAGGAGTTTGGGATAAAGTTCTTTCTCTTTTCTATTCCTTAATTCATCTCATAATCTATTAATCTTATTTTCATAAATCTGCATATTGTTGAACATCTGGCAAACATCAATGGTCATTTTACATCACTTTATTTCTTAGTAATAAAAAATATATACTTGAATCCACCACAAAATTGTCCGAAAATAAAAATTGTCTGTCCGGGCTCTATTCTAAAAATAGGTCGAAATTACAATTTCCTAAAAAAATTATGCATCGGATCATTTCCTTAAAAAACTTCGACAGTACACAACACCCCCAATATTTGTCCTGCCGAAATTACAGGTCAGCAGCGCGAGCTCGACGCCTCATTATTAAATAGCCCGTATTTGAGCCTTTTTTTTTTTTTTCACTGGCCAGTCACAGAGCGTACGGCCGGGACACTACGTCACTCTGAAACCTACGTCAGTGGGGCGGTACCTACGACCCTTCCAATCGATAACCGCCGCTGCACAAATCCACCCACCCCTCCGTCGACAATGAATCCGCCCTTCCCACCTTCCTTGCAAGGGGGGCGCCACTGCTACAAGTCGATTCGCGAAAGCTCTTTCTGGGGCGCAACCGGAGAGTGTTCCTCGGGAGTTTGTCTCCGCTGGATACACCAGGATGCGCCAAACGGTCTTGATCCTCGGTACACCCCCAGGCGCAACCTCCTTCCCGAAGAATGCCTTACCCTCTCTCAGACCCTCGCCTCTACCGACTGGATTACCTCACGGATTAACCACCTTCTCAGTTTTTGGATTACACTGCTTCTTGTGAAACAAATCGGTGGTTTATATACATAGCCCCATCCTATACTGGATTTGTGTGAGATAATACCGAGTGATTTTGGTGTGATATACGCATCTTCCTATAGAATCGCCGAGGGCCGTGTGAATTTTGTTGTTGTGGTATCGAAGTTGATTTGATTGCGAGTCTTTTGTGATCTTAAGACTGTGGCGGGAAAAATTAACAATTCCTGGTTGGTTTGTCAAGGTATACGGTGGTGTGCGCAACAGTTCTATGGTGAAAAGTTTCGAAATCTTTTTATTTTTTATTTTACATTTATTAATGAAATAATCTTTCTAGGATAAAAGGATTTAGAGTTTCTTTTATTATAAAAGTTTCAATGTTTTTTGATTTTGATTATTCTGTTGGAATATTAATATGTGCATATAATATTTTAAGGAATTAACTTTTTATTTATTCCTGTTTTAAGAAGTCCGTTTTTTTAAGTGTATGGTATTCATAAATTCAAATATTTTCTGTCATTTTATAATTAATTATTTATATAAAAAATAATTTTTTATCTATGCTTAATATTAAACTTTTAGAAAAGTTAATTTCTCAAAAAGTTGAGTGTGGATTGATAGATGCATTTGATGCAATTT
Source organism: Argiope aurantia (assembly GCA_026543865.1). Lineage (NCBI taxonomy): Eukaryota > Metazoa > Arthropoda > Arachnida > Araneae > Araneidae > Argiope > Argiope aurantia. The sequence continues at coordinate 32,316 of JAPMOR010010295.1, read as the reverse complement.
TTAATTCGTTTACCAGAAATGTTACTTTGTCCCACCATGGACTTGAGGATCACTTGTTACTTTCGTATGCTGAATGTGAATCTGTCTTTTTTTGAACTGACATATTTTCGATTTCTAGTGCAATCTAACTGGAAAATTCTTTCCTTGTGCATAACTGAACTTTTAGAAAGTTAATTCCACTTGAATGGAGATATGTTGCATGAAAAAATATCTTGAGTCATTGCATTTCAAAGTGCGCGCATTTTTATCGCGTTTACTGCAGCCTAGACACTCTTGATTGAAAAACTTCTCCTTTCATTCATGTTATATTTAAAGTATCTTAAATATTACTTGACCATATAAGTGTTACAATCTTACTCAAACAAAATATTTTAATCTGAGAAGTATTACCTTGAATATTTTTTACTATCTGAATGTATTGGTACATTTATAATCTCTTAGCATATCGCTTCACGAGAATATATCTAAATGTTTTTCCACAAAATCCTTTATACAATTAAAGATGCAGTGATATTTAAAACATTGAGCTATTCGTAGTTAGATCTAATTTTTTTCTTAGGGCACATCTGTTATTTCTGATAGTCTGTCAATTAGTATCCGCAGCTTGTTTCTTCCATGTATTTCTGTCTTCAAGGAATGAGATGCGTGCTTTTATCAAAAACTGATAGAGCCGTAATAACAATCCAGATATTCTGGAGTGCTAGGAGAAAAGTTTAACATTACTCTTACGTGTTTAATAAATAACTTCAAAGTACTTTAGAGCTCTGACTGAAAAAGGCAAATTTACGTTATTTGCATTGTCTAAGTACTGTTAAATGATACATTGTGATTCCATTCATCTCTATGTTGTCTATCGTCTACTAAATTATCTACTATCTACTACTCCGTATTTAAATGAAACGGAATTTAGAAAATTTCTCAAACGCATGTTTGGCAATTAAAAACTCTACAACGTTTATTATCAATATCTATGAACTGGATAGTGTTTGTGCTCTGATCCCAAGATGGCAAAAGAACTATTGCTTTGTTTGTGATAGACCAGAGACATTTTTTAAACTACTGTGAGGGGAGATACATCTTTACCTTTATTATTTATACCTCGAATAATGGAGTCTGCAATTCCAATCTTCATTTTCGAGTTTACACTTCAGTCTGGTATTGGCTTCTAGGGAAGGCGTCATGTGCCACCACCGTTGTTTCTAAAAGACTCAGCGGGGGCTCACGCACCATGGACATAGTCCGAAACAATAGCAAAAGTGTTTCGCCGTCCGAATACTGCAATGTATATGGCAGTCGTGTGGAGCAGGCTGTCGATGCCTTCATGGATCGATTGGGAGGTCGACTCGGTGAATTGGAGGTTGAGCTCCGATACGCTTGGAGGGCAGTTGATCTTCTGTCCCAGGAATACGTCAAAATGTGGGAGAAGCTGGAGAGGCTGGAAATATTGCTCTACGAGCAGCAGAATGTCATCACTCAACTCATGGCTGTCATTAAAAACAGCGGTGAAGATCCAGAGGAGTATTTAAGCTCGGTAAGTGATCCTATTCTGAAGGAGAGGCTTCTCTTAAAGCATGGAGCATCAAGCGAATTATCCGATAGTGATATCTTGGGTGCTTTTGGGACATCTGAGGATTCCAAATACCCGGGATTCCAATACGCTTCTAAATACATGGATCCTTCGACTGCATCCGAGACGTCAGAATGGGAAGGAACTAGCCAAGGTAGTCCTGGATATTTTCATCCAGATCTTTTGCAATATCCCCGTCGGGAAATATTTACGGCATCGGACTACAAAAGGTACAGGGGTGCCTCTCCATGTATTAGTGAAAGAGACCTAGAGGAATTAGACCGCCTTTCAGCAAATTTGCATAAGGCCTCCACCTCGACTACCAGTACTACAGCTAGAGAAGTGTATAGGACATTAAGTAATATCCGTAACAGTCCTTTGCGTAAGCGGGACCATGGCGTACTTGGCGATGATCCCGCCAGCAGTTTCGATCCAGATAATGTTTCCCAATACAAATTGTCAGCTTACGACGATTTCGCTAAAGCGTCTGCTCTCATCACCGATGTCCATAATTTAGACAATACTGATAGCCTGAGGTTCACATCAGACTTGGTAACAAGTGCCAAAGGTAGCAATGATATCAGAGATAGTTACGGCAACATTGAGTCTTGGTCCGAGTCTTCTGCCAATCCCACAAGGAGCTTAGGAATGGGATATTACTCACAACCCCCTATAGTAGTAGCTCCTACCCCACCAGATCGAAGCGTCAGTGAGGCCTCCAATTACACTGATGTTAATTATTTAGGACACACTGTAGAGGAAAGACAGAAGGGTCATGCCCTCACTCCTGTGACAGAAATAAGTCCTGAGTATGCAACGTCCGATACTGCTGGGAATGGTGAATCGCGGAGCCCTGAGTCTCTGCAAAAATTAGATGTTGTTTCGGATGTAACAACATCTCCTATGAGTCCCGCAGATCCTACGAAAACAGTAAAAGCAGAAGTTCATTTAACCGATAAAAGCAGAATTTCGGATGATAGTCCTTTTTCAGAAAGCCCTCCGAAAACTTCTAAACAGGAACAGTCTCAATTTCATACCACTGCAACGAATAGTGTTCAAAAGAATAAACATCGACGTGGTAAAGAATTACCCCAAATACCGTATCAACCATGTAGGCTAAAAAAGTCCGAACTTTTAACTAGAACTGAACCAATTTACCAGAAAGGAAGTACTAACACGTTTCCTCCTCCGAGGAACCAAAAGCAAACTAAGAGTTCGTCTCCTGCACCAGGTCGACGGAAACTTCCTCAACCATATATTGATAAGTCAGGTAAGATAACTTATGATAGGTCTCAAGGTGTGAAACCTGCTACATCTATACCTGATACTCAGACTTTGCTACAGCAGAAGCAGTTTGAGTCACTTCCCTTGCAAGCAAGCGATCTTCAAAGTGTACCAATTCAATACGATTCAAGCCAAACATCTCAGAAAACTTTAGTCCAGCCTCATAAAGCAGAATCTCCTCAATACGAAAATGTTAATGTAACAGAGCTCTCTCCTGAGCAAAATGACAGTGCTAAATATTCAACAGAAAACCAACAAACTTGCAATTATGACAAAGTTCAAAATGAGCCTTATTATGTACAAGACGCAACTGATGACCAAACATATCAAGAGCTTCCACCTGAGCCAAATGATAAACAATATTCTTCTAATTACTATCAAGATACCGATAATTCGCCTTATGTTGCCGAGACTTATATCGAACATAATGTGGATTATCAAAACTCATCATATGTTGACCAACCTGGAGAAAGTGTAGAAATGAGTTATGACTGGAATTCTCAGTCGGAACAAAACTGGAATGATTCACAGCAAACGAGTTCTGAATATCGCTATGATAATGAAATGAATGTAGTCCCATCTCAACAACAGGAATATTTACCGCCTCAACATGATGAATATGGTTCCGATGCATATGGAGAAAATTCTCAGGTATATAGTGAACCACAATATGCTGGTGCCTATCAAGAACATCCTTATGGAGATTACAGTAGCCAACCAGAATATTCGAACGAAACAGATTATCAGCAAGTCGGTTATAACTATACCACTGAAAGTCAGCAAGATAACTATGAATATTCGTCCGAAGTTCAACAAGAAGATTACACCGGTTATGAAGACCATCAATCACTAGGAGAACAGTCAGCTGCAAATTACTTTGGGAGTGAAGACGTGATGTATCCTGAAGACATGGGCGAACAGCAAGTAGACCATTCTATGATTCCTCCAGAAAAACCTTTACGAGAACATGAAAGAGTTGCAAAAAATGAGAGATTCACATCATCTACTCTGCATAAAGGATATTCCCCTCAAAGAAGTAGCAAACGTCGCCGCCAAAGACAGTATTCTGACCCAGTTACTCTTTCAAATACCATTCTCAGTCAGACGCAAGCGACTTCTTCAGGAACTATCACTCAATCTACAAAAGAACTGTCTAGTTCTGCTACAAGTGTGGCGGAGGACACTTCTACTGCTGGAGGTGGAGGGATTCTTAGTGTTCTATCTAGTAAAGTCTCTAAGGGCTACAAAATGATGAGCATGCCAGTTCTGACCAAAAAGGATAATGTGATACCCACTTCCGCACCATCCACGACGGGTGGGTCTAAAAGCGGAAGCATGACCAGCCTTTTCAATATAGGGTCGACTTTGGACAGCTTCAAGCTGGGATCCAGGTCCAAATCTCGATCGGATAGCGTTAAGAGCGAAAGCGAGCTATCCGTTTACGAGGAGCCTCAAGCTGATATAACAACTTGTTATCCACAAGAAGAACCTCAGGCGCCACCACCGCCTGTAAGGGACACCTATTCAGCACAACAACCCAGCGTTGAGGAAGATCACGATGTATTTTACGGAAGTGAAGATGCCCAAGAAGACCCTTATGCAACACAGCCGGATATTCTGGAATCTGAATATCAGGATCAGAAGGAGAACGATTACCAGGAGGAGAATTACCAGGATACCACCGAGTATCCTGACGACTACTATGAGACACAGGAGCTTCCAGAGGAGGAGGAAGAACTTCCTTCCTCTGAGAGGACAGTGACCTTTGCTGAAGAATCTAAAGCGGAAGAGCAAAAGCGGAAGAAGAGCATCGCGGCCGAAGAATTTGCCTCCCTGTTCCAGACTGTTTCCAAAGTCAGGAACCCGCCGAGGCAGCCTGAGGACTCGACCGAGTCCGGTGTTCTGACGGCCAGCGTGTCCAACGAGTCCGCTTTTTTCTCCTGTGTCAGTGACAGCCGGCAGAGCTCCATCGCCCAGTCCGAGTATGGGAGTCTGGGTTCCATGGAGTCTGTCGTGCCCAATGATCGAGAGGGTGCCAAACAAGACGGTGGATCCCTGGAATCGTACGGCGATCGGGGTCTACAAGACGGAAGTGAAGAGGTACAGCAGCAGGTGAAGGAAGAGCCTGTGGAGGAGGGAGAGGGTACCGCAAAGAAGGGCAAGAAAGTTCAATTTGAAAGTCGAAGCCCTTCAGGCGGAGAGGAGGAAGGCGCCGGAGACGACGCCATAGACGAGGATAAGTCGAAAAAAGCTATCGGCAGCACCAAGAGCAAGTGGATGAAATTAGCGGTTCGTATTTTTACTTTCTTTTAATCAAATGTTTTTAAAACTTGATATTTTATCAAATTCTTCTGGTTCCTTTTGAGATTGTTTTCGTTTACAATAATGGCCAATGAAAAGCTTCTCTAATTTTTGTCATATTTTATGCATGTAGATAGTACAAAAAAATGAAAAAAACGATGAAGCATTCTTGCGCCCACAAAGGAAATATATCAAAATTATCTTCTTATCGATCTTATCATTCGCTCGATTTAAATTTATATTGCTATATTCATAAAAAAAGTTAAATGATGCGTTTTCATTAACTTTTACGCATAATATTACTATACGCATAACATTAAATCATTACCATAACATCATATGAAATTAAATTCCTTGATTCTCTTAATAAGTTAAAACCGCACGCGTACACACGTATTTCAATTTTCTTCTATCCAGTATGTAATTAGACTAGAGCAAGAATTTGAAACTTGCAAAAACCAAATTCATTATATGCTATGTTAAATTCCAATTCTTCTCTCATGGTTATTACAGCTAAAAGTACTCTTTATTTTACATTCAGTGTTCACATGAAACATTTAACGCTTTTAGAAAGAAAGAAAAAGTTTTGATTGTAGGTGCAAAAATTTTATTAAAGATATTCCAAATTCTATTTTAGTGTACTTGAACGTTCCTGTTTTCGTTTGAATATAATTTTGTTTAATTCGCATAGGATATATTTTTGCTAACGGAATCGATTTTTATAAGCCACAGAATTACGCAATTTAAGAGTTACTTACTAAGCGTGAATGTTGTGAGCCAGCTGTTGTAATAACCTTTTCAAAACCAATGGGATTTTCAGACTATTAGGCTTATAATAAAGTAGCAGTTATTATCATTGCGAATGATATTGAATGTATCCAAATCAACATACAAAAAAGAGGAAGGACTTTAAAAAGACATTTTATCTACAAAATAAAAAGATAAAATACAGCTGAATTTATCTCTTATTTTTCTACTAAGTCGAAATTTTCATCCAAGCGACAATTTTGAACTTATATTGTGGAATCGCGACCGATAACACATGTAAGATTAATATGTAATGTAATTTAATTAGCATTTTACAAGTATAGGCATGTGCCACACCTAATTCTTTCTTTCAATGAATGATTTTTTTTCTTCACTGATGCCATGTAGATTATATCGTTTGAAGAATATTTTTTATGCATCTAATATCTTCAATTTGGAATTCTTTTCGATGACTCAACATCTAGTATACCCATCTCCAGCAAGAAATAATCAAGCGTTTCTTCATTTTGAAATTACAAAAAAAAATTATTAAAACTGACAATATTTTGCAGATTTTCAACCGTTTATATTCTTTATAAATAAAATTTACAAATAAAAAAGCTATAGCATGAAACAAAACTAAACTATAGTATGAAGCATAAGAAAATTTTTAGCGATGCCATGATTTAGTGAACTCATAGTATGAAAATAAATGATTTAGCCACATTCAATGATTTCATTTTTATTTAAATTTAAAGCTATATTTTCATTCAGGGGAAAAATATTATTTTAACGTTACAAACGCTATTGAATGAATTTTTTTTGATATTTAAACCTATTTATTAATTAGTTTCGGAGATGTAAATGGCGGTATATAGTTGAATTTTGTAACATTTAAAAAAGTGGTTAATAAGAAGAAAATAAGTTTTCATCTTTTTTAAAAATTCATTTGATATTCTTGTTTTAATTCTCATTTGAATTCTTGTAAAATTTTGCATAAAAATATTGATTTTACAAATAAATCAAATGATTTTTTTTAAATGCCAATTTGCGTGCACTTTGACAAATGTCAAAATCAAATATATTTTTTTATTTTGTATATGTTCTTCACACCGTATAATCAATAACAACTAGTTTGTTAGCGATGAATATAATCTTTTTTGTGGGGTGAGTAGTTCAAATACTCTGTAATTTCTTACTAAACATATTGCATAACGAGAAAGTAAAGCTCACGTTTTAAGGGATAAAAATGTATTTATTTTCAATGTTATCGTATTATTGAGCTAATTTTTTCTTCTTTTTTTAAAATCTTTTGCTGTGCCGATTTAATAGGAGAAACAGATGGTAAATGTCATTCATTTTATCTTGAAACTGATTTATACCTCTAAGTGTACGAAGTTATCAGAGAACTACCACATTACAATGACTCCACAGCTTGTCCTTTTACCTTCTTGATGCCACAGATTGAAAACTGTTGTTTTAATTTCCTATAAATATCCAAGCAACCAAAACTTTATATTCCTATTTTTGCTTTAATGTAATTTAATTACTAAAATTCCCTTTGATTTTTTTTTGTAAAAATATTGTTGCATTAGGGTGTATATATATTTCATTCATTTATTGAATCATTTTTTATTTGTTTGTTCGAAAAAACAAAGCTAAATAAATTAAGCTTAACTTTGTAGAAATGGCTGATGAAATGAGTACGATAATAAAATACTATATTCGAATGAATAAAAATAATTAATGTAAAATTCATATAATAAAAATATATAAAAAATCTCGTGTATAGATTTTGTCCCAGTTTTTTTCTGCTATAATGAAGGATAAATAAAAGTTCTCTTAGCATATTTTTACTTTTTCGCATACAATCTGAATACATATTTTCCTTGCGCGTTAAGTGCTCCCCAATGGCGAGCTACGCTTTTTTTTTTTTTTTTGTAAATACATTAAAAGAATGACAGACAAATTCATTGTATAAATGAATGCACATTTTGCGTGTCTTACACTTTGCCTGTTACTTTTGAAAACATGTTGAAATGAAAGTGTTGTATAAAAAAAAGGAAATTCTAACTTTAAATAAATAAATATAATTCTTGATAATATAATTAAATTTAATTATATTATCTATATAATTAATAAATATCAATATAATTAAATTTAAGTTATGAAAATCGCATTGATTTAGCTTAAATTAGACCCGAAACAAGACAAACGTCTTTCCTAAAAATGAGTTTTGTTTGAAAAAAATCTTCAATTGTGATGTAAATATGGCATACCATATTTCAGACATCTCAATTAATACTTTTTTTTCAATTATTGATGGAAATAAAACCAAAATCATTGTGAAATATAATCTTAAGACATGGCTCCTGAAAAAAAGTAATGGAGAATCTGAAAATGTGGTTCTTCACTCTGTAGAGGTCAAAATTTTTGACTATTATAGCAGTCTGTTTTAATATGCTTCGTCTGGAAGAAAGTAAAAGAATGAAATAATAGTAATTTGATTGAAAGTAACAAATTAATAAATATTAACTTCTTGTTGCTTTCAGCTCATGTTTTTTGTACCTTTAAATTTAGAAATTTTATGAAAATAGTTTTAAATGAGAGGAAAAAAAATGGAGAAGGAATGTTTTTTCGATATTTTCGCCCTATATATTCTGATTTATTTTCTTATTTAAATGTTAGAGTGCTTTTTTTATCTATAAAATTAAAATAAATTGGCTAACTAAATGCTCTCTCACCATCCTGGCAACAAAAAAATCTTGTTAAAATATTTGCGATAAAAGCGACAGAATCAAGAGGAAATGATCTCCAACTACTAACAAATTATTATTGGCTTATGAAATGAAGAAACGGGTTAGTACTGTTGCTGCTGGGCATTAGGTCATCAAACATTTAGTTGTCCAGGCAACGAACGCATGGGTTCGGAGTTTTCCTAATCTATTCAATCCCCACTACACGTCACGCTGTCCACAATTCCAAAATGTTTTCAGACTATAGTTTGCTTTTGTAGTTATTTTATTTTATTATCATTATTTTTTAGTGTCCCGTGCATATTCTGAATCGCTCTGTAAGTAATCAGCTTGTTTCCAAAAAAAGAAAGAGGGCAAATTACCGAATGTTGAATAATCTTGAGGGTGGGGGGAGATAAGTTGATTTTTTTTTTCCAATTAAGGAATACACAAAACATGGTGTTTCAGCTAATGTGTTTGGGAAAGACATCAGTTATTTCAAAGGTTTACTTTTTGTGAAGATACGGCGGCTTATTTTATTCTTATACGTCTTTAATCTAAAATTGTACAGTTGCATCGATATTTTATTAAATTAAATTTTAATAATTAATAAATTATTAATAAAACTATCCGCTTGCTACATTTTTGGATTCTGGAAAAGGAGCTTTTAATTAAAAAATAGGCTGAAAATTATATTTTTTACTAATATTTTTTTTCTCCATTCCTTACTATTTTATATGACTTTTGTAAAAAAATAAATAAATAAATTTGCAGGCAGTTAGAGGATTTAGAAATTTAATTTTGGTAAAATTGTTCGATAATTTTCATGTAGAGTGATAAAACATCAAATCTATTGCATGTATTTTTATACAATTTATATTACATTAAGACAAATATACTACAAAACCTCAATGGATTTATATACTATGGGCAAGATAAGAGAGAGAGGGTGTAGTGACCCACTCATTTATTATATGGTTGCGAAAATCTTTTAATTGACTGGCAACGATTCTTGATGCCCTGTATTTTTTTAAAAAATATTCATAAGACTTCCAACAATTGCTTTCAACTTTGAAAGTGTGTCGGATTAGTACGAGGGCTATTACTTCTTTGATGGGCATAATGATGTTGTGGAATGGACTTTCACTCCAATGATGGGACATATTTCCTACGGGAGGTGATCATTTCTTCCCGTTTTCTGTTGTTGCGGCAACGATCGGTCAACTACACGAAATTTTTTGACATGTCAGGAATAACTCAGATATGGTTTATGTTATTAGAGATTTTTGTAGGTTTTTCAAAAGTGTTTCTTTTCTCAGAATTCGAAATCATACTTCTAAAAAATAGTGACGCTTGTAGCGCTTGTCAGTGACAAATCATGATTCTTCATTGATAAAATAAAATTTATAACAGTCGTTAACTAAATAATATTTCGGATCTTGAGAAACAGTCTCTTCCATAGTTTGAAATGGCGAAAACATTCATTTCAAATTTTAAAATCAACAGCATTTTGTTTTGTGAAATTCTTGCTTTGATTATGTTTGTATTACTTAAGAATTCTATCAAATTTAAGTAATCAATTTTTAGGCATTTAGCGCATATATAGCAGTGGAAATAAGAACCGCGCTTTAGAAAGTGATTTATTTTCAAAATGATCTCCTGACTGGAATAATCCAAAAAGACTTTAATTCATGAAATGCCTCTCATTTTTATACAGATTACATGAGCCAAAGGACTGCGAAACCACCAAAAAGTGAAACTATGAATGATTTGGACATGGACCCTTACCAAAATGAGCAATTCAAATAATATCAACTTTATAGTTTTATTAATTAATTATAATATTTAAAAAGATTCATGGGCTATTTAATTGTTATAAATATTATGAAATTTTGAAATCACTTTTTCTCAAATTCATCACCAGATGGCACCAAAGATACGGAATTAAATTTAATGGAATGAATCGATTGAATGATGTAAAAAATTATCAAAACAATAAATTACCATCGCAAGCATACAAAATTCCAAAAGTTTGTCGGAAATTCCAAAATTTCATCTTTACAATCATGAAACAAGTTCATTTACAGAAATCCCATATCAACAACCATGTTACGTTCATCAATCCCGTATAAGCAATATTTTTTTTATCATTGCGTTGTGTTTTACAGAAAAATAGATCCTCAAAGTTTCACGAATGCATGATTTTATCATCATCATCATCATTCTGTAATTCAGGAAACAAAAAATGTCTTTCTTTTCTCTTATCGAATCACTGAAGGCCGGAAGAGACAGAAACTTTTGCGCGCATTTGAAAAGACGGGGATTTGAATCCTTTCGTTTCCTTGATCATCTAAAAGGAGACATTACATTTAAGCGAAATTTCACGCATTACATTAACTGTTTGTGACACTAAGAAGGAGAAAATTTCTTCTGAGAATAAAGATAATATAAAATTGAAATAAAAAAAACAGCAAAATCTTTTTGATTGCATTCATGAGTTATTCTTACAATCATTAAAAACTGTTTAAGGTAGTGAAAAAAATATTATATCAACATAACGGTTCTTTTTATGTAAATTTGGTTTCCTTTTGTTTTAATAAAAATAAAGATGAACAGATTTTTTTTAATTGATTTTAGTTTCAAAATATTTCTCCGCCATTAAACTTTTAGTCCTAATAAAAATTTTTCATTATTAAATTGATTTTTCCAAGTGCTGTATATTGAATTTAAAAAACGCAGAAAGTACATTTGCCATCAATCAATCTGAACTCTCAGTAGTAAACAAAATGATTCACTTTCTGCTTAACTTGAAATGATTGTTAATAGTTTATAAGCATTGATTTTTTAATGTTTTCTGTAAGGCATTTAAAATATTAATTCTCAATTTATTGATTCACCTTTCATATTTTCATCAATAGAGAATTTTTTTTATTATTAATAATACGTAGATGTTTATTACACGAACGATTAAATTTATTATTAAAACACTTTTCATTTTTTTTTTTTTTTTGATTTTGCTACATTTGTATTTTTATATTTGTCCTTACTTTTCCATACATATATTTTATTCCTTTTCCATATATGGACCGAAAATACTTTGTTTTTGAACTTTGTGCGTATTTTGTCAGCATATCAATTCAAGACAAAGAATCTTTAAATAAGAACTCACAATTTGGTTTTAATATTCCAGCTGAAATAGGTAAATTCTTTCCCCCCCCCTTTATTTAGGTTGCTAGTGGACACGATTTGTCTATGAAGTTGCCTATTCATTTCTTATTGCCCAGTTCTTAATTATTCATACGCGTAATTATACAATCAGTAATAATTATTTTTAGTCTCATTTTTGAGACTAAAAAAACTAATAATTGAGGATCGGCAGGAGATATGGAATAATTCCATCAAGGGAAGAATTACGCATCGACACTTTAGAAACGTTTCTACGTTTCTGTTAACCGAATTCAGGCTGATTTTTATCTTAACCGAGTATGACATTGGACATGGTGTATTTTCTGAACATCAAAGCCGTTTCTTTGACAAAAGTTCCACTTGTCAGTGTGGAACCGAAGAAGGCTCTATAAATCCCGTGTAGCCTATGCACTACGGCGAGAACACTAAGACTCATATGGCTAAGAAGTTAGTTGTCTCTTGAAGTTGAAATTGGAATTTTTAACTTCTTTCATTCTTCTTCTCCACTGGAATGATTCAGTCTTCTATTACGGATATTTTGTCAAAGCTCTTGTCTTTACTTCTCTTCTAATGTAAAATGTTAACGGACATTTAATGTATTTAATGCGTTGTAATGTTTCACAATTTAATATGTAATGTATAATGTTATTTTATTTATGTACCAATAAGCGCTTTCTCCTGAGGGTTCTTTGTTGTTTGCAAGTGTCTAATATCATCGAGTGTCGTTAGTTCCTTCGTGCTAAGTGGGGTTGTTCTTCGGCGTCCCCATCAAGTTTCCCGCATGGCCTCTTGCTTGGTCGTGGCATTGCTTGTAATGAAATATTAATTGTTTCATGGCGTAACAGCAAAAAATGGATCTAATGATAAAAATGGGGCAACATATAAATATACCAAGTTTACTATTGAATGTGGAAAAGTGAAATTTTAATCATTTAGTTATATAGCTAATCCATCTAGCCATTATACAAACGGCAGTACTGGCAAAAGAAGTAAACACGTTACCAGAGGCTCCGGAAGTACTCGAATCGTAGTTACTTATTGGTTCGCTTCCTGTAGCAGCCCATAAGCAGAGAAAAAATAAATGACTCAGATACAAAATCTGTGCCATCTTTAAAGAAAAGGTTCTTATTCAAATGTAATTCCTAGTTGAATGAATAATGAAATATTCTGCCGGAAGAGGCATGAAAGAATTGCAAGAAGGTAGCAGCTTGACGTCCTCTCATTGAAACTGAGCCCTCAACAGCTCCACTTGTGTTCCATTTCCTTCCCGTTCAGTGGGTCAGTAGCGTTTCCGCATAAATGACTGTCATAAGAGGAGCCACGCCCTCGCACAAGGGAATCAAAACCCTTTATCGTATGGATTTTCCTTGAATCACAAATCACGTGCTCTTCTTGGAAATGTTGACTATTACCATATTTGACGGAGAAAGAACGGAATGCATTGAGAATTAAAATATATGTTTAGTATTTAACAATCGAGTATAAGCGAGATGGAAAAAAAAATATATTTATTCCATTCATAGAAAATTTAACAGCGTGTAAACGTTTGAGTTAGCTTTAACCAGTTAACTGTTTCGGCCTCTTCGGAAAATGTATATCTAAATTGTGTCGCAAAAATGTATATATATTTATTACTTATTACTCCTGGCAGATAAACTCGTCCTAATGCAAAATGTACATTTCCCATGACGAGTATACTCGTCAAAGACAGTCAACTGCTTAAAAGAAGTGTCGTATTATTTTTTTATGTTTATTAATGTAAATTTCAAACTAAATTTTCAACTGCTGAGCTATAAACATTTTGAAAACTTTAAAAATTGTAAAAAGCATAAAAAAACAAAGCTTCTATTAGTATATTTAAAAGGAAAAATATTTTTAAAAAATCGTAAAAGCATTAGGTGCTGGTTTCAAGGCTTTAAAGAAATTAGAATTATAATCACATTCATAATGCATTTCCATTTTACACGTTAAATATTTGAGATTTTTCTCTTTTCACATAATATTTATTGTTGCTTTCCTAATATTTTCTGCGCTTCCAATTTTAGAAATGAGACCCTATATTTTTAATAAAAATAATTTTAATATGATTATTTCTTACGAAATTCATTGAGCCTTATAAAAAGGCGTAAATCACTGAGATTACAAACTTTCAGTAAAAATTGAATATTCTTGGAAAAGAATTTATAACGCTCATTATTTATATATTAGATTTTCTATTTGACAAGTAAATATACCCGTTCTTTTTAATAGTATTCCTATTCATATTATATTTTTAATGATATTCTAAATGTCTTATTTTAATTCATTTTTATGTATGTCAAAATACAGTCATAAAAGCGTGAGCTTCTAGAATAAATGCTCAAAGTAAATTGGTATGTTTTGCATTTATAATCTTCAGATTGCTTTCTTACCATTATAATGGCTTCGTCTGTTTGTAGCATTACTTGGTTTTCGATTTTAAAAAATATAGTATTTCTTATTTTTTTGTACACTAAAAAAAAGTATCAAAAACTTTTTATTTTATGTTTACTGTTTTCTTCTTAATATTCTTAACATATTTTGTAATTCATGGTTGTAAGTATTTTGAAGTCTAAAAATTCATATTTCTCAAATTAATTTCTCGAAAAATTTACCTTATGTGAAATTAATTTTTTATTAAATATATTAACTGATAATTAAGATCTCTAAAATTATTAGAATTTTCTTTTTTCATCGAGAACCAATAACTGTACAGAATTTCAGAAATACAGTATGGGAGAAAATACTTTATTTATTTTTAATAAGATGACATAATACGCAATATGACAGAATAGTTTTATTCCAACTATCTTTAGTATAATAGAAAATTGCAAAAGTACGCGTAATGAAATTTGTAAACGAAAAATACATCAATAAATGTATTAGTAAAAATTACTTCAATATAAGATTGTGTTTGGTGAACTACTTTTCATGAAATTTTAATGCTTGTTATTTAAATATTTAGTTAATTTAAAAACTTATATATATTTGTATTATAAACGCATGTTGCAAAAGATGTTTCCGCCAAAATTTTCTTTAAAAAAAATTGGAGCTTTTTTTATAGCAAAAATTACTCTGAGAGAAAATGCTTTTCTAGAAAAAACTAGATATTGATTGAAAGAATAAATGTGTAAAATATTTTTTTTTTTATTCTTGTATCTGAGCAATTTTGCTTCTATTGTTACAAATTTTTTAATGTTAGTCTTGGCGTCTAATTGGTATCTACCTTGATATTGCGTAGTATAGGTGTTTAGGGCTCAGCAGTAGAGAATTTACTGGACAAACGTTTTATTATTTCTTAACACATTCTATTTAAGCATTTGATAATTGATTTATAAAGAAAAAAGTTCGCTTTCGTTTATTCTTGACGAATTATTCTTCGTCCTGTTCTTTTTTTTTAATATATCTACTATAGTATTATTTTTGGACCTCAAAATAGTCGTTTTATAAATGTGTTTAGTTGAGAATATTTAAAATATGTTTAACTGAGAATATCTTAAATATGTTTAATTGAGAATATTTTTAAACAAGAAATGATGAAAATCTATGTCAAATAAAAAAAAACTGTTTCTTCTGTTAAAAGCAATCGTTTAATGCAGAAATTGTGTTACGGCCATCTTTTTTTTGAAATCGCTTTTAAAATATCCGTTCTGTTTTGGCTGAATTTTCAACATTTCATAATTTGTTGAAAGATAAAGATACTTTTATTCCGAGTTTTGGGAATTTTCCTTGAATAATTTGTGTAATCTGTAATCAATGTTTCTTGTTGACATGCAGATGTATTAGTAAGTGCATTCATTAATACTAACCCCAGGTGCCTTGAGATGGTATTAAAAGTTCTTTATATTCACTAAAGATTTTGAAAGCATAATTTCAATACGCAGAATATTACTTAATTTGGTTTAAAATTAAAATGTAATTGTCGACACTGCATTCATCCTGCTCTTGTGAACACCTTCAGAAAAATGCGTCATATTATGAATATATACGCGCGATTAAAGCAGTACCGTCTAGGTGTACTAAGTGGACTCCGTTATGATGATGTTATTCTTTAAATAATGATTTAAAAAGAACTCTTAATAAGATAAATAAAAGTATAGTTCTTTTAAAAATTTTGTGCAAAGAAGATGTGAACACAATCATTTACATCACATCATAGAGCAGACTAATGTGGCTGAAACACATGCATATCAACGGAATGAACAAATTTGGATATGAAAGTTCATTCCTTGCTTAAAAAAACGATAAATGCATTTTAAAAACATCATATTCCTTTTTATGATATTCATAAAAATTACCAAATTGATTTTAATCTTTCAATTAATTTTCATGAAATGTAACAGGACAAACACTAAGTATGCCAAGATCTATGTTAAAATTATGCAAACAGAATTATAATTGGATTGAATCTTTAACCATAAAATTTGGATTAACATAAGGATTCTGCGATACTTTAGGTCATAATTTAAATTTATTTATTATTTAGACGACATATTTTATTGCTATGATTAACAACATAAAAGAGAAAGATTATTTCTAAAAAATAAATTACAATATTAACAAAAATTCTGAGAATAATCCTCTAAGACAATAAACTAACTATACTTGACTTCATATATTTTTATTTTATTTTTGTACTGACCGGATTCACTCGCATGTCGCTCCCAAATAGAAAGTAATAAAAACAAATATAGAGTACTTGGAAGTATGTCACTATTATGCCGCGCAATATGGTTATTTGACGTCGGTTAATTGACGTTGAAATTTATATCCGCTGATCGCGGATATAAATTTCAAAGAATGTTTTTCCCATCCACGTCTCTGAAGCAACATAAGTTATCATTCAGTTTTGTTTTCCCCTTCATTTAACTCTATTGGTTATTTCTTCTCGGTTCTATTTAATTATTTCCTTCTTTCAATAGCAATTTTAAGAAAACAGAGAGAGTTACTTTCTTTCAAAGCATTTCACCGAATTCCAGCGATTTTCGGGTGTATTCCCGTTTGAATTCTGACCTATTTCATTCGAAAGTTTCAATTGACTGAATTATCTGACGAAGTGTCGTCGTCTGCCCGCTCCGGTAATTCCCTCTAGAAATCCTATTGATTGGCCGAGTTCCACAATTAACGGACTTTCTGCCTTGTACATGACTGTATCTGTCCACTATCCCGGGAACACAACCATTGATGATCCAAAATGGATGCAAAGAAATTCCAAATGTCTTAATTTATACCTCTCTGGTGTTTATAAACTTTCTTTGGTGATATTTCCATAAAACACCGTTTCTGACAATTTGGCTCTTAATAATGTGAGATTAAGCAACATCACCCTTAATTTATCCAAGCATGCGCATAAAAATATGTTACCAAAACCGAAAAGGACACATTTCGATTTTGTCATTGTGAATATTTTGCAACAAAAAAAATGTACCTAAATATTTAAATCTTTGACTAATTGTATATTTTTGAATTTTTCACAAGTAGGCTACACAATGGCACTGATAAATTACTCGAAAATGTATGAGAAACTATCAGTCCAAAAGCAATCATTACGAAATTCAAATATTTCATATATTACCTGAACCAAACTAATAAAAGGTACTTTGTATTTAGAGAGCGCTAATGCTGCCACAACTAAAACACAAATGAACTTAACAAAATTAGAAATAAATATTAAGTTTAATACAAAAGAACTAAAAAGAAAGATATGATTAATCCGTCCTGAATACTTTCTCAAGGGTCACCCTCAGGCAGGGATTCAAACCAGGGATTTTTTCTGCTAGGGGTCTGACTTTTTGGACGAAAGAAAAAATCAGGAGACCTCATATTTACATTACATTTTGCATTATATATTAAACTGTCGAGCATTAAAAATACATTAAATGTCCGTTAACTTTTTACATTAGAAGAGAACTAAAAACAAGAGCTTTGGCAAAATGTCTTTAATAGAAAATTGAATGACTGGAGTTTTTAAGAGTTCTTCGATGTCAGTTTCTTGGCCAGCTGAGTCTGTTTTCTCGCCATAGTGCACAGGATTTGATCACGTGATTTCTAGAGCCTTCTTCGGTGCTACGCTGACAAGTGGAACTTTCGTCAACGAAACAGCTTTGATGCACAAAAAATATACCATGTCCAATGTATACTTAGCCAAAATAAAAATCACGCTCGATTCGATTAACAGAAACGTTTTTAAAATGTTGACAGGTTGTTCACCCCTTGATGGAATAATTCCATCCCTCCTGCCAATCCTTAATTATTAGATTTTTAGTCTCATTTCTGAGTTGGATTTTGGAGTCATGGAAAGATATTTCTTCGGTTTCTAAGTTTAAAGCTTCTTCGGCTATTGTGTCTGCTTTTTCATTTCCAATATACCCCTGATGAACTCTGATTCAGGGATCATCAGATGTAAAAGCATATAACAAATCTCTGACCCCCTTAATTTTTGATTCACAGACAAATGAATTTAATTCCAAAAATGATTTTTTTTTTTTTTCTGATTCGACATGTTTCAAACTTGAAGCTTCATTAAAACCTCACGGTTATATTATTTCTCTTTTTCTTGTAATAATTGTTAGCATATGGAAAAGTAATATATATATTCATGACCAATATTGTTTAGTCACTCTAAAAATCACACCTTTATAGTTCTTTGTACTAGATAAATTGAATTTTTACCCAAAATTCAACTTTTATTTTTGTAATTTAAAATATTGTTATTATATGTTCATTATAAAAATATTTATTGATAATATGATTTTAAATGACATCGTCTTACATTATAATATGCTTTGATTTCAAAGATTATCGGACTAGTTATAAAGCTCAAATATCTTATATCTTTACAATAATAGAAAAACTATTCAGTTTAATGAATTTTTTATCGAGTTCATAATTTTTCCGTCTGAAAAGGAAATTCCTCTTTTAATGAAGCATGATAAGTTCATTAGCTTAAAGTCTCATGACTTTCGCGTCTGTTATTTTATTCGCAATAGAAATTATTTGCAGGATCATCAAAATTGATTGGATTACAAACAAAAGAGAAAAATAATAGAAATGTCTGACTTAAAAAAAAATTAGATTATTTATGATTTGAGAATGATTATCATATTAAAGATAAATCTGAGTCATGTTTGATTATTTGCTAAAGTTTACGTCTTGCACTTAACTTTTGGAGATTTTTAAAAGTTGTTTGGTGTAAATTAAGTTCCTATTTTAATTCAAAATATAGTTGTTGACGATTTTGTGTCTCTATGATATTTCTATTAAAGTATTTTTATTTTATTTTTTGCGTTAAAAATATCAAGCTGGGAAATATTTTTATCTGGGTATATCAGAGTTCAAAATTAAAACTATAACTTTTAATGCAGAAGTGCGTTATTATAATTGATTTCAATACGTTCAAGCAAATATGAAATAATCAAAAATATAATTTAGAGTTAAAGGAATGTTCTAGAATTTTCCTCTTCCTCACATTATACTTTTTCCTGATTTATTATGCTTACAAAACAATCCAAGTTGATATATCATGATTAAATTCGTTTGGCGATAAAAATACTCCAAATACGCAAAAGAAACTGAAAAAAATATTTGTGAACATATTTGCTTTTAATGCTACCAATCTGAACATTTCTTTGCTTAATCTACCTCTCTTTCCTAATACCCTTTTATCACTCAATCCGCCATGACGTCATTAAAAGGAATATCGAAACAAAAGAAAATATGCTTCTTCTTCCATTCCCCCCCCCCCCCGAAGAAATTATTCCATTTGCCATCTAATCCTACACAAATATTCAAATACTCAATAATAGAATATCTTATTCTAACACAGAGGAAAGAACAGTTAATTCGTAAGAGTTTTGCATAACAGATCACACATATGCCCTTGCGATTTCTCCTTACCTATATCTCATCGTAAGACATAAAGGATAGAAAAACGACTCTGACTGAGGAGCGCACAATCACAGTAATTATTGTTTGGGATTAAAGAGGAATTATGCGATCGAAAAATATTTCCGTTGATGCTTTCTACAGCTGATTAAAGAAAAGTTTCCCTTCTTTCGAGGGCATATTGCTTTCTGAGACGCTGACGGAGAATCTCCTGGTTTGCTGAAATTTAAAGAGGAGTTCTGGTGAAAGATGGATTTTGTAATTCGAATAGAGGTTAATAAATCTTCTGTTAGTTTTTCTTGTTTTCTGAGGATAATTAATCCTCAGTCCTATGCAAATGTCCCTCTGTCAATTATTTTAAAGATTTGGCAGTTTGAAAATGAAAGTGAGAATACCTTTGCTTTAGTGAAGTTCGCATATCGAAATATGTTAGATTTTCGATTTATCATTTTTCAAAAAAATGTAAACGATTGTTTATTTTCACTTCCTTTATATAAGTTATTATATGCAAGTTATTATTTATGCAAATTTAAAGTATGTAAATATTATCCCTGGTTGAGTGATCTAGAATATTCCTGCAGGTATATAAAAATACGACAGCTGAATAAATCTGCAGTGGCAATTCTGCCTGTGTAAAATTCTACGGCAAAATAAATCAGTTTAGAAATCAAATCTTATTTCATTGTTCATTTCTGCATGACAGTATCATTAAATGGCAAAACCTTAAAATGGTAAAAGTTCAACTTCAAATGGGATGTATATTAATCGGGTAAAATAGTTAAATTTTATCTTAGTTCATGAATTCCAAGTTTCGACCCACTTTTCAGAAACCGAAACTATAGCAATTGGTTTCATTTCTGGAGCACTGCATTTTTTCCAATACGAATAGCACACTTTTTTTTCTAAAAGCACCTTTATGATTCCCAAAAGAACTTTTTTGAAAAAAGACATTTTTATACAAATGATAATATACCATTTCTAAATGAATGTACGGAAGTAAACTGAACATTCAGTAGTGTCCTTAAGAGAAATCTTGATGGTAGTGACGATTCATGAGCGCAAAACTGTTCTTTAAGCGAGTCATCTCCACGTTCGAAAGACATTTGATTTGCTACTTCATTTCTTCTCATTTTACAAATGTTATTTGTTTACACATTCCACTAATTTTGAGGGCTTCGAATTGCTACTATATAGCTTCATGAATATTTTAAGATCGCAAGAATGTAATGCAAATTATGGGGGAAATACGCATACATTCAAGATTTTATCGCGATTCACAGTTTGGATCATAGATCAAAGGTCTTCGTGTTTACGTTGATATTTCAAGATAGAATTTTCCGCTCATTTCTATCCTTACCATCTCGCTGCATTTGATAATTAAAGTGTTCTCAGGTCAAGAATATGTAAACAAGTGTCTAAAAGAATACGTCAACAGGTCCTCTGTCTTCCATTGTTTGCTTGCTCGCGATAACAATTTAAACTTGCACCAGGCTTTTATCTTCTGTGAAATAGCATCTGGAAATCTAGTGGGAAATTTCTGGTTTCGGGGCTGTAAATTTCAGGTCGAAATATGACTCCATCAAAGATTGGTGCCGGCTGCGCTTTTAATCATTCGGAATGAGAAATCCTCTTTCTGGTGTGGCGTAGAAGTTTATAAAGAAATGCACCGATACAGGTAGATTTTCATCTTCCACATTTGAACGTATTTAAAAATAATAAGCATTCTGCCGGCGTCCTGACATAGGGATAACTCGTCTTTCCCGTGAGCTGGGCGTCCCGGATTCGAGTCCTGGTTCGGGCATGGTTGTTCTTTGCCCTGTGTTCTATCTGTGAAGTGTGTAAAAGATCCCCCCCCCCTCCCCGTGTAAAAAGAGGTTGTGCAAGCGAGTGTGTGAGTGTTATCTTCATATGTGCTAGAAGTTGGATTTCTGCCCTAGGGTTGGTTCTCAGGGGCCTTTACTCTCAGAAGCTACTGCACAAACTCGGCTTAAATCATTGACTTCGTCAGCGGGGTTGTCTATGGCAAGTGCCATAAGTATCAACAACAACAACATAAGCATTCTTCCTAAGGGAAGATTTGAAGTTAAATTGACGTGCCTTCGAATTGAACACACGTATGATACTCACAAACACTTGCTCTCTAGAGATTCAGTACTAATGTGTGCAACATACAACGAATATCAAACTATCAATCATATTTTAACAAAATGCCCCGATTTTAACTTTTTTTTCTTAATTTTAAAACAACCATTTTAGATTTAAAGGACTTAGTGGGTGAAAGACCCCATCCAAATTTGTTCTTTTTTTTTCAAAATATCGGTATCTTATCCCTAATTTAGATTTTAACCCATATTTTTACTAATTTTTGGGATTCTGAATGTTTTTTACGCTTGGTAACCGTATATGTTTTTTCCGTTTGATTTTTCTAATAAATATGCAATTTTATTTAAAAGTTTCGACTGATAGTAATTGATATTACTTATCTGGAAATCTAGTGGGAAATTTCTCCCACTAGATTCTTTTACTTTACTTGGTTTCATATTTTAATCTTCTTTTTGGCGCAGCATATCCGACAGCAGCTTTTGTGCCATAAAACGCCATATTCCAAAATAATAAGTTCCATCTACAAAACAGTTCTCGTGTTGCTTCAAGCGGAGAAAATAACAAAATTCGAATATATTAATTAAAGGGTCTTTGAGTCAGTGCGTATCAATATATTATTAACTAAATAATTAGTATTAGTATATCATTTATATAGCATTTTATACTGTTCCAATGTCTCTTTTCTCACCTTTCTTCAACTTGTACTGTTACGATTTTAAACCTCTGAAAATGTTTGGAATGTTGCATGGATAGCAGAAACTCTTTCCGAATGTAACTGAATCAACTAAAAATTTAATGGAGGAAAATTTTTGTGGATATTTTTTTTCAAATCAATTTATTTTACTCCATTATGCCTTTATTTTTACCTGGAAAAATCAACGAAAACTATTGTTTTATGAATGCAGCTAAAAAGTTTGCAAAAACCAGTTTCTTGCAAATAAGTATCCTCTACGATAAATAAGTCGCTCTGTGGAAAGTTAGGAAATGCCTCTCCTTTCTTGAGTCACCTAAGGGAAGAAACCTTTTGCTTTTTCTCCGGTGAAATCAAATTTATGCGCCGCTTAATTTCTTCGCAGCCTTTTGTTGACTTTTCTCGATAGAAAATCTCGGCGTAGATTAAATTCTGTGTATTTATTTTTAGCGTTTTTTTTTTTTTTTTCTCCCTCAACCGCTTTTGAAGTGCATCTTTGTTTTTACTTGGTGATGGAAAACATCGCCATTTCTGTCACGTAAATCGCGATGGCACGTTTCGGAGATCCAAAAGTTACAAACCCGTAAATGCGACCGCAGTTACGAAAGGCGCAGAATGCCAGGAGAGGTTGTTTTCTTTGTTTACATGCTTTCTTCTTTCTGTGTTTATGCATCGATGACATTATTTCGAAGCTTTTCTTGTTCTTTCTTATCCTTTTCCGCCCACCCCTAAAAAATTTGAAATGAATAGAATTCGGAACAAGCCGTTCATTCTCAATTCTAGATATATATTTGCAATTTATAATGGATATTTATAATAGATATAAAAACCAAAGGTAAACTAAATAATAAAAAGGAATTTCATCGGTAGGGGATTTTTTTTATGATACCTTGAGATTTTCTAAACACATTTTACTAATCTTTGCAGATGCAATCATTTTATTTTTAGAATTTGAGATTGTAGAATTTTTTCTTTTTTAAAATGTATTTTTAAATACATTTAATTCCCTTGTAAAATAGCTTTGCGGTTACAATTTAATGTGTTTATAATAAATTATTTTATGAATTCAACCTTTGATTATAATCCATTCATATCCGAGATTAGAATAATTTCTATAAAAAGACAGATACGCTAAAACCCTTTATTTACCGAACTATTTTACCATCAATTTTTCAAATTCATTTTTGAACCATTCGTTAAGTTTTGTTTAAGAATAAACCCAGGAAAAAGATTTAATTTTTTTAATTAATTAAGATAATTTAATTAATTAAAATTAATATTAAAATATTCTTAATGTTATTTTTATTTGGCATCAACTGCTTTCTATTGGAACCATGTTCTTCGTTTTCTTTCAAACACTGTTAGAAAAAGTAGTCATATTGTGGAGATGTCAGCCGGATTTAGACGGTACTTTCAAGAACCGATAATAAATAAAGGTATAAAATCGAAATCATATTATTGTAAATTCAGTAAGTATATTTCTTAATAATTCGAAAATTAGAGTTTTCCTAAATTGTGAGTCAATTCCTCATGTTGGTCCATATGGAAAAATTTCGAGACTGTAATTGTACTATTCGTCTAAAATTAGGAGATCCCAATAAATGAATATGCAAGTCCAAGTTCTCCTTTAACTTGTCCTTGATGAATGCTTCAGGTTTTTATTTATTTTCGGAGGTATGGATTAGTTTTCATCGAATCAAAATCTGGAGGGACATTTTTATGTTTAATTATTTTTTCCAAATTTTTATTTTTAATTGAAAAAAAAAAGAGTTGCATAGTGAATCAGCTGTAGTGGTTTCTTCAAAACTTTCTCGCACATCTCCACTAAAAATTTTATCCTCCACCAAAAAATTGGATAAGCCAGTAAACGCCTTGAAAATATTGGTGTGTACTTTAAATTAACCTTTGGCGTGCATTTAGTATTTTTCCTGAATCTGTTGTTTGATCCTTGGCAATTAATCCCTGACATCCAAATAGTATGGCCCTAGTGTGTCCAAATAGTATCCGAAAATAGAGTTTAGGTTTTAGACGCGTTTTTCCCAACCGATTGAAATGAAAATGTGACACAGAACGCACTTGTATTCTCAAAAACTCACAAATTTGATATATTTACGTCATTGTGTATTTGAGTTATACCGTTTACATGCTTCTGAAAGTACACACCGACAGACGGTCAACTCCTTGTTGAATGTATTTGGCTCAAGATTTTATAGCTATCTGCAACATAGATGTTGAATCTGCGTGCGCAATTTTATCCATCTAGCTCTCTTCGTTTTGTTGTTTTGCGTTATTATATTTGAACGGCTGAACAGACAGACTGTCTCATAATAGATTTTGCTCAAAGTTTGATAGAAATCTGCCCATTTGATATAAAGACCAAGTACTAAATTTCAACCACCAACGCGAAGCGGTTTTTGAGTATCTTTGTCACGGACAGACAGACAGACAATCATAATGCCAAAAATGTGTTTCTCAAATTCAGTGACATCTAAAAGACTTTTTTTTTATTGTTACAATACTTTTTCTATACTTGGTATACGAGAAAGTAAATTGTTGAAAACGCTGAAGGACAAAGTTAGGGTGCTATATTTGATTTGGATTTGATGAACTAACTGCTGTGTCTATGAACACATTATCTGATGTATTTTGATGGGCAAATGATTGTTGAAACTTTTTTAACAACTATTTATTATATACTTAGTTCATTACCTCATTGCATTATAGATGACATATACAGTATAAAAAGAAAGAGATTATCTAACGGCATGGATTGTTCGATAGATTTTCAAATAATTCTAAACATAGATGTTGCCATTTTAGAATTGCTAATTTCGTAACAAAAATTCAAGAGAGCGTAAATGTTACATTGTTGTTGCTAAGTTTTACTAAAATGAAGCATTTTAGTAAAACTTAGTAATATTCTTGCATTTCATTTTGATCCAAACTTATTTTGAGATGACAGCCATTCAAAAATATCATGAAAACTGAATTCGTCAATCATCTCAAAGTAATCAGCATCCTATAGATAATAGGATTGAAGTCACATTTCTACTGCTTCCGTGCAAACGCAAGATGTATTTTTTAGCGGGAAAAGATGAAGAATTCCTTTTTCGGAATTTTATGGCAACATGCCCGTTTGAGCTAGGGATAGGAGTACTCGACGCACTGTCTGAGTATGATGGAGATCCCATTATATTATTTTTATTCTTCCGTTTTGTCATTTGTCGTGGGTCGTTTGCATTTAACGATGGGGTGTTGCTTGCTGAATAGCGCAACATGTTATTTGGGACTAAGGAAGGTGCACAGTTGTTGCTTTCTAATAGAATGAAAGTATTTTCTGTTTTTGTAAATTTTACTTTCTCTGAGATCTTCACCTGATATTATGCGAAATAAATTAAAACAGAAAGTGCATAAATTAAATTATTTAATAGAATTATATGTTTTATAAATTTTTGGTGGCATTTTCAGGTCTAGCAAGCGAATAAACATGTCCAGTTAGGTCTAATTTAGACAATATTTATCAAAGCAAACTCTTGCAGAATAACCTGAAAGTCTAGAGAATTTAGCTGTTTCACGACCAGTCTTTAAGAAAATCCCATCTTAAGTATTCCAAAAGTTGTCATTCACCCACATCATGGGAATGTCATCAATATTTTACCCTCCAAATAGATTCAATGAAAGATTTTGTTTAGAATCTTTTGCTTATATGCTACAATTTGTAATTAGCTCGATTATATGAAAAGGTACACTCCAACATTTAATTGCTAGACGTTTTGATAGTTTATTTAATCAAGATTCAGTGAATCCTGAAAAAAAAATCAATTACCTTCTTTACCATCGAGGCACTAAATCGCACCTTGAAACCCTTTCCTAGTTGAATAAGGCAAGCACCTGATCCGTACATATAAATATTCCTTTCTAATCCGACTTCAGCACCTTTTCACCTTCCATTAAATTAAATCGCATTCGTAGCACCCGGGGGCGTGCCGGAGACTGATTATCACTGCCGGCTAAGATATGTCTATGAAGATGAATTATTATCATACATCTCTTCTCCTCTGATCTTTGGTGCATCGATTACCAAATGCTCCCCACCCCCCTGCCCTTTTCGAGCGAGAATGGATGCAGCATTCCCAAAAAGGGAATGTCGCGACTTGGTGACACGCTCTAAATGTCACCGAATCCTCGGGTCCTCCATTTATCTCCCATCCCCGCACTTATGAATTGCGCATCTTTGAATAAATATACTGAAGAGAGTGAAACCGCTGCAGAGGAGAGCCAGCAACGTTGTGCACGCTTCAGTTGCTTAACTGAAATATCCAAGCATTGTTATATCACAGGCAGTAGAGAAGTTTCAAGGAATTGCTAGTAACGTGTCTTTGATAGAAGTAAATATATTTCTGAAACAGTAAAATCTGAAATTGCTGAGTCATAAAGTATTTAACCTTTTGGGTATATTTGACATATCGCAACGTTCCGTATTTGTTTGAATTTATGTTCCTTTTTTTTTTTTTTTTTTTTTGTAATTCTAATTAGCTTAAGTTATCTTTATATGATGCGTTTAAAAAATTAAATGCGTTTCAAATACAAAAGCAACTATCAATTCAGAAATAAACAATATGAAAATTAACTATATAAAATTTCCTGAATCTATATAATAAAATATACATTGTATTTAGAGAGCGCTAATGCTGCTACAACTAAAACACAAATGAGCTTAACCAAAATAGAATTAAAATAAATTTACAATCAAAATTCAAAAAGAAAGATAAAATGAATCCGGCCCGAAGACTTTTTCAAGGGTCACCCTCAGGCAAGGATTCAAACCAGGGATTTTTTCTGTGAAGGGTCTGACTCTCGTCCAACCAACTGACCCTTCGTGACCCGAAAATACCAGAAAATTGAGGTTTTGGAGACAAAAATTAGTATCACAAGAATAAAAACAATCCAGAAAAAAAACCACAGCAAATCACGCCACAAAATACTAAGAAAAAAGAACCAAAATCATTTAAACCAGAAAGCTAAGTACTTACTAAATGAAAGTATAATTCCAAAAGACAATGTGAGGTGTAAACTTGTTAGAGCAAATGCACTTCGTTAAATTGAACCAAAATTAAATTTTCCACGTTTACAGCTGTATATGCTTACTAAGTTTTGTCATAATGTAACGTCATCAAAGTTGAGGCGCCCTCTGTTGAGTCAAAACTCAGAGCCAACAAACCGGAGGAAGTCAGAAATCAGACAGTCCTTCTCTTATCAAAACCTCTATATTTCAAAAGTTTCTTTTCTTGTGTGTTTGTTCTTGTGATACTAATTTTTGTCTCCAAAACCTCAATTTTCTGGGATTTTCGGGTCACGAAGGGTCAGTTGGTTGGACGAGAGTCAGACCCTTCACAGAAAAAATCCCTGGTTTGAATCCTTGCCTGAGGGTGACCCTTGAAAAAGTCTTCGGGCCGGATTCATTTTATCTTTCTTTTTGAATTTTGAATGTAAATTTATTTTAATTCTATTTTGGTGGGCTTCAAATACAAAAGTCATTTTAAATAAATGTGTAGTCAAAGGGTTAAAATACGTGAGCAAGCTAAAAAAAAAAAAAAAAGGAAGAAACATGCTTATTTAGAAACACATTTGATAGAGTTCAGTTCGTTAATCCCTCAGCTTTTTATCTCGCGGTTTGGCAATCAATCCATCTTCTATTACATCCCGCGTTTTCATAGTTAAGAGTATTTATTTTTAATATTGCAGATTTTTTATTATATCATATTATTATCGTGTAACATATAATATCAGTTCACTTTGTTTGAAAAATATTTGAACTTATTTGCAAACATCGCATCTAAATAGTAATTTTTAAAAATTGCGCTGTCAGAGGATTAAAATCTGTTTCGAAATAACCCCCTTTGATAAATATACACTCAATCCAAAGAGTCTTCCGCCTATAGAATCATACTGGGAGGCATCTTTAGAAGCATCTCTGCTAACTTCAAAACAACCATGGATGAATTAAATCTCTAGTACGTAGTTCCAAATTCAAACATAAAAAAGTAAAACGATGTTAGGTGCGCACTATACGAAGGGAACACACTCAATATATTGTAACACCAAATGTTGTGCAACAACATTGCGGAAATGCATTATTTTAGTGCATTATCCAATCTTTATCATGCATTATCCAAACTAGCTGGCAAATAATTTTCACATCATAATTGTAGAGTGGTAATCATTCATTTCTTCGGTTAATTCAAATTCGTGTCCATTCATTTTTTCCCCCTGGCGGAAGCGGAAATGTTTTAAGAGTTCTTTTTACAAATCGAAAAACAAAACATCAAAATCTGCATTTTTCTAAATTTGGAATTGCATTTTTCTCTAAGTCATATTTTTTGGACAAATAAAGCGTATAGAAGGAAGAAATTTCAAGTTATTGTACCATTAAAAAAAAAGAAAGAAAGAACTTAGTTATTATAGCAGAAGTAAGCATTTTTTATTTTAAAGTACCGCTATAATACTGCTCTGAACAAAAAGGTTGTCGATATTTACTAAAAAATACCTAACGTTATGCAAAAATAAATTTTTCAGTTGCATGAATTTTATTATGGGTTATAAATTTATAAAAATAGTATTTCTTTAAAAATGGTAACTAAATGTGGCGCTGTTTATCTGCTATCGAATTACGTCTGTTTTTCCATTCTGCATTTTATTGCATTCAATTTATATTCTACAAGCAGCACCAAAGAAAGATATCCTCTGGCATCTGTAAGATGCCGAATCAAATTCTTTTGCATCACCATAACGCTCAAACTCAACTCAATGTACTGAATTGAAATCGCACTTTTCCCCCCTCTGAGCGAAAGAGGTAGATGAAAATCCCTATTTTCTACACCACTTCCCGAGCAATGTCTGCACGGCTTCAAGGCTGCATGCACTTTCGGGGCCATAAAAAAACTGGAAGGAATAGCCGAAAGACGCGGTTTCTTTCCTGATCTGAAATTGTGTTCACTTCCTCGCATACGAAATAATGGAGAAAATCTTGTAATCGTCAAAAAAAATCCAGCTCGATATTTTGACATATTTCCACATTTCAGACCTCAGTCAGATAAAAAAAAACACATTTTTTTAAAAAAATGTCTGTCTGTCTGTACGAAAAATGACGCAAAAACGCTTTGAGCTAGCTAGACGGGTGAAATCTGGTGTATGATCTAAGCACCAAACTTGTAGATTTCTATCAAATTCTGCACATAATCCATTCAGGGAAAGTCTGTCTATCGGGCTGTTCGAATACAAATTAACAGTCATCACAAAACGAAGGCAGCAAGAAGGATAAAATTCAATTCACAAAGTGCTGTCGGCCTCTGCTTTCAGAAACATGTAGACGTGATAACTCAAAAGCACAATGACTTAAATATATCAAATATGGTTTGTGATTTTGTGACTGCAATTATAATTTGGGAAATTTTTGATTTCAGTCGTTAAGAAAAACGCATCCAAAATACAAATTTGAGTTTCAGATACTATTAGCTGCATATCAGGGATTAATCTCCAATCCCAATAGTCACACGATAGAACCAATAAAAATGCTAAATTCACACCAAAAGTTAATATTTTGTAACTATTGTTCGCCAATGTCCTGCGAGGCTTTCTCTATATTTCCCATTATCTACAATTTACACGGGAGTGGGGGGTAATACTTTTATTGGAGAATATGTGGGAAAGTTTTGGGGGGACCACTCCCAATAATTATGAAGAGTTCTTTCTTTTTGCAAAAAAAATTCTATTTCTTCGATCTTTATTCTAATTCCACGAATTTCTTTTTTACTAAACGGAAGTGCTTTACCTTTCACTAAAAGTGATATGGCACAATTTGTGTTCATTATAGCACATTGGGACTTTTATTTATTTATTTTACTGATTGGGTCTGCAATTCTGATGCTAAAATGACTCGTTAAACTTCAGGTATCTAGTCTGTTGTGATTTTGATTATTGTATTCATAAACTCACACTTTAGCAAAATTCTCTAAAAGCTGACTGTTGTAGTAATTTTTCTTCACATGTATGCAGATGGAGATACTAGTAGACTCCTCTTCAATGGATTTCGATTAAAATCTACATTTTAAGAGCAAAGACCATGTAGCAAATGTAATTTGCCATGATTTGGAGATTTATTCAAACTTCTAGATTGAAATTTCTAACGACTTCTGTACTTTTTTTTAAATATATTTCATATACGTGAAAGTAAAATATCTATTTAACGTACAACCGATTAAGTTAAAAAGGCATCATCTTTTCGGATTTAAAGTATCTTTACTTTTTCAACCACCATAACCTTAACTGAATGCAAAGTTATATAATAGAAATGGTAACAAAAAATATATCATGAAAGAAATGGCGATAATACGTCATATGTGCATTAGAATGGGAACAATCATGTTCCACTGTAGTGCGCCTATTGTAAAATATCACAATAGCTGCTGGAAGTATCACAATAATTCAATCTTTTGTAATACCTCCTCTAGCAATCAGCCTCTTTCACAATTTAACGTCAATTTGAGATAGTAAAACTCAACAGTATTCGAATTATTGTGAATTTTATTACTTTTAGTAATATTTTGAACGTAACTATATTTCTTTAACAACAAAATAAAAATAATATTATACTGCACGCACCAGTTTCTTATTCTGTATGATTTAAAATAAGCGATATTTTAAACTGTTCATATTTTCGTTGATCCTTATATGTTTATATAATAATGATATATTTAGTGAAGTGTGTCCATTCTTACTGTAATTCCGAATTATCTCTGTATCGATAATCAGAATAGGAACAAATTCTAATCAGTCAGGAAGATCAGTGAGAAATCTGATTAGAATCAGCTGCATTTTATTCGAAAACTACGTAGCCATAGGATAAGAATGGAACAAACAAACCAGAATACTGTGAAAAAAGAGTGGCCAATATAAAACAAGTGATGCGCGTAATTTTAAATATGGTTAATTTTTTTTAATAATTTTTTGAAGAAATGCATTTTATTTTTACGAAATATACTCATAATTACCCTCCTTATTTTCAGGAGAAAAAAAATGTTGACAATTTCTAATGAGATTCGAAGTGTTCTCGACTCTGTTTATTCATTCCTTTTAAGGGACGACTTATCCATTAGAACAGCCATCCATTTATCTTCTCTTAAAGGTCAACATTTCGCAAAGTGGAATTTTCTCTTGATGATCTCCAACTATGCCGACGCAGGGGCGCGACTGACACGGACGTCGGGCAACAGGTTTTTGATAAGCTTTATAAGGCGGAAGGACGCCACACTCCCACCATTACGCCTAATGGACGGTTTCAGGCAGTGGGGCGTTTCTTTAAAGACTAATAGAACTAATAAAACTTATTTATTCATTCTGGAAACCGCGAAATAACTTAATAAAGTCAGGATGTTTCGTCCGCTTTACGTAAAAGAGAGGTTTCCGTGAGTGAATGAATGACAAACTTTGAATAAAACAATGACGCTCGTATGAATATACTGTAGGTAATTCTTTATTCGTATTGCTTTGATAAAAGCACACCCATGAAAATACCACTTTGATAAAAAATAAAAAAAAACCTACTCGGAATGGTAGCGTAAAACAAAATTCATTAATTTCTCATTATTTATTGCATCTTCTTCTAAGTAATTGACTACATTTTATCGCATTCTAATATGCTTTTCAGACTGCCCGTCAGTTTTTAACAAACTGACCTCGTAATTTTATTATTTTGGATACCTCTCATGTGGAAATTCTGGGCAATGAGGAGGCAACCAAAG
>JAPMOR010010290.1:0-11160 GCA_026543865.1 Argiope aurantia | reverse complement strand
ATATTCAATTTTTCTGAGTTCATCTAAAGGTTTCGTCTGAGAAATATATCAACGTTTCTTAACGAAATTATGTTATGGTTGATAACTTTACGCATTTTTATTCAATTAGCATATTCTGTGCTCACAAGTCTATTATTAAAAGTATTTTACTTTTTTCAGAATAATGATTATACTTTTATAATATATTAATAACTTTTTAGATTCTATGTGATGGAAAGATTCGAATTAATTTATTACTGACCATAATAGATTTTATTTACCTTATGATAGGAATTTATGGGATATATTTATTACTAATAAAAATGATTGTGCCCATGTGTATGTATTTGTGTTGTGATAAACGAAACTATTTGGCGTATAATTGTCAAATTTGGAACATATATTTATGTGCGTGTGATTGTGCACCTCGGAGTTATTTGAATTCTAATTAAAATTTAAAAAAATAAATTAGGCTAAATTTGAAATTTTCCTCAATAATATTATTCTACAAAAATAATTTTTACACCTTTAAAAAATTTAAAAATCTGATTATTTTATAAAGCCAATTTTATAAGTCGTGCAAATGTTTCTTGAATTTAGGTTTTATTTTCAAGTTTAGCCTAATTTTTACCGATAGAAATTAAATTATTTTTTATTAATTCTGAGTGTTTTAATTCTTTCATTAAATATTTAATTGTGTGATTATCTTCAATTATTTAAAGCTAAGGAAAAAGGATTTTATTTAATGTTTATGCAGTTAACTTAAGAAATAAGAAAGTAAAGTTGCAGCACCGCATAAGTTCAGATGATAATCAAAAAGACAATTACTTTTTTAAACTGCGTCACGATGCAATTTTACTATTTCCCGTGAAAAAAGATATTGTACTCATTAAACCGAGCCTATGCAAGTCTATTAACATAATTAATGACAATTTAATAGAATCATGGACATAATTTAATTGTTTGATTCAAGAAAATTTCGAAGAAATCTTTTCGAGGTATACGTAAAAGCACTCCAGAAAATATAGTGCCGAATTGCTAGACTTAACGATCTGTAATGTAGGATCCAAACACACGCGCGTGCACTTACACTTTTGCTTTTATTGCTTTCTGGTATACGGAATAAACAAAAAGAAAGTACTGCAATGATAAAATATTCCAACTTTTACCGAGAATTCTTTCCAATCGCCAGAACTGTAATTTCGTCGCCAAATAGGATAACCGAACTCTGCCTTTGGCGGCTTGGCGAACATTGACTGGCAGCCTCTCACAAAGGAAAACGGACTTTTCAAGGTTTCTTCAGTATGTGTGTGATTCATTTGAGTACTTGCGATAACCCAATGTTTACTTTCCGATTGTAATTGTTTTAAAGTATTGGTTAATTAAAATTTATTTTAAATATTACTTGATTAATTCCTCTAAACGGGAGATTTTGATAACTCTCCACGGGTTACAATTACGTGTCTTTGAAACATATAATTAAAATAAATATTTCGAGTTAGACTGCCGAGATTTTGTATGTGATCTTCATATCAAATTTGCACATTTATCACAAATTTTGAACGAAGAGAAACAAATGCCATAGCATCTTACAAAGATACAATGTGATGCAAAGACTTAGCAAATAAGGCACAGATTTGTTTCCGTTTTGGAATCAAATCCTTCAAAGGGTTAACTGCCTGTCAGCCAGTTCTTTCTCACCATAACTCTAAAACACCGAATTGTGAACAATGAAATTTTGAAGTGAAATTTGATTGAAAGTTTGACATCGAACTATAAATGTTATTCTATACAAAATTTTAATTCCAGTCAATCAAAAAGGAGGAATTCAAAATGCATATTCTGTTTTCCTTACCATATTATGACTCCCATAGAGGGGCCACCTCATGTTTGAGGATGAGAAGCCTCCGGCACGGTGTTTGGTTATGCTACCAGAGTGGACACAGTAATGATGGGGATCGTCTATTTCATACGGATGATGGTACATGCTTCCCACGGGAAGGTTTGTACTGCGGTCGGTGATGACATTTAGGACTCAATCTCAGCGCCTGCTAATGCTGGCGCAATGATCAAGTCATTCAGATTTAATCCGAATGCTTTGAATTAGACGGAGTGGGATAGCCTGGTGTGGTTACCATATTAAGAAACATACAACTCTTATCCGCGAGATTCTGAAAATAAGAATCTGAACACTCATGGAAATCACTATTTTTCTTTTGTTGTGCACCTCTGGAGATGTGGGATAACATTATTATTAGAGAATATGCTAGAATGTTTCGGAAAAACTACTTCCGCTGGCTATTAGAAAAAATAAGTAACAAGCAACACACGTATTTTTTTTTTTTTAGATATTTTCTTTATCCCTCACAATATTGCTCAAAAACCATTTCAATTCCTCTTCCGTATACGGTTAGAATGACTATACTTCAGAAAAATTCCTTTCGTCTTGAAAACAACGCAAAACCACTAAATAATTATTTCTGAAAATGATTTAGAGTGGTTTTGTGTTGAGTGATTTTATTTTCTAAAATCGATTGCTTTTCTTAAAGAAAAGAAATATTGCAATTTGTTTTAGCATGTTTTTTTTGTTATAATGATGTATATTATTTACCTTTTATCCTCAGTTCCTTATGAAATTTAATAAATTTTTATGGAAAAAATATTACTTAATAAATTTTTTACATCTCAAGTAACGTTTCGTCTTTACGTCATACAATAAACTTCTCCATTTGCCTTATTTCCTGTAAACTTATTTTCGGCAAAAATTGAAATTTAAAAGGAAAAAAAGATTTATCCAAACAAAAAAAAATCTTATTCATTTTTAATGCATGCTAATTTTACTCATACTAGAGAAATAAAAAATTTCAAGGAATATTTTCATTTTAGATAGCATTTTTAGTTTTGATTCATGAAAATTGTCACTCGAAATTTTATTACTAAGTTTGGGAGTTAGGTTATATCTCTGGAATTAAATTTAGCAATTAAAATAGTTACAATAGATATGGTTATAAAAATTTATTTAATTTACTTCGGTTTTTTAATAAAAATTTTGTTTATGTCTTATAAGTTGTGGATTAAATTCATTACATTTTGTACAGATATGTTTTGATAAATTGACTCAAAGTACTTAGATTGCATTGTAATTTTATCTCTGATTTATTATTTCGATGAGAAAGTTTTTAAGTGCATGAAGCATTGTTTTACCAGAAATTATCATAAGATCAGAAAACATTTCAAATACAAAACATTTGATTTAGTTTGAGTTCAACTTTAATCAATTTCTTGAAAATATTTCTGCAGAAATGTTACAGCAAGAAACTCGATCTAGATTTTTTTTCAAAATATTTCAGATAATCACAAGCAAAACATTGATGGATTGATTCAGTTATGGTTTTAGACATCCAATACTCTGTAATCAAAATTTGTATTGCAAATTAAAAATATTCCGACTTTATGAATTGAAATTCGCGATAGCAGATTTTAATTAGTTTTCATTTTACTTCTCCAATAAAGATGTATATCTAAATAACTTTTTTAGTGTTATTTTTCAAAAGTTTTCCACTCTTAAAATAAGATAAACACACCATAATTTATTAAGTATTAATAAACACTTTCAAGACACAAGACTACAAGCCCACTTTCTTGTGTTCAAACAGTGCTTCTAACTAGCTCACTAAACGAATTATGCCCCATGGGAAAATTTTCTCGCCGGAGAAAATTCTAGAAAAAACCTGTTTTTATAAAACAAATAAAGATAAATAAAAAAAAATCCGGATCAGACTTTAAGATATTCAAATAGAATCGAGTTAGGTTTGTTAGGATATTCTCTCTGAAAATTTCGAGGCATTTTTTCTTAAGGATTGTAATAATTTTTCTTCAGTTCATTCTAGAGGTTCAAATAAAATCAGTAAAGTTTTGATTAGGATCGGACTTGAATAATTAATTCTTAAAATATTGGTACAATAAAAATCACTATCTAATTAAAGTTTCAGCACCTACCCTATCTATTTGAAAATTTTAAACATAGCTCAGAATTGGGTGACAGTACAAATTAACTGGCTTTCTTCTCTGTTTGGTCAATTTTTGTCATCTGGGGTAGTTAGTTTTAAAAAAGAATGCACAATTTTACATGCACAACAATAAAACACGAAAATTAATTATTGAAATTTTAAAAAATATATATACCTTGTTTTTATATAGGATTAAAATATATAAAGTTATTTCTCTTAACTAAATAAAGTTTGTCCTAAAAATTTATAAATGAGAATTTAAATGCCCAGGCGAGGAATTTTTATTAGAAATCTGCGTTTTTTTTTTAAATAAAAATTAATTTTTTTATTGTTTAAAAGAAATTGAAATAAAGATGCACTCCCAATTTAAATTTGAGTTTCTATTATAACTTTCATGAAATTATTTTCAAAACCAAAAACATTTGGAACATTTTAAAGAACATTTAAATATGATATCATTTTGAGGAATATCATTAAATATGTGCCTATTCCTCAGAACTCAATCAATACACATTTAACAAGAGATTTTATAATGCTATTTTAGTCCTATATAAATGTATATTTTAATGATGAGATGTTAAAAAAAATATTTGCAATTTTTGTCATTTCTGTTGTTGTTGTTGTTGCTGCTGCTTATGGCACTTTAAAAAGCCCGCTGACTATTATCTGTCAGCGATTTAAGCCGAGTGAGAGTCTTGTTTTTTCAGTAGCGCCAACTAGGGTCAAGAGGACGACTTAGCTACTTCATACCTCACATTCGTTTGCACAACCTCTTTTTACAGGGGGGCACATTCACACACCTCGCAGATAGAACAAAGAAGAACAACCATGCCCGAACCCGGGACGCCCAGATCACAGGGAAGACGCACTACCCCTATACCAGGATGTCGGCTTTGCCATTTCTGCTAAGTTTAAAGTCCACCATTCTCAAAAAACTCAAGTATTCAAATACTGATGGCAATATTTCAAAATCTGCTCTTTCTTCTGCAACTTTCTCGGATTATATTATGAAATGAACGCATCCTCAACTTCTAGATGTTAATTTTATAAAAGATAAAGAAGCGAAGTAATAGGAAGAAGAAGAAAAAAAGAATCTCGATTAGACTGGAACGAATGCAAATGCATTCACGTTGGGTAGAAATGAAGATTGGATCTGGGAATTTCACGGTATATTCAGGGCAGAAGTGAAGGAACAAATTGGACTTCTGGGTTCCTGCTTGAAAAGATCAAGGTTTTCACACTGAGGAAAAGGAAGCGACTTTATTATATGTAACGAAACTGTTTAAAAAAAGTTTCCATTTACAAATCATAGTAGTAGTGGCGAACTTAACTTTTAGGTAGCTCTAAGCAATATATGATTTGAATTTGCGACGTCTGTGAATAAAAGGTTGCAATGAATTGTAGAAAGAAACACTTTATTTTCATTCAAAGTCATAGTTTATATTGAATGCATTTTTGGATATATTTTTTAAAAGAATTTCTCATACAGTAATTATCAAGGGTTTTATAATTCTTTTTCACACTCGACTCAAGATTTATTACTTTCACTATCGTTTTAAACGAACATTTACATTTATTTGGAAAAAGATCTGATGCACTTTTTTAAAAGTGTCCATATACATTAGAAGTATTATTTTTATTTTATATGCACTTTTTAAAACTAATATTTATTAAACTCATTATTTATATTGAGCGAATTTTTATATGTATTTTTTTTAAAAATATTTCTGATAAGAGTCCTGTACCAAAGGGGATATATTCTTTTTCTCAAATGACTCAGAGTATTCCATTCACTACTTTTTTTTTAAACGAACCTTCAACTAAATTTGGAAATCGTATGATGTACTTTTCAAATTGTCCATACACATCAAAAGTACTTTCACTTAAAGTTTGTGGAAAGTAGAAGTTCCACAAACAATAGAAATTTTTTCCCCGATATGCGCTTATTCAAATTACTACTTATTAAAAAAACCCATACATTAGACTGAACGAATTTTTGTGTGTATTTATAAAAAATATTTCTCATAAAACCTTGTACCAATGGCAGTATAATTCTTTTTCTCTCGTAACTAAAAGTTTTATTACTTCCACTACTTTTTTTAAATGAACCTTTCCGCTAATTTCGAAATTGTATGATGCACTTTTTAAAAGTGTCCTTTCACATTAAAAGTCTTTTATTTTTAATGTTTGTGGGAAGTAGAAGTTGCACTAACAATAAAAGTTACTATTTGTCTTTTATATACGCTTTTTTAAATTACTATTTATTAAATGAATTCATACTTTATATTGAACGAATTTTCATATGCAAATTTATAAAAATATTTCTCATACAGTACTATATAAAAGGTGGTGTAATTCTTTTTCTTTCATGACTTATACTTTCACTATTATTTTGATGAACCTTTCCAATAATTTGGAAATAGTAGGATATACTTTTAAAAAGTGTCCATATACATTAAAAAGTAATTTTATTTTAAATATTTGTGGAAAGAAGAAGGTCCAAGAACAATAAAGGTGGAATTTTTATTTTATATACGCCTTTTTTCTATTTCCCAAAACAGAGCAAAAATTACTCTAAATTGCAAGACGGCTTCATAGGGAGGAAGATGTGATTTAAGCTACCATATTTGGCAAAGATATCCATTGTAAAATGGAAATTTGCAACAACTCGGAGAGTTTTTCGATATTTCAATTAGAATATTATTTCGTTACAAACTACGCAAGATTTTGGGGGTTTTCGCGGTATCTCTCAAAAGCGCTATTGTATGAAACTGAGTTTCCCGAAATTTAAGAAAGAAAAGAAATTTACTTTTAGATTATGGCAATTTATTATGCATTTTTTGCTGAATTTCAGCAATATTTAAAAATAATACTTTTTGCTTAACTTTCAATAATAAATTTCATTACTGAAATTAATTCATATCAATTTCATTATTCCATAAGATATTTAATTGCATGAGTTTCTTCCGTCAATGAAAATCGAGGAAGAAATATTCATTTATCTGTTCATTTTGCTTGCTGAATTAGAAAGTGAAATTTCAATTCTGGGAAAGAGAACTTGCAATTAGAAGGTGTATTACCTGGATTATCAGGCTTTTTGTATTATTGGACTCGAATTCATAAGAGATTTTCCTTTACTTTATAAACAGAACTGAAGGGAGTCCTTAAATTAGTTATAAAATTAGTTAAAATAGTTATAAAATAATTATTAGTTATACAATTAGTTAAAACTGTTATAAAAATATAATTAGTTTTAAAATAATTATCAAAATAGCTCAAATTGAATACAATAGTTTCATACCTAAAAATACTTTGTTGAAAAAATGATGACGATCAAATTACTTATAAGATATTGTTACAAACCTGCAATTCGGTTTCCCAGCATAGTTTGTTCCATCGTCGGAAAGAAAGTTTTATAGTCATCGGTACTAGACGGCGTCCAGGTGGCGCGTCGAAGGTCCCAGAGCTTGGCGACAAACTTGGCGACCATTTGGCAACTTTGGCGCCAAAATAGATAATACCCGAAACTTTGAGAATTTTCCCGATCCGTCCAGTAGGAACCGAGATACGCCTCGAACGTTCCTGATTGGTTGAGAGGCTTCTAGCCCCGTCTCCTGAGACCTATAAAAGGGTCCACAGCTGCCAGAGCAGGCAAGTCAAGTCCGAAGACGGAGCGGAGGAGTCGTAAGCGAAAGAGTGGAGTAGGCGGAAACGACGGTGAGCAGCGACGGAGTCAAGCTCGTGCTGAACTGAGCTGTGCGCTACTGTCTGCAGTAGATTCTTGTTGTATGCTACACGTCTCGGTTGAAGATAATCGTCTTCTGTGCTGTATATAGTTGTCGCTTTTGTGCTGTCCTGTGTGACTTCGTGTAAATAAACGTCGTTGTTTTTATTCTACTGCTGTTTGAGCGTTCTTTACACCATATCACTTCCACTATCCTAACGAACCCCGGTAAAAAAAATTCTTAAAAATATTTTATTCAATTGAAACCCAGCCAATATTCGCTGCAGACTAGCTGATATATAAAGGCATATAGTTTAAAATAATATTTAATTTTTGTATTCGCACTATTTCTCCTAACTATTAATTATCTGACTCTAAAAATTGCTAAATTAAATTATTAATAGAATAGTTAAAATATTAATAAATAGTTAGAATATTTAATAGAATTTAATAATTCAATCTAATATTTTCTTCCATAAATATATATAATCTAATACATATAATATATATAATTCTATAAATATGTATAAGGAAAATATATTTACTCCACTTACATTACATTAAATTTGAAATATAACTCTAAATTATATCATCAACATCTATTAATGAAATGTTTCAATTTCAAAAGGGTGCAGCATTTGTTATAATAAAACCTCATAAAAATGCTTTTTCATTATGTTTATCAAACGAAATGAAAAAGAAATCACGAAAATAAGTGAGTTTTAAATAATGTCAGTTGTTTTGAGTCATGATAAATGTTTAAAAATCATTCGACTTTTATAATAATACAGCCTGATTATAGGAAAAATTTTCTTTCTTTACACTGATTAGAGAACATTTAAACCAACTAATATCAAATAAAAAGTTTAAAATTTTTTCAGCCATTTATTATAGGTACAAATCCAGTATCGCTCAAAAAATAAAATTGAAACAAAGTGCATATTTAAAAGAATTGAAATCTCACTCTAAAAATCAAGTAAGACATTTTAACTCATTTTCCAAAATGACTTTTTTCCATTAGAGAATATTTTCACACTATTTAATATACGAGTCTCTTATTGAATCTCAAGAACACTTTACACTCATAAAAATTCCTTTAATTCCATTATTTTTATCTGAATTAATGGCTCCTACCTGTATTGTTAAGGAAATCCCCCCCACCACTACCCTGCTTTATTTTCTACGATATGAATTATGAAATAAAGTGAATTTTATAAAAAAATAAAGAAAAAGTTTTGATTAAATTTTAATGCATGAATATAAATATTTAAAGGCGATAACGATGCTTCCCTTTATAAACTTCAAGAAATATTTATTTCAGAATTGTGATAAAATTTCTTTTGAGTTTGCATATTTTCCAAAATGTGTTTTTCGAACTCAAGGAGGTCTAAAATCATGGAGATTCATCGAAATCTCCATTTCGAATTTTTTGATGTTTGCAGTACTTACTTATTCTATATTTCGCATACGAAAATATGAAAAAGCAATTAGTGTGTAGTTAGTGAAATATTTTCAAATCGTATTCATTTTTTTTAATATTCAGAACTACACAAGTGGGAAAGATATTGCAATGACTTATTGAATAATTGTTGACGAGTAATTATTTTAAATTGAATTATTTCACATTTGTCGAAAACAAATGTTTTATTTTATTTATTTTCTAATTCACAGCGTCACAATTAATCATTTTATAAATAATAAATAGAAAATTCCTTTTTTTCATCTGAAATATTTATTTTGATTGAAATAAAATAACAAAAGCATTATCTGTATTATTTCGTATTTTTCTATTTCTTACTTTTGTGGAATACATTCTTAAACAGTTTGGCTTATTTTACACCTATATCGATCGAAATATATCTAAATGTTATTTAAGGAATAACATGAAAATTATTTAAATTTAAATGTGAAATTAATTCAATGCGTATGCTATTTAAGGAGTAATGTGTACATTATTTTACAATAGAAGTACATATTATTCCTTATACCAAACACTATAGGTTATTTAAGGAATAATGTGTACATTATTTAAAATTGAAGTACATGCTATTCCTAATACCAAAACTATGACAAAAATGCATAAAAAATATTCTATGGTTTGAAATTTTTTCTTTCTTCACAAGAGTGTTACATTTTGACTCTCTCTCCTTTACAAAATAAATTTTTTTCCTTATCTATAAGTTACATCGACGGCAATGTAAACTTGCTTTTCCTTATGTTACCGAAAAAGAACCCGAGTTCTTTTAAACCATCTTTGGGAGCCATTCCCTTTTCTTGATAAATTATTCAGAGTTAATGAGGCGATGTTGTCTCGGGAATTTCTCTTATCGGGAGCCATAATTCAAGAAGTTGACTTCAAATTTTTACTCGGGTTATCATAATTAACACTTGGTTGCCATTGAATCCACTTGACTCACTCATGTGATACAACATCTATCTAATCAGACGATTTCTCGTTATTATACTTTAGAGATAGTATAAAAGATGACATCTAATTAGATAGAAAGATGCGCATCACTGAATTAATGGCAGAATATGTGCTAAATAAAATGGAGACAATTAATAAATATTCAAAAAGTAAATAATTTGTCCTACAGAATTCGAATTACACTTCCTACTTACGCTGATTAAATCCGCTGAAGAATGTTATAATTATTCAGAAATTCTAAGCATCATTAATAATTTCTTTATCGAAACCTATTTGGAATTTTTTCTATCCGACGTTGTATATGTCATTTTCTTCTTTTGTGCTTAGCCCTATGCTAAATTATATGCTAGATTTTAATTGAAATTAAAATTATTTTTCATATTATTTTCAATACCTTTAATAATTTTCTGCAATAAAATAAAGCAAAACGGAGTTCTAATATGTAGTCACAGTTGAAAAACACATTGATATAAGATATCTTAACCCTTTAAAGGGCCATTTTTTTCTAGTCATATTATGTTAAAATATTTTTAGATATGTAATTAGAATAAGAAAAGGGATTCATTTAGCTTATTAGATTTAATTTTATTAATTAATTAATTTGGTTAATTAATAATTAAATAACAAATCAAGACACATCATTTTGTGTGATATAAAGAACTGAAGCATCTAAGTTTCTGACTTACTAAAAAAATTTGTCAGAACTTATGCCAACCTACATAATTTCATACAAAGATTGATAAATAGGGTAGGAAGCATACTTCCCACGGCCCTAGAAAGGGTTAACATTTTCAGCATTTACGTATAAATTCCCCTTCCTCCAAGTAACAGAAATGCGGACTTCAAGGTATTCGATTCTTTGTGATCAACGGCGATCTCTTACATGGCACTTATGTTTACATCATTTAAAAATCATAACAGGCCTAATGATATATTAAGTCGATGATTCGAACCACCACAAACGATTTAGTGTTCTCCAAATGCAATATCAAGACGATGCTAGACTGCACCTTTGATAT
>JAPMOR010010288.1:53277-66446 GCA_026543865.1 Argiope aurantia | reverse complement strand
TAACGAAAAGTTTTCTCAGAGGGATCAAAATAAACCCTTGATAAACCTAGTGTTAAATATATTAAAACACTGATGA
Source organism: Argiope aurantia (assembly GCA_026543865.1). Classification (NCBI taxonomy): domain Eukaryota; kingdom Metazoa; phylum Arthropoda; class Arachnida; order Araneae; family Araneidae; genus Argiope; species Argiope aurantia. The sequence goes on along the minus strand of JAPMOR010010288.1, from coordinate 66,370 downwards.
TGGTACAATGTAAAAAGTGCATAGTCTTATTTCCCACATATTTTTTTAACTCAAGGAATAAAATAAAGAGTTATTATTTATGTACTTTTTCTATACTGAATGCGAAACGATGATCTGAAAGGATGCAGGCCACTATGAAATCATAAATAACAAAGGATAAAATCAACCTGAAATATTGTTTGCTAAGAAATGAACTACTTTTGCCCATTTTATAGAGTATAGTCATTAAGTTTTTTTAACAAACCATTGTTTATTGATTGGCATATTATCTGAAACATGTGGAACGCGGCAACCACGAGAAAAAGCGCTGAAAATTTATAATTCAGTGCACCGAACCTAATAATATTAAATACAACACATATTTATTTCTTAAGTAATTTATGCATACTAAGAAAAGAATACGATTTTTTTTTTCAAAATTTGAACCACGTTTTCGGACATTATATGTTTTTTCAGTAATTGCCAAATTCAATTATTACCTAAAAGGTCTTTAAGAGATTTTAAAATTAATAAATAATAAAAATAATATAAAATAATTTAAATAAATAGAAATTCAATTATAATCGCTACATATCTGTAAATTGTTTTCCTAACTTTCATTTTGTTAGTAAGTGAGTATGATTAAAGTGTGTTGTAATACTTTTAAGTCTATTTTTGTATGAATGTAATTCCTGATAAAATTAAAAGTGAATTTAAAATTTAAAGTAATCGAATAAAACCTAAAACATTACCATGATAAAATGTTTAATGCCAAAGACTTAAATCTTCTTTCTTTATAAATTATTTCCATTCATATATTTCTAAGGTAAGCAGAAATCTGTATCTTTCGGGATCTCCTCAAAACGAGGCCTTACTAAATTTTTAAATTGTTATTTAAACACGTTTTTCAAGAATTAGAAATCATTAATTATTACTTTATTTTATTATTAAAATTTTTATCTTAACTTTGAAAGTTGCAACGTAATTATTTTATTGTAAAATATAGTTATATATGTCTCTAAAAGAAACGATGCCATTTATGGTAAAGCAGTAATTTCTTTATCATTTACTTTGAGCAAATTAACTTCAAATAAATTCAAAGAGCTTCCTCTTTTTATTTGATAGCTGAAAAATACTTTTATATACTTATCGATGCATTATGCTTTATATTTGAATTTTTAATTTTCATCGTAAAATATAGCAAAACTTAGAAAAAGACCAACAGTTAAACTTAAAGAAGTGCAAAAGTAATTTCGTGATGAAGGAATTTTGTTCCTTTGATGAACGAAACATGCAACACGTCACAATATCTTGGAGTAATTTTCTCTCCTTCGAACTCAATATGTTACTCCTATCGAGATAAACGGAAATGACGTCTTTCGACAAACCAACGAATAAAATGAAACTTCAGGATAAAAATCTTCTCTGCTGCCAATCTTCTCTTTAAAGACGAACGATGACTCCAGTTTAAGCTAGAGTTCGAAATAAACTTTTCCAACCAGCAACGTTTCTGATGCTTGATTGTCTGCGGAATTATCTAAGCATAAAAGCACCAACCAAACAAAGATTACGTTTAAATCCTTCTACTATTTCTTTTCTTACTTTCTTTACTTGGCCCCTATCTACTCTTAGAGGCATTACAGATGTGAAGTTTACTTTGTTATATGTTTTTTGGCGTTCTTTGGATTTTTCTGCTTTATTTTTTTTGTAGAACTAGAACGATTACTCTTTGTTGTGAAAGAGGAGATCAGTTATAACTGCTACTTCGTGAAATATATGTCTATCTGAGTTTAATCTTACGGACTTGTCTTTAACAAGTAAAACTTTAGTGATGGAATTAAATGCTGAAATGTTCGATTGATTAAAAGTGTGGGTAGGGTTGTTCTTTTTTTCCGGGATTTCATTATCTTTTTTATATTGTAGCATTACTTTTAGCAAAAATTTCGTTTATTTTTTGGAAAAACTGAAGAAACAATTTTTTAGACTTTTTGATATGCCACATATGAACACAAATTGTTTCCAAAATTTCTAATGCACCTTTGACTATGGTTGAATAGTTTTGATTCTAATTCTACTAAAAACAATATGGTAATTGAAAATCGAATAGCATGTGAAATATTGAAATTGTTACCTTTGAGTTTCAAATTGTTATATTTATCTCTACTAACGATAAAAATGAATGATTGTGTTTGCTTGTGTTTTGGCGCTCTGGAAGGTCAGATCATTTGCCCTAGATCTATCAAACATGATACATATATATTATTTGGTAATTAAGGTATATGTAATAAGGAGAGATTCATTTTTGTAATTTTATTTAGAATTATAACTAATTATAAATGAAGCAGAATTTTGTAATTTTTCCACTTTCAAAAGAATATCAGCTCAAAATTGATTTTGCATCATAATAAGATTCATGAAATTTTCTTTCAAGTAATACAATATTTTGCTACATAATTTTTTTTCTATTTTTAATCATTTTTTGAAAATATTTTAAACATACTTTACAATAATATATAGTTAATTACTGAAGCGAAATTCGAAAAGTTTTAATTGTTTCACTAACGTTTCATCTTTACTATTTTTCCATTATTGATGTTCAAGATATGAAGATTATGTTTTTTCCATATTAAATAAATTTTAAGTAAATTAAGATATGTGTTAAATAAAAATTTTGGAATTTTATTTTACTGACAATTAGCGCTTAGATTCAGAATCATGCAATTGTGAAAACCCTTTAAATATTGCTGCTTTTTCTTGCAATATAATTCAATGCAATAATATATAGATTGAAAATCTGCAAAATATATAATAGCATGAATAAAATGGTGGATTATTTATAAAAGAGTATGAGCTATAAATCCAAAATTTAATTAAAAAATATTTTGCTGAAGAAGCCATTAATGCATAATGATACAAAGTATTTGCATGAAATTTTCAGCAATCACTAATTCATGCGAACAATCTGATCACTCAAAGCGGCTAATATATAATATTTATAAACATTTTTTTTTATATTTGTGTAACTTTAAGAATAAAATTTCAGACACATTTGCAATTCTAATTGTATTTAACAACATGATCAAACTTCAAATACCATGACACTTTCTAGCGATCTAAACTTCACATGTTTGTAATTGCATCATAGTGTAATTATCTCCCAAACTGTAAATATTTATACTATAAAACATCCATTTTCTTCGAGACAAGATCATTATTAATAGACACATGGAAAAAATATGACCTACAATTTCAAATCTTGTAATGATTTTCGAGTTTCCAAGACAAAGATCTAATTATTTTAGATTTAAAGAGTTAATATCTAAGCAGCAAAGAAATAACTTATTGACTGGAGTAGGAACAAGTGTTGGCCGTGTAAAAATTATTTTTCAAGAAGTTATTTTCATGAAATGCTACTTCTCAATGTACTGAAAATGGTCTTTTGGTAATTTGAAAATAAAATTTCCTTTTTCAATCACTAAGCATTGAAAAACAATACATAAGTAATTAGGAAGGAAATAATTTATTTTGAATAGAGAATTAAGTTAAAAATACTCTGTAAAAACGTTTGCGGAAATGTTTGGCAACTTTACAGAAACATTTAGCTGGATAAACTATGTGACAAATGCTCTTGTTTTAATGGGATGGCAGAAGAAAGAATTGCAATTTCTAACATTTGTATGCGTTCTACTTTTATGCAGCCACTTCATTCTGATATGTAAAGAGGTTTTATTATCTAAGACATCTGCTTCTTTACAATTTAAATCCTGCAATAATTAACAGAACTCTATACATCAAATCCTTTCTGCTTCCATCCGTTATCTCATTTTTATCGTTTCGAATCGTTGCCTTCTCCTCTTAAAAGAGGCAAATCTCACAAACTGGTCGAAAGAGATTCTGCAGTAGCAACTTATAACCTATTTGTTAAAAGGACAATTAATTTCCTAGCACCTGAAAAGGCTACCTAGGCACTCATTCCTCCTCTTCCCTTGATAACGATAACCTTGGAAAAGGTCATTTCCCGTGGGAGAGAGTCTTGTAATTAAAATCCCATCCTCGCTTCGCAACTGGAGAAATAGTTCTCGAAAGCGGCGAGTGTTTCATTCAAGTGAAATCTCCGGAGGACTGAAAAGTTTACAGACGGCAGATGAAAGTTTTGAAAAGGGTGAGAAGCTTACAGCAAGCCATCAAGGGAAACGGATTTCTAGGTATGAGAACGAAGGCAGGTATTAGAATTCTGAGAAAAGAGAACTGACTGTGAAAGGCGTCTCGAATTTTCTGCTCAGTGAAGGAGAGCGGCAGTAATTCAGTGTTAGGGTTGCGAGAATTGATTTGAAACTAAGTTTGTAAATCTAAAAGATAGCTAAGGCCCATCGTGCGCAGTTCCGAACTCACGCGAAACCTGCCTTTATTAGCAATAAAAAGAATGCAGAGTACCGCTTTATGAGAACACATTATTACACATAAATTGATGGCAACTGTTAGGGTGAATTTCTATAATCAAGTTATGAAAGAATAACAGAGTATCATATCTAATTTTCTATCGCTGTCTGAATATGAACACAATAATAATTCATAGGCAGGACATAAAGACTTGCATGAGCTTCTGCCATCTGTTAGGGTCTTGAGTGTACCAAAGTCTTGAAAATTACAAGACATCAGTGATAAAAGGATAAGAGATCATCATTATTAGTATTCTCGGGTTTCCATTCTTACACTCAGACCACAAAAAGCACACACGGTCTTGCTTTGTAAAAATTCCGTTTTGCAGCTATCTCGGTATAGTTTCAAAAAGAACATCACATTTTTTTTTAACATCTGTGACTTGATGAGAATAACATTACAATTACTGAATTAAATTATTTCATGAAGAAATATGATAATTATTCTTAGATCAATGGACAAAGTTGTAGCATTATTTCTTCTGATTGATTTGAATGGATCGAATACCATTTACTATTTCAATTCACAAAATCAATTCAACCATGAAACTTTCTACTAAAATGGATGGTAAAAAGGGTCCAGTAAAAACTAGTATACTCTTGTAAACAAAAAACAGATTGTGTGCTGAAACTACCCAATTTTTTAATACCTTCACGGACTGTGGAAGGCGTATCCTTTTTGGATGAGATTCCTATCCTTTCTTCCTAAAAAGAATAAGAGATTATCGTTCTTGGAATTCTTGTACGTCCACACCTACACTCAGAAGACAAATGGACATGAAGGTCTTGCTTTGTAAATTTCCCTTTTGTAGCTATGTGAGTATTGTTTCCTGAAGAACCTCAAATATTTTGATATTTGTAACTTGATGAGAATAACAATTGGGTTGATACTGTACTAAATTATTCCATAAAGAAATATGCATAAGTATTTTTGGATCAGTGAACAAAGTTGTGACAGTTTTTCTTTTGACATGATTTGAAGTCTTTTTCAAGATAGCGATAACAACATTCCAGCCAACTCTTCATTCCTGAAAAAGCATTTTCGCTCCAGCTATTAATATAGTATAAGATTTAATCTGCACACTTAATGCTGATTTTGCGAAGAACTCAAACTTGATCCAAAATCGTCAAATGCTGTAACCAGTAATCTATTACCATATCACTAGGTGTGCCGTTAATAAGGAAAACTCTGATCAGTATAAATCAGTGCAATGCACTTTTTGCTGATATCAGTTTCAATTGATGGATTCTAGAAGTTTTCTGGAATACCATCCCATGATTAGTGATGGAGAAATACGCATCTTTGAAATATAATCAATTTCGAAGGAAAATGCGCTGGGTACACAATTAAAAACATAAATCTCCGATTCTATCATTCTATCGAGAAATCATAAAAAAGAATAAACTTTATTACATCCAGAGCTACATGCATTTGGGAGGGACCTTTGTATCAAAATTAATTTAATCATGTTTAATTTTCTGTTTGGAGTGAGTGAGTGAGTGAGTGAATATTATACTAGCGCAAGATCCATTCTCTGGATAAACTGCGCCGTGACTAGACGATAATTTTGGTGCTACGTCTTAAAACTTTGTTTAAAATGTTTATAATCTGTTTTAAAAAAAGAAGACTACAAATTAAGAACAACGACATGGAAAAAACAACATTTCAAATTTCTTTGATAAAACCCGTCTATTTTAAATACAGGAAAATATTGAAAAGCGGCTTATGTCCGATTAAAAGTGGAAGACAAGGAACAACTGTAATAAAATACTTAAGACGCAATGAGTTCAGTGACTGACATTCGATCAATTTATGTCTGATAGTTAAACTATCAGCACAACGATTACAAATTGGTGGTGGCTGCTTTAAAAGTATATATTTATGAGTTAATTGAGAATGCCCCATGCGTAATCGTGTCAGAATAACATCGCATCTGCGATTTAAGGAGGAACACCAAAGTTTAATAAAATGTTTCACTATGTGTACTTTGTTTTCTATCTCAAGCTTCCATTGATTCTACCAATTTTGCAAAAACCATTTCCGAACGGAAGAACGTACACCATCATAAGGAAGCCGCGGTGGCCTGGTGGTACGATCTCGGCTTCGGAACCGGAGGGTTTCAGGTTCGAGACCCGATTCCACAGAAGAACCGTCGTATAAGGGGGTCAGTTGCACGTTAAATCCGTCCTGACCAAGCGTCCTCCCGCTGGTGTGGTGTGGTGTGGAGAGGGTGCCAGCTCAGGCGTCGTCCTCGTCATCTGACCGTGGTTCAAAATTACGAAGTCCGTCCCAAAATAGCCCAAGTGTTGCTTTAAACGGGACGTTAATATAACTAAACCTAAACCAGCATAAGGAAGGGATTGTTCGTGGGATTCGGTTGCTGATTTTGCAGCAATATCCACTATTTTATTCCCTTGGATACCCACATGGGAAGGAATCCAACAGAACAGAATTTCAAAACTATTTTGACATAGGTCCTTAAGCAAATTCCTGATATCAGAAATATATGCGTGATTGTGCGATTTTCCAATGAGGGCTTGAAGGGCACTCCAAGAATCGGAATAAATGATCACCTTTCTAAACTTATTCTTAGCAATATATTGTATAGCATTATATATGGCTGTGACTTCCGAAGTAAAAACTGAAGTAAATTCATGTAATTCTACATTCTTACAAGCAAAAGCATAACCAACGTGAGACTCGGCTTTGGAACCATCCGTGTATGCAGGAATGTAGTCACTGTACATATATCTGTGAGCAGAAAAAAGTGCTCTAATAATGAAATCAGGAGTATTGGACTTTAAAAATTTTTGAAATGGATGAAGCAAAACAATGTCATATTGACACCAAGGTGGTATACAAAAAGGACTTTCGTCATGAATTTCAACATTATGGTAAGTTTCAGGTAATATCCTAAAAATACGTGTTCCCAGAGGAGGTATACAGGATCTGCGGACGTTGAATAGTGGAGATTTACTACAATTTAAAAACATTCTCCTTAAAGGATGAGGTCGGTTCGATAAAACAAGGAAATAGTAACAGGTGGACAACATGTTTCGTCTAAAAGACAATGAGGGTTCATAAGTTTCAACATATAGACTGCTAATCGGGGATGTTCTAAATACACCGCAGCATACACGCAGTGCCTGATGATGTACGTAATTGAGACGAGATAAATAAGAATTTCGAGCCGAACCATATACAAAACAGCCGTAATCCAATTTGGAGCGAATAACGCTTCGATATACTTTCAACAAACTAGTGCGATCAGCACCCCAAGTAGTGTTTGACAGAACTCGAAGGATATTCAACGATCGCATACACCTGTTCCATAAATCCATGATATGGGGAAGGAAAGTCAAGCGTTTGTCGAATATAACACCAAGGAATGTATGCTGGTCGCATACAGTCAGAGGATTACCGTTCAGCGTCAATTCAGGATCTGGATGTAGTGGCCTTCTACAAAAATGCATGCATCTAGTCTTCTGAGCAGAAAACGTGAAACCATTGCTTTCAGACCAGGTTGCCATGTTGTTAATTGCAATTTGTAATTGCCGTTCTTCAAAACGTATATCCCTAGCAGAACAGGAGATCTGCACGTCATCAACATAGATGTTTTTATGTACAGTGTTTGGAATGGTGAATAGAATCTGGTTGATTTTTATAATAAATAGAGTCACGCTCAATACGCTGCCCAGCAGCACTCCTTCTTCTTGGCAATAAGCTTTCAACAGAGTATTCCCCAATCGGACTCTCAATAGTGTGTTTGCTAAAAAATTTTTATAAAGATAATTAAATTTCCACGAAAATTAAAATGAAACAAACCCTTTAAAATTCCAAATCTGCAAGCTCTATCATAAGCTTTTTCTATGTCAAAAAAGACAGACACCAAGTGATTTCTTCGTACAAAGGCATTTCTTATGTCTGTCTCCAAAGCTATAAGATTATCAACAGTGGAACGTTGCTTCCGAAAACCACTTTGGAAAGGGGATATAAATTCATTTGTCTCTAATACATGGATCAAGCGAGCATTCACCATTTTTTCAAGAAGTTTGCATAGGCAGCAAGTTAACGCAATAGGCCTGTAATTAATGGGATTTTGGGGGTCTTTATTAGGTTTTAATATAGGTATCACAATAGGATTATTCCATTGAATGGGGAAAACTTGTTCCCTTCACATTCTGTTAAACATATGCAAGATATTGACCAAAGCATCATGAGAGAGGTGTTTAAGCATAACATATGTGATTCCATCCGGACCAGGAGCAGTTTCTTTTGCATTTGATAAAACGTGCTGTAGCTCGGAAAGAGTAAAATCAGAATTATTTGGCAGAGGTTTGGTTATATGAAAGCGTAGAGGATTTCGTTCCGATCGACTTTTTTCTGCTTGGAAAGGGATGTTAAATATCAGTAAATAAGTATCATAGATTTATGAGCATGACTTTGATAGATTGATTTTAAATGTTCTTTCTTTGAACAAAAAAATGAAGTTTAGCAGCAATTTCCTTGAAAAGTGTCAATTCACCAAGTGTCTCGTTAATTAGATTATTTGTAAGAATAATTTTTTTAGTCTGTTAATAAGTAGCATTTTCATATAAAATGTATATGAAAATGTTATACGGCATTCCACAATTCAGATTAAATGCTTCGATAATATTTAAATTTTAGAAGTTCGTTGGACTTTCTTTCAATTTTGGATTGCTGAAATAGAATTTTGTTGATTTATACAAAACAACGAAGGAAATTCCGATAACTCTATTTTAGAGATTGTGATTCAAAACAACGAAGTGAAAGTCTTCTGCAGTTTTCATATACCTTCAAGCACATATAATTATTTCATAACAAACGTGTTAAGATATCAAGAAACACAATATCTCTCGTATAAGAAATATCAAAGATTGTAATCGTTTAAGAAATCGCTCGAGGTTTTGATGAATTTCGACGATTCATAGCTCAAAAAATCTTTTATTATATGTATCTATTTGCCTATTTGCGAACTCTCTAATGCAAAAGGATAGCTAGATGAAATCTGGTGTATGGTTTTATAGGCCTAATTCGTGGATTTCTATAAAATATTCTACAAAATCCATTCATAGGAAGGCTGGCTGTCTGGCTGCTGAAGTACAAGTGATCGCCATACGCAACACGGGCCAGGTGATTTAAAATTGATATACAGGTTTAGCATCTAAAATATAGATTCTTATTAAATTTTGAACGAAATCTGTCAAATCCTTGCCTATTCTATTTGTCATGAATGTAAAGTCAGTAATTCATAAACGTAATGACTTAAATGAACACTGATCAATGAAGATCAATATGTTTTCTAATGACTACAGCTTAAGATCCGCGTCAACATTTAATTTCAATCTGTCATAAAAAAGACACATTCGCACCTTTTATTGAGCAAAGATGTGAGATTTACGCCAAAGATCTATATTTCGTAACTATCGTTCACTAATGCAATGCCAGGCATTTGTGGTCGTACTTTTGGTCCACAATGTTGTGCTAGGGGTTGTGGTGAAATCATAAGATCTTTTATTCCGAGTAGGAGAGATAAACTTTTCCTTTTGATTTAACTAAGACACTGGACTATATTAAATACAGTTTAATGATGACATCAAGATAATTTTTGAGCTAATTTTTCGTACCGTCATCGCCTTTCCACTATTAATAAGAATTAAAATGCCTTATCTAAAATAAGTCCTCTTTATCCAAAATGAATGCGCAGTAGGCTCAATAACTACATATTTAATAAAAGAAAATTTTAATATTTGTTATTTGTATTTATCTTTTTAATTTATTAAAATAAAATATTTTCTTACTGAAAATTTTAATAACATCGCACCAGCCGTATTTTATATATTTATATAAAGCCATCTAAATAATAATTTCAGCATCACATTAATATGAGCAAGACTCTTTATTAGATAAAAACGTTTCGTACGTACTGAATTACTTATTCCAAATGTTTATTTAAAAGGATAATTTATAAATTCATTTAAGGGAAAAGAAACAATTGCAAGTTATTTTAAATATTTAATAACTTTCCGTTAAAAATTCCTTGTTCAAATTTTTGATTTATTATGGAACATATTTACAAAACAAATTAGATGCATAAAGTATCAAAAGAAGCATGTTACTTCCTTTTCAGCTGAAATAGTATTGAAATTGCTGTTATTATTCTTCCCCTCAAACAAAGAAATTATTCTGTATGCTTTTAAATGTTGTAATAAATTTTCTATTTTTTGAAAAGATTTGTAAGAAATGTTTAAAAGAAAGTATTGTAATTATTTATTACATAATTATCCTTTAATCCTCTATAACATGCCAAAATAACATGCCCATTTTCCCACTTTTTTACTATAAAAATGTTATTTATTTTTCTGGTAAAATAATTCATTATTTTGAGTCAATTTTTCTTTATTCTTCATTTCTTTCCATATTAAAGAAATGAATCAGACGTATTTTAATTAAACATAAATTCATTGTTTTTTAGGTCTTCGAACAATTTCAGTAAAAATGTGAGAATAATAGAAGAAAGCATGGTTTGTGTAATAATTTTTTAAAAGTTAATTAAAGGCCTCTATGGAAGATATGAGTGTAGATCTAACTTAGCCATATCTTTTTAAATGGTTCTGGTTTATAATGACTTATGTTATGGTTAATCTTTACGCCGGAATAAAACAAATTTGCTAATAAACTAATGGTTTTGCATTTTATGCTAATTAACTTTACTAATAATTTTGTATTTTATGAGTAAATTTATTTCCAAAAAACTATTAATCAAATAATTCCTTCATTACACATATGATAGAAATACATCATATTAGTTAAGTTTTAATAAGCCGAATTTAAATGATTCATGAGTTATTCTTACTTGGAAATAAATTTGGAAAAATAATTTTCTGTTTCTCCCATGTACCCATTTCTGTAGATATACAAAAGAACTTTCGAAAAAAAAAATACTTGGACATGTAATTAATACAAATAAATGTTAGCAAATCTTTTAATTGGAGAGAATGAATAAATCGTTTAAATATAGAATTTTTTTGTAACTTCTGTAGTTAAAAGTTTAAAAGAAACATGCAATTTGGATAAAACCTAATATTTCGAAATCATGTAAAATTCGATTTATATTTCTTAAAAACTGACCAAATCTATCTATACTTATAATAAAGCTCAATGTGTGTGTGTGTGAGTGTGTGTGTGTAGGCGCTCTACAGGCCAGACCATTCAACCTTCAGCTACCAAATTTGGCACGTGTATACCTTGGAGGCCGGGAATGTGCACCTGGGGGTTATTTTTTCGAATTTTTAACTAGAATTTTATTTATTTAAAAATTAAGCGAAATTTTGACGTATTTCTGTTATAACTGCCGAAAATATTACCGCACAAAAAAGATTTTTACATGAAGTTAAAGATCAAAAATTTATCTTTTAAATGATACTACTGTTTTAATCTTAAAATTAAATTTCTATTTTTAATGAATTTTTAAATAAATATTTTAACTATGTTTTTCAATAATTTTTTTCGTCAAAAATAAAAATAAAGATTAAGCATGTTTCGCATTCATGGGAAAAAAATAGTTTTTTTCAAAGTGTTGCCTTCACATTGATTAAAGCTCTAACTGAAAATAAATTAAATCTTTTTGGAAATGAAATCTGCAAAAATATAATTTTCGGCAAGTGTCTGTAGGAAATGAAACAAATATGAAATATTATTTTTTCTAAAAAGTAAATTCAAGAAAAATTATTTTATGATCTTTTACACTCTCTATACAGGGTGTTTATTCAGTCCCGGATCCATTTTGATGTTTAATGACTCAAAAAATAATGAAGATGTAAACAAACTTATGGCATTTATTGATGGAATAACTCATATATTTTCCTTTTCAGGTTTGAATATTTTTACTTTTGTAAATATCGTCTGCGCGTGTTTTTAATTTCAAATAATTTCATTTTCCAATTTAAATATCTGTACTTTTCTAAATATCGTCTGCTTATTAATTGCATTTTTCTCTCTTTTGTTTTTGGCAACTATTGAAATGTTATGCTTACTTTTGATGTGTTTGTTCTATGTAGTACTTTTGTATGTGATGTTTTATTCGAGCGGATATTAAGGAGAATGCATACACCACAAGAGAAAGCACAGATTTTATGATGGTCATAGAGTTAATTTCCAATCAACTAAATCACTGACTTTTAAGAGTTAATTTCCAATCACTTAAACTGACTGATTTATGAAGATTTGAATATCACTATTCAATAAAAAAAGGATAATTTTAGATTTTCCATCGATCGCTTCAAAGAAAATAAGCCAATCAGCGCGCAGGTTTCTCAAGATTAATTGGCCTAAGATTATGAAAATGGTGAGTTTTTCTAAATTTTTAACATTCAAAGTTTCATAAATAAGTCTTAGTTGATCGTGGAAAATAGAAACATTCATTAATTTATTTAAAATTTGGTGTGTCCAGAATATTTATCAGAATATGATACCCTACTGCATTAAATTTAGACTTCATAATTTTTGAAATATATTTATAAGCAGGAACAAAATATTATTATTGATTTCATTTCAATCCTTTTGAAAGCAAAACTAAAAACTTAATCTTATGCTGAATCTCAGAAATTTTTGTTGAATTATTGTTTGAGATATTACATAAATTATGAAAAAT
>JAPMOR010010288.1:39114-52877 GCA_026543865.1 Argiope aurantia | reverse complement strand
ACGATCTAAACAGTATAAGTTTGGTATGACTATCAAAATTTGAAGATTAAAATTGTTTTGTTTGAGAATCCTTTAAGAGACCAATTACTTAATTGAAAATTGTAGCGAGCGGTAATACTGGCGAACCGGCTGGTCGCCAAAGGCGGCTAGTATTAAATAAGCGAGAAAGATCTTCCTTTGACTTTCTTATATATGAGCACATTATTGAGTATTTTTGTTTTTTGCATAATGAAGAAAGTATGTTGTCATACTTTTCAACAATTGAGTAAAAAATTTCATACAAACTTACAATTCTAATTATTAATCCATATACTTTATTTAACGCGTCTAGCAATTCGCGTTTTTGTATATCCTGTTCACATGAGAATGGATAAATAAAATAGACTGGCATTTCACTGACGAATTTTAATCACTATTTAATGGAAGTCTACAAATTTGGAGAATAGGCCCCGCACCAAATTTCATGTTCATAGCTTTTAGCGATTCTCAGTTATTGTGCTCACAGAACAGACCGATGGACAGGAAAACAGGCAGTATTTTAAAATAATGTGTTTTCTATTTCAGGAAGGTTTGAAATAAAGAAATCCAAGAAAATAATGAAATTAAGTATTTTGATAATAGAATAATTGGTACACAAGTAACAATTAAATGCATACTTTGTACGTGAAAAAATAAAAGAAAACTTGGAAATTCACAAGGGAATATTTGTGTAAAAAATTCTAGTATTTTTTTTTCTTTAGGTATTACTCTTATTCACAATTTTTCCAAAAAATACTAAATCTATAAATAAATCGAAATTGGTCACTTAAAGAGGGAATTGAGCTCCATGTACATGGAAAGAAAAGCATTTTTAAAAATTGAATTCCAGAAGTAAGAGATTCAATTTAATTTTCTTCTGTTTTTTTCTGAAAATAAATTACAAAGCTAATTCTTGTAGAAGTTTAAGAAAGCGAACAAACAGACAGATTTGCAACAGCTAAATAAGACATGCACATAGAATAATTTGGAATGTTACAAAAACAGATACCGTGCGTGTCACATTAGACAGTTTTCCAAAACTATTCGTTTACGATGAAATAGATAAAAACAGAATAGAATCCAGAAACCATTTCTGTACCTTAGCAACAGTGTATTTTATAATTCGATCCCTATCCATTTAAAGTGTTGAAATGAAATCCGAAATTCATTCAAAACTTTGACAGGCGCATTAATTAAAACCTCTAAATGGATTTTAGAACGTTCCTTTTCTATTAACGAACTTTCTTTTTCCTATTTAAGTTTCATTCCCCGCTGTTTTTCCATTTGCCTCTTCTGGATAAATAATAAAATCGTGTTCGTGAAAATATATCGGAAAGAAGATTAATCTTTTACAATTCATTCATCTTGCACTGAAATTTTCATTATGTCTATTTTAATCATATTTTAATGCACTTTTATAATTATAACTGTTCTTTAGAAAATTCGTTTTCAAATGGAATTGCATTTGAAGTGAAATAATTTTAATTCCTTTCATTCCACGCTGCCGGTTTTTGCGACCATCTAGTTAACCAAAAATGCTTGTTGTTTTAAATTTTAATTAACACTCTTATTATTATTATTATTTAGCGTTCATATTTCTTTTAAAAACGTACTCTTAAGTGCTAGATCGTGGAAGATACATAAAACATTTAAATAGCCTTACACTTGTTCTGTTTACTACGTACACGAATCTTTCTAATGGAGTCTTCTCCGTAGTGCCATTACGAAGGAAACTCTTCGGTTCCTTTATGATCTAATTGGGTATTGAAAGAAAAACTACGCGTTTAAATATTTTAACTCAAAATTCACCTTAATTTTTAATTAATAAAAATTATATAAAATTAAATGAAATTTATCCTGAGGCGCACACTTTCATCGTCAAAAATTTATCCTTGTCAAATTTGACTTTTCTAGTCTCATGTACTTGCCCTATATAACTCTAACAAAAACTCACATAGAATCATACATTCACATTTATTATTAGAAAAGAATGGACAGTGTAAGATGAAAGTAAAGCATCAATTTCTTTGTAATGTGTGCAAAATTTTCAATAAAATTTTTAACTTGAAATCTTCAATACATAATAACAAATTTAAAATCACTTTTACAATCAATACATCACTTTTAAATAAATCTCAATAGCTATGAATAGTTTAAATTGTACTAAACGTTCATATTGACTATATAAAAATTACCTTGATTAAAATGTTTACATCTATTTATATCAAACTCTACTTTATAATGCTTAAAAAATCAAATACTGTTTCTGAACAAACCGTATCAAGGCATAAACGTTAATATATATAACGATTTGCAATCTGTTTTTCTATTGCAATTTGAAATTTATTATATTTAAAAGGATAAGATGGAAACAATTTCATAAAATATTTTTAAAAAATGAAATAATGTGGTGAGAAAAATATAATAAAAACGTTACATGAATTCCGCATATTCTTATAAGGAGTCATTTTTGCATTCACATATGGATAAATTTAATTTTGAAAAGATTTAGGAAGATTTTCTGATCAACAGTTGTATGTTTTTATTTCCATTTAAAGAACAAAAAACATTATCAACATTTTCTGCACAATAATGCCATCACATACTGCCAAAATCGTGTTTTGATGACATTTTATGAAGACGACACAAGAAAATATTTGTCAAATGAAATCCTTAAAACAAATTAAAACTTCTACCATAAATACAGCTTTCCCAAATAAAATCCACCTATTTAACATGCATTAACTAAAAAAAATCAATTCATTTATCAAATAACTTTGAATGTACTATATGAAATTGAACCATAATTTTAAGTTTGGATATATTATATAAATCAGTGATATATTATATAAGTCAGTGAACGGTATTTTGAAGTGCTATATTAACGGCGAATTAAAAGGGCACTTAAATCTCCTAGCACAGTATAATATACCAATACTCTGTATACAATATCAATCCCAAAGGTTAGGTAATTTCCTGTACGCAGACGATAAAACTTAACGCCTGGAATTTCGTCATTACTTTAACCATTTATAATGATGCAGAAAGTGTAAATTTTCGTTTTATTTAAAATACCGTATCCTAATCGAAATTATTATGATAAGGAGTTTCTTCCAAGAACACATTTTAATCAATATCAAGTCCTAAGGGATGACACTTTTTTTAGGTATATAATGAGCCGTCAATGAAATTTTACCATTTAATTAGCCAATTGCAGCTATATTAGATTGGGAAGAAATTTTTAACATTCGTTTCCGGTGTACAGTTATTTGAATTAATATGGTGCCACATGTACTTGTTTTTGTTTTTTTCCTTTTACATCTCATATCAAATCAATCGATAGTTTGAAAATTAGTGCCATTATATTTTAAAACTGTATTTATAATTTCGTATTTTGAAAAAAAAACCATTTACATTAAATATACAGATACTGTATAGATGCATTAATTGAAGTGCAAGGCACATATTTCCTCAATGACTTTATAACAAGATTTGTTAATTTATCGCATTTAAATTCAGAATGTCATTGTAATCGACTAGACTGAACTCAAAATATTCAATCTGTATGATAAAATGTTCTGAAAAAGGAGAGAAATTAAATGGTTCTTTTTGTTTCTTTTCTCGTGAAAATGGCTTAAACTTCACAACCTTTTATCTAACATTAAGACTTTTATGGAAATGATTTAATAAACAGCCAAGATGCTCCAAAACACAAGAATAAACCCAAAACTATAATTATGTAAATTGAAATCATTTTTTTATGCAAAGAACTGGAAGTTTATTCCTTGTTAAAATAATATTGCGTGCAAAAAAATAACTTTTGAGGATTTTTCCATGAAATAACTTCTTTTCACGGCAATAATTCTGGAAAAAAGCTTATTATTATTTCTAGATAGGATAAGATTTTGATAGAATTTCATCACTTGGTCACGAATTCAAAACAAAGACTAGAAATGGATTAAAATACATTATTTTCCATTTCAGTGAATAAGAATATCTTGGAAAGAATATATTTATTCATTTTAATTTTATTTAAGTGTGAGAGGGGCTTATATTCTTAGAATTTTAAACTTATTTTGCTTCCCAAAATTAAAATATAATATGATGCTTTATGATATGAAATTAGGAAGCGTTTCCAAAATATTAATACATTTATGTTTTTCATCTTTTAAAATAATCACCATATATTTGTGAATGTATTAGTATAAAAAAAAGCCTTAATTCTTAATTTAGTATTTTTTATTACAAAGTTCTCTTAATTTGGCAGGTAATTGCAAAGTAAGGAAGCTATTCATCGTATGTAATGAAACCTCCCATTGAATAAATTTAATTTAACTTTCTACTCTACATTCTTTTATCCCCTTTGCGTCACTTATCTTTTGCATTTCAATTAATATTAATTAATTAATAATTATACATTTAATCGAAGAAATCTGGTATATTTATTTTACCAATATGCGTATCCCACTCATGAAATATGGGGATGAAAAGTTGCCTTAATAATAAGAGGTTCAACTTCACGGTGGGTACAGGAATAATAAGGTGCTGGACTACCTCAATACCGATGTGGGATAATACTTCATTCGTGAGGGAAATGTATTGGGCGCAGCGTAATAGGGCCATTTTGCGTTCTCCCTAGCCTTTGACTATGCTGACGCAGCGGATCGATCTTCAGATTACCCGGCACGTTTTAATAAGGTGGGAGGTTCTCAATTCTATTTACTAACATATGTATTCAACTGTGGGATGAAAAGCTTTTGGTTCAGTGGTTGGGTCTCACTTCCTTGATAGATAAAATAATGATATGGAACCTGTTATATCTATTCCGATGAGACGAACATCTGTATCACGTGTGGATGCGTAAGCGTCTTGGTTTGGATGATATAATGTCTTCAGTCTAATGTCGGTTTTAACTCAATAGCTCCTAGATTTACAATTATGATTTGAATAATCTATCTAATTAGATAATCCCTCTTTTTTAATTTTCGTCTGGAAGGTCATATCACATATGGTTCTATTCATGAAATGATTTTATAAATTATTGCTTTCCCATATAAATACATCTACAATACTTTGCGCATGTAGGGAGACAATATATATATATATAATATGATTAGAAACGAACATATTATTTATTAATCGAATGAATATCATAAATGATTCATTCGCCCTTATTCTAGGTTTCTTTTGGTATGAACACGAATTCCTTTACCTAAATACAGCATTCGCTCTGAGATATTTGCAATAAATCATCCCTAAGACATTGGGTCTTGTGACGTCACCCATTTCAGTCAATGAAAAGATACGACGATGGCAAAGAATGCTGTTTTGCCCATCCATTCTTCACGGGTCCCTGGGTAGACAGCCTTCTAAGGTATCGAGTTTATCCGCTTCTAACACACCTTTCGGGTAGATTTACCCTGCCTGTTCGGTATGATTTATTTATTAGTCGGAGATCTGCTGGGTAAGTCGGATAGAAGAAAACTGATCGACTTGCGGAAAGCACATGCGTAGAAATGGAAACAGCTGCTGCTGTCGTTCGGAATCGAATTGTGGTGCGTCGAAACTACGTAATCAGTTTATAAAGACTAGCAAAATAGGGCAGCGTTCGATGGAAAAACATGAAAATTTCAAGTAAATCTAAGTTTAAAGTCCGATTTTTTTTTTCTTCAATAAATATTTACATGCATCTATATTCTATACATTTGCATGGCAAGATAACCATATGAGGAAATGAGGTATAAAGCTTATATAATTTTCTTTCCACTTACTATAAAGATAGAAAAAAAACAATAAAATTAAATGTTATTTTTGTAAAGATGTACTTAATTGGTGCTTTAAAATTTTTTAAAATTAATATTTCATCTTTCAATTAAAGAAATGATGTAATATCTTGTTAGTAAACAACATGTGATCCCTTCATTAATAAAATAAATGGTAATTTGAAGAATTAATAATTTTAATTGCCTCTAAGCTTTATTTTATTTTTATGCATGGCAATATATATTATTAAAAGTTTAATTTGTAGACTAGAAATCCTATCAGCAAACACTTTCGGGTTTTTTAAATTAATTTTTCTTTTCCTAAAGAACATTTTGCTATATAGGTATGCTAAGTGATAAGTAATGAAATATCCTCATAATAATTTGATAAGAAAATTTGGAGAGTGTATTTTTACTCTGATGTAATTTGCTCCATCAGCCAACTGCTAAATTTACGAAGGCTATATTGTAATAATTTTCGTGCAGCTCTTAAACGAAATGTTTGTAACAATTGAAATCAAGCTTTGAGCTTTGCGGGTTTTCTTGACAAAGCCCTTATTTATTAGAAGCCATCCCATAAAGAAATATTTTGTAGTCAATCTGCAAACTATCCTTCGCGAAGCATAATACGCTTAATACAGTTTGATAATGTCTCTGTTTCAGATAAAATTTTCTATCATAAATCACTAAAACTATCACACTTTTTCAGTAGTTGAAGCGAATTAAAAAAAATTATAATTCCCTTATTAAATTTGTTTAATCAAATTTTATTTCAAATTCTACTTGATCATACTAAAGAATTTTGAAAATCCTAACTGCACTAATGAAAAAAAGGAAATTAATTTAGAGTTACAGTTTTACATACTTATTAGTTTTATAAACTTTTTATCTTATTAAAATGAATATTTTATGTTTTTAAACAATTACCATGTTAAAAGTCTTTAAAATATAATCCTTAAAGAAATTAAAATGCTAAAGATATTTTATTTCTAAAAACATATGATAAAGCATTGTAACGTAAATTGAAAGGACGTTTACTTATAATTTAAAATACAAAAAAAAAATATTTTATTGATTATAAAAGTTAAAAAAAATGAATATTTTATAAATTTTTGGTAATTTCAAAGTTAAAAATGAAACTGTTACCCTTATTTTCTTTTTCTAATTTTATCGCTGTCGCTATTATCACTGAAACGTATACGTACTATTCTTAAGATGAACGAAAATATATATTTAAATTAATAAGTATATTTTAAAGTGTGTATTTTATAAGTATTAAAAGAGTGTATAAGTATTTTTTTGAACATCTCTATATATTCTATTATTGTAAAAGGTAGAAAAAAGTAAGTCATGATGATGAAAAAGCAATTATTATGCTTATTAATATTACCCTTATCTAATGATTCAGCTGAAAATAATTTATTCCTAATTATATCACGTCAAGTATAACTCGTTCCGAAAAGTTTTCGTCGTCCAACTTAATAGAAGCAGCCTTTGCGAAAGGCTTAATTCCTCGACACATATTAGAACACCGCGAAGCTGAGAGGATTAAACGCTATAAGGTGTTAAATCAGGAAGCAATTTCCGCCGCCACTCCTCCTGGTGTTCCATTTCCCAACTGTTAAATCACCTGTCCTCCACTTCCTTTTTCCATTACACACGTCTTGACAGCTTTATCCAGGGGAACAATTTGAGGGAAATGCCCCGGTCCCTGCGATTTACGTGTGTCTGGATGGCTTTCCATTCTCCCAAACGTCACGTAACTGCCTACGTGACACACAGAGACTGGATAGCCGTCATTAAAAGACCTGGGAAACCCTCGCCCTTCTCAACAAAATACGGATAGGTGTTGCAGAATTACAAAACTTTGATAGCCTAGAAGGGAATTTATTAAATTGGAAAGCTCTTCAACGTGTTATTGTGCCTGCCAGAAGTTTTTTGTTGGGAAATGTCTTTGGTGAAGAGTGTTGGGTTATGTTGTTTTTCAATCGTTAAAGGGTGGAGTTTCAAGGAATAGTAAGTGAAAAGTATATTTCGTAAAATAAGCTTTATGTGGGTTTTTTATTAAACTGAACAAGAAAATTCATCTATTACAGAAAGTTTTATTCCAGTGTCTTAATTGGTAGTTGCATGGAATATGGAAAACAACAATAACATTTATCCTGTTTGTTGATTAAGAAAATGATATTCGAAATCGTTAATTCAAATCTAGACGAGCGAACGAATAGGTCCGTATGCTTGTATTGTTTTCTTTATTCCTTAACGGAATTAAGATATGATTTAAATAAAATTTTGTACTAAAAAATAGACTTTTAAAAAAAATTAGAAAAAATTCCAAGTGATGAGAGTGTAACCTGTGTTTGCAAAAGGGTTTTTCTCAGAGTTGAAACATGGCAGAATTTACCAAGAAATTAAGTTTATTTAAATTAATGCTAAATATAACTTTACATATATACTAATATCTATACTTATAATAAAGCTCAATGTGTGTGTGAGTGTGTGTGTGTGTGTGTGTGTGTGAGTGTTGGCGCTCTACAGACCAGACCATTCAACCTACAGCTACCAAATTTGGCACGTGTATACCGTGGAGGCCGGGAATGTGCACCTGGGGGTAATTTTTTCGAATTTTTAAACAGAATTTTATTTATTAAAAAATTAAGCGAAATTTTGGCGTGTTTTTGCTATAACTTCCGAAATTATTACCGCACAAAAAGATTTTTACATGAAGTTAAAGATCAAAAATTTATCTTTTAAATGATACTAATGTTTTAATATTAAAATTAAATTTCTATTTTTAATGAATTTTTAAATAAATATTTTAACTATGCTTTTCAATAATTTTTTTCGTAATAAATAAAAATTAAAATTAAGCACGTTTCGCATTCATGGGAAAAAATTAGCTTTTTTCAAAGTGTTGCTATCACATTGATTAGAGCTCCATTTAAAAATAAATTAAATCTTTTTGGAAATTAAATCTGCAAAAATATAATTTTCGGCACGTGTCTGTAGGAAATGAAACAGATATGAAATATTATTTTTTCTAAAAAATAAATCCAAGAAAAAATATTTTATGATCTTTTACACTCTCTATGATGGGTGTTTATTTAGTCCGGGACCCATTTTGATGTCTAATGACTCATAAAATAATGAAGATATAAACAAACTTATGGCATTTATTGATGGAATAACTCATATATTTTTCTTTTCAGGTTTGAATATTTTTACTTTTGTAAATATCGTCTGCGCGTGTGGTTAATTTCATATAATTTCATTTTCCAGTCTAAATATCTGTACTTTTCTAAATATCGCCTGCTTATTAATTGCCTTTTTCTCTCTTTTGTTTTTGGCAACTATTGAAATGTTATGTTTACTTTTGATGTGTTTGTTCTATGTAGTACTTTTGTATGTGGTTTTTTATTCGAGCTGATATTAAGGAGAATGCATACACCGCAAGAGAAAGCACAGATTTTATGGTGGTCATAGAGTTAATTTCCAATCAACTAAATCACTGACTTTTAAGAGTTAATTTCCAATAACTTAAACTGACTGCTTTATGAAAATTTGAATATCACTATTCAATAAAAAAAGGATAATTTTAGATTTTGCACCGATCGCTTCAAAGAAAATACGCCAATCAGAGCGCAGGTTTCTCAAGATTAATTGGCCTAAGATTATAAAAATGTTCAGTTTTTCTAAATTTTTAACATTCGAAACTTCATAAATCAGTCTTAGTTGATCGTGGAAAATAGAAACATTCATTCATTTATTTAAAATTTGGTGTGTCCAGAATATTTCTCAGAATATGATACGTTACTGCATTAAATTTAGATTTTATAATTTTTGAAATATATTTATAGGCCGGAACAAAATGATATTATTGATTTCATTTCAATCCTTTTGAAAGCAAAACTAAAAACTTAATTTTATGCTGAACCTGAGACATTTTTGTTGAATTATTGTTTGAGATATTACATAAATTATGAAAAATATTTTGTAGTTCACATAAGACTTAAATACCGAGCGATTTTGTTTGCAATACTCACATTCAATAATAATAATAATTAATAAATAACAATAAAGATGATAAATAAAATAAAACGCTTGGTTTTATTAAAAAATATCTTAATATTAATTGCAATTTCATCATTTACATTTTAAATTAAAGTTGAAGTTTTGCCGGAAATGACAACAAATTAGCAAAATATATGTAGTAAATTTAACGAAACGATCTAAACAGTATAAGTTTGGTATGACTATCAAAATTTGAAGATTAAAAATGTTTTGTTTGAGAATCCTTTAAGAGACCAGTTACTTAAAATGTTTATTTGAAAATTGTAGTGAGCGGTAATACTGGCGAACCGACTGGTTGCCAAAGGCGGCTAGTATATAATATATTTAAATATATATTATACAAAGACTTTCAGCCTTTTTATTCAGTCATGAAATTTTTAGTTTGATAATAAAGATTAATTTCAAGGAAGACATTGCTATAATTTAGTAACACTATGCCGACTTTTGACCGAATGTTTTCAGAATCGAACATCGATTCCATTTAAATTCCATTATGCATATAGCAAAGAAGCAAGCTAAAGGATTCGAAAGCAAACATAATTCCCTTGGTAAAGTGTCTATTTCTCATTTTTAAATGGGACATTCTCGCTTGTCTATCCGTGTTCATTCCATAAAAAATTCCTCGTGTAATCTGTAAATAATTCATCATAACTGCTCAAATTTTTGTCTAAGATAGTAACATTTCTTTAAAATTAAAAACTGAAAAAGAAACTCCTTCAAAAATGTAAAGCAAATAATAAATATTAATTAACGTATGTAATTTAACAATTAATATGTATAGTACTAATATGTATAAATATGTAAAAATATTTATAAATGTATATTTATTAATATGCATAAATATTAAATAATATGTAATTTTTCTCAAAAACCGTAAATAAGATCCTATCTTATGGCTCGTTTAAAGTTACAAGCGAATTTTAATTGAATTGCAAACGCGGGGTTAACATGAGAAAAATACATGGGAATCCGAAGTCCTAACCATTAATCCATCTCTGCTTTACTTATGTAGGTCATGTACAGTAACATGACAATTATTATTTATAAAAAAATGCATAAAATTTCGTTTTTTTTCAGGAAAGATACCTATAAACAAAATCTCAAAAAGCAAAACTTTATCTAAATTTAATATTTTATTCAAATCGCTTGATTTTATCCGAGACACACGAAATTATATATATATATATATATAATATATATATATATATATGCAAGAATTGTTTTTTAAAGTTATAAGATACTTATATTCAAACTATTTAAAACTAATGTTTCGAAATAATTTATCTTTCTATATCTCAAAAAACTTCCATTTCGCTAACTGCTTGCTCAATATGAAGTATACTTGACAATTGCAAGCTCCTTCAAAAAATGTCTAGCACAATTTAATATGAGATAGTTTTTATTATATTTTTCGTTTATTGTTAATAGAAACATAATTTGGTCCTCTCAATTATTTCCATGAGTTGGTTTCCTTATCATTTAAAAAAAATCTTGATTTGCCTGATTGAAATTAGTATGGATGACTTACTTGAATGAAATTATTATGGACGATTTACCTGAATGAAATTAGTATGGACGATTTACCTGAATGCAATTAGTATGGACGATTTACCTGAATGAAATTAGTATGAATGATTTACCTGAATGAAATTAGTATGAATGATTTACCTGAATGAAATTAGTATGGGTGATTTACCTGACTGAGACTGAAATATCAATTCGTTTGTTTTTTCAGCTTTGAAAGGTCACCGGGAAGAGATGAAACCTGCAATGTGGTACATCTCCGGCTTCCTGGTGGTAGTCCTCTACCTGTACCTCTCGGCCATCCAGTACGTGCGCGGCATCCAGGTGGATTTCAGCTACCATAACTACGAGCACATGACCAAGCTGCTGCAGGACATCAGCAGGGAGCACCCGGACTTCGCGCTGCTCTATTCCATAGGAAGGTCCGTGCAAGGTAAGTCCAATCATTCTTGTTTTCCGTATTTAAATCGCAATGCTATATAACTTTCTATATAATGCTATATATTGCTATATTTATCAATAAAAGTAAGTATGCTGGTAAATAAAAAAGAGTAAAGTAGTTATATATAAACAGAAAACAATGTAGAAAGTATTGCAAACGAGTTGAAAATTTGTATAAAACAATTCATGGGATAAAAAGCTGAATTTCATTGAAGTCAAATTATCGCTAATCACATAAAATTTAAGATTTAGCAAGGCAAAAATATTCCTAAGTGTTCCTGTGGCTTCAGCTAGAATATGAAATACAAAAGAATAGATTATATTTAATAGGATAAAAATGGAAAGCCTTAAGTGAATATCCATAAAAATTGGAGCATTATAAAATAGACTTAAATTTACTTACATTAATGTCCCTTTTTAATGCAACATTAAGACTGTTATGGAACGATTCCTGCAATTTTGAACCCCTTTCATAAGACGAGGAAGATACCTGAGCTGGAATCTTCTCTCCAAACTTCCGAACTACATCTTAGGATCTGGGTTCGTAAAATTCTGGCTAAAGGAAAAAGAAATGTTTTGTGAAATAATGCTTCTTTTCTATCTATTCTGCTATTTTTTCATTTTAATTTTTTGATAAAAAAGTATTTACAGGATATGTAAAACTTCATATAAAATATTTGTAAGAATATATTCCAAAATCTGAAATGCATTTTCAAAATATCCTTTCAATGTTTTTTTTTTAATTCCATATATTCTTCTAATCCGAAGAGTTAATATTGAAGAAAAAATTTGAAATTTCATTAACTGTAGTAGAGTTACTTGCAAAACTCTGGTGTATTTTAATAGTATATTTTATATAGCTATATGCAAAACTTTAGTAAATACCATATGGATAAACACAGATTTTATACCATATCTTACCTTAATATAAACTGAGAACTTCTGAAAAATACTTGAAATGAGTTCTAAAAGTTTTTTCTTCTGAATCGGTGGATATTTCCCTTCAAAAATGCATTAAAATAAGTGCAATTTATTTTAATGCATTTTTGATGCATAACAATGATTTATGGTCTTTTTTGTATCATATAATAGCTGAATAAATAATGATTCTATAATATATTTTACTTGAACGAATGTTGAAATCTTTGAAATAGAAGCTGAAAAAAATTTTAAAATATCGTAGCAAATTGTTTTTTTATTATCTCGGCAATTTCTTAGAAATATAAAAGTTAATGGGACTCATGTAGTGACATTTCGAATAAAATATCTTAATTTCTTTCGTAGAATATATGAACACCTTCGGAAATCGTGCGAAATCAAAAATACAAGAAATATGAAGCTGAAAATATATCGTTTCGCATGTGAACGATAGAAACTGCTGCCAGTAAATTGCCTGATGGCGATCAATCCCTGCTGCCAACAACGTTGAACAACTAGTAAAATATCTCCACCTATTTTCTGCGACGTTGCATTCCAAACGGTTAGTTTATTGAATCACAGACATACTTCCAGTTTCCGTGTCTGAATGCACACACCGATCGTACATCATTTTTTTGCTATTTTGCGCACAAAATGCAACTTCCAAGTTTCCTGCTGGGGATTTCTTTCCGTAGATTTTCCTCCGAAAAGGGACCAATCTTGATAGCATTCAGACTCTACTTCCTTTTTTTCATGCCATCTTTTGATCTATGCGATCCATTTAAATAGCAAGGAGATGGATGTTAAATATTCTGAAGTTGGTATTTTTCTGAAGGAAATCTATGTAAATATTTTATGGAATAGGTTTTGAAAAGTTAAAATCAAAATGTTGTACTATATCAAAGGCATGTTTCTAAAGCCATTTGGATTTATGTTGCTATGATATGCTAGAGTAATTGCAACCGTTTCTGGAAGATTTTGTTATTTTTTTAACATGAAATATATATTGCATATGTCATAGGCAATTTA
>JAPMOR010010288.1:15542-31960 GCA_026543865.1 Argiope aurantia | reverse complement strand
AAAAAAAAAAAAAAAAAAAAAAAAAAAAAAAAAAAACGGTTTTGTAATTATGTTAAATTGTCGAAGGGAGAACTATACCATTTGTATATTTTAGTTATATTAACATTCAATTTGAAATCAGAGGTATCTTAAAGTTTAAAAATATATAAAAAATTAAGTTTTATTGTTTTCTAAATCAACAAATGAAAATATTTAATTTGATTTTAGCTTTCATTCATTGATTGAAACTGCTGAATTACTACATCAGCTATTTTTCCAACTTCATTTAAAAAATGAAGATAAAAGAATAAGCATCCATCCATTTAAGTTCATTGAATATACATCCATTTAATCTCATGGATGTTTTCATTTTTTTCTATGAAAATGAAACCACTTTGTTTTAAATACTGGTTAAAAAAATTCTTAATTACAATTTTTAATTACTCTAAAAATAATTAATTAAATGAGCAATGCAACATTTAAAAAGAATTCTTCCACTTGCCAAAGAATAATTAGATTTTTTTTTTCTTTTGTAAAAATTAGAGTTCGGCGGATTTTGTTTTTGGATTTAACTAATAATTGCTGAATATTTTTTTTCTTTTTTAAAGAAAAACAGAAGTTTCAAACTTAAAAAAAAGACATATATTAATATTTAAAATTGTTATTTCTTCATTCAGTTTAAAATAGTCGGGCACTTTAGACATGAATTTTAAAAGTTAGTTACAAGTTAATTAAAAGCGAATTGAAATTTTTAATTTCTTAAATTCATCAGAATATTTCCGAAATTTCATGGAAATTTTATTTAAAAAATCGAACTCGAGCGTCATTTGGGATAAGAAGAGAGAAATAAAAAAATCCTAATAGAAAAATAAAAGTAAGAATAGTAATAAAAATTGTAATGAACCTTAGATCGTATTTCTATATGATTCATAAACTAATTATGAAGATGCTCCCTTTTTTCAATAATCGAATTTAAAATTTAACATTCTTTACAAAGCATTGTCAAGAGAATGAAACGGATTAAAAAAAAGTATTTTATATATTCTCATATATTTCGAGTTATTTTCTTTTTTGTGCATATGCTGTTATTATGGGTTGTTATTTCTTCGATTTATTGATCGAAAGTTTTTCTGTATTTCAAATTTGGTTGGTTGAGAAATAACTCATCTGTATTGATAAATCAACCAATGTTTAGAATACACGTATTATTTTAATCATAAATAAAACATGGAAAAATTAACAAATTTTCTAGTTACTGAGATAAATAAATAAATAATCGCAAGATCTTCAACTAGCAATCAAATCAAAACTATGAGAAAATGCAAACTATCTAATACTTATGAAAATTAGTCATTCGATATGAATGTATAATAAACTAAAAAAATTAAAGTGGCTAAATGAGTCCAAAAGGGTAACATGATTGATTATTTTTGTTAAGACACTTAATCAAATATATTACTATATGTTTTACGTAGCATGGTGAAATCTATGCACCAATAAACTTCAACAATAAATTGACACAGGTTATATTAAAATGCAAACTAAAAAGATTGTTCTTTACTATATTATTGAGTGTGGAAATTTTCATGGAAGAATTTCAATTCGATGACTTCCGTTGAATCATGGTTTTTAATTCTCTGGTGGAATGAAGATCATTATGATCCGTGGAGTGGAAACAAGAGGACGTATGTTTGCGGTAACATTTCTTTAATGATCACATTTCACACAAAACAAATGCAAAGGCAAAACATTAACGCGCGCACATCTCAACAGAACAACATCTCATCTCATTATAATTACAATCGCAATTTGCTATGGGATGCGTACTTAATCAGGCATTGCCATCTATTATACAAAAGAAAAGATAAAGTAATGCAATTGGTACATCTTGTCTTGTCTTTGTGCGAAATGTGATCATTAAAGAAATAATACCGAAAACATATGTCCTATTGCTTCCACTGCACGAATCATAATGATCTTCATTCCACCACATTAGCGCCCAACATGGGACGCAACATTAACGCGCGCACACTTCAACAGAAAATTCTAATTACAATCGCAATGCACTATGGGATGCGTACCTAATCAGACATCGCCATCTATTATTCAAAAGAGAAGATAGGGTAATGCAACTGCTACAAGGCATTATTTAGATTTAAAATTACAATATCATGTTTCCAATAGGATAATCAATACCAGGACTAAATAGCTACTAAATTTCATTCCAATATTATTAGGAATTTTCTCTTCAAATTTCAATTTTATTTTATATAATAAATTTATAATGGACACAAAACCACAACTTCTTGGGGTGACACGCACACACACCATAATGTTATTTTTTTTTTTTCGAAAAAGCAAAATATAAGTTTTTTTTTCCAATAATTTCTTTTATTTTTTATGGTTATTACAAAACTGTTTTATCTACAGTTTTATCTTAAATGTTGTTTGTTAAATTTATAATCAAACAGTGATGCAGTCCGAATAGAAAGACAGAAAACATAACTGTGAGGAAGTTTTTAGAATATATACAGCTTTAGAAAATTTTATAGATGGTGTTCAGCGAGAAAAACTCATATAACTCAAAAGTTTAAGTGAAATTTGATTTCAAATGATTAAAAAATAATTAATGTTAAGAATAAATTGAAGTCATCGCATATATGTAGATATTCTCATTTCTGTTAATGAAGAACGAGGATTAATAAACTAATATGTGTATATATAAAATGTGCTTTTGCGATTCATTTGTAATTCATAACGTTAATCATATAATTATAATTTGCTGATTTTGATTTCTTTGCTTTTATAAACAGAAACGAATAAACTTTTATCATGTTGTTATTGCTATTTTAAATTAAAAAATAGTTTTTTGTTGCTATTTTAAAACCTTATTTATTCCTTTAAAAGATATGATGAAATCAAACTAGTGACTATCATGAAATAAAATTCCATCTTAATTATATGTCTTTGCCACTACAATTTCGACTGTCCAACTATTGGTTATATCTTGAAAAATAAATAAATATCTTATTTAAACGTTAAACAAATAAAAAATCAAATCTAAATTTAAGCAATTAAGATGTTTCAATGTTTCACTTAATAAATTATATGTTTCATAAATATATACTTATTATTTGGAAAAAAATGTCAACATATTCTGGGGTCTCCATTTTAAAATTTTAATAATCATGTAAGAGAAGCCGAATTGCTGTGAGCATTAATTAATCTAAAATTTAAAATATTTCATAAGAAATGCACAAATTTGACGGTGTTTATTGAATTCCTTTAAATAAATTGATCATAAGACTAAGATTTTTAAAAAAAATTAAATAGAAATAACAAGCAGAAGACACAGAATTAATCAAATCATTAATCTGAAAATTGCAACGGAGATGGCATCTATTGGCAATGGAAAAAACTAATGAGATCAGATCATAGCAAATTAATGTTGACATTAGATTCATATTTGCAATCTATCTCTATAATTATCCATTAAAACACTCAACAATATTAAACGTATAATTTAATGAAAAATTCAGCTTAATGTATTGAATTAAACATTAAAAAAGCATTCTACCGAAAAGGCGTTTTCGCTTAAGCAAACATTTTATATTATATTACACACATTATCGTCATAATGAAAGTATGGAAACATAATACTTATCTTAACCCTAATATTTATTTGTGTTCCTTTTTCTTTCAGAGCACCTTTTGGGTGTTAAAAATCTATTACACCTTTCATTCTTGCAAATCCCCCAAAAAGTTTGAGTTTTGGGAGAGAGAGAGTGGAGGAAAAAAAAGCGCATCGCTCTTCTCTAGTCTCCAAAGACAATACAAAGTTTTCCTATCATTAAGTTGTCTCATCTATCAAAAATTGTGAACAGTTTGCCATGTATTTAGGAAGTCTGACACGCTTTTAAATATGAAGATGAAGAAGAAAAGTGTAATCTTGATTAATCACCACTTTTGGGAACAGCGATGCATTCGCTTAGTAGCCTGTTTACGCTGATAAATAATCTGATTACCGTACGTGTGTTTTAAATATTTTGTTCTTCATGTTTACATGGGTGTATCAATTTGACCTCATCGAAAAAAGATATCGGATACGAAGCTTGTAGTTTCTTTCATAATATAGATATTTGAAGGAATATTCATATCTGGAGTATAAAAAAACTGAATTAACTGAAATTGAGTGTAACTCTCTAAATATCTGCATTTCATTTGCCATGGGCATTAAGATTGATTAGATATTTTATATAGTTTGGAATTAATGTCGAATTAACAATATAAATGTTACATATAAATTTTAAACATTGTAATAATATTATGGCAAATGCAGTCATATTTAATATACGATTTGCCATATTGTGAGAAATATTGTGCCTAGATTAAATACATTCAAATATATCAGAGATAATGCTATTGTGCTAGTTGCACTAGCAACTGAAATAAAGCATTAAATCAAAATTACGTGTTTCATATAGTATTTATTTAGTACCTAATGGCACATTTAAAAATTAATTACGTATTTATACACAAGACTATCACAGTATTTTAATATTTTCTACATTTGTATCAAATAATGTAATAGTATAATTTTATTACAGTCGGTTATTTATGACAAATACAGCAAAGCACAATATAAATATAGCCCAATTATTGTAAAGGAATATTAAATTTCAAGTAGTATCAATAATTAAATTCTTTTTATAGTTTTGGAGATCAAATGCAGGCTGCATATTTTCAACCATAATTGCCTTTGAAATATACTCCAACAATTTTATAATATGGTGGGTTTTTTTAAATTATTATATTATAATAATCTATTAGGTGAAGAATTAAATTTGAGTTAAATTTGCACATCATCATCATTGCTATAGTTTTGCAATACTAATCCTCAAAAGGTATAAATATTGGAATAAATTAATCGTCATTTTATAAAATATGTATCAGATAATTGGATTACATTTATTAGGATAAATTAGCATTCATATACTTATACTTTTGCTGAAATATTTAATTTATCCCAATATTTTGCATTAAGAAAGTAAAAATTGTCAATCTTTATTTATGTTTAAAAGAAAAGTGAAGATAACAACTCTTATAAAATAGCGTCAGGGATGTACACAAATAGGAAACATTATACTAAGTCATCAGGCAAACTCTTATTAAATAAAAATACGTTTAGCGTTAGACTGCATTCGTTTCCATATACTTTCACACGAACCATAATCTATACAGAGCTATGTACGTACTATAATCTATACAGATATACATATTATTGCTTTAAGATTTTAAAGCCTAGCGCATTAATATAATTGCTTGGCTTGAAATAGAAACTAGATGCAACTATTTTACTTTTAAGTACAATTGAAATACAATAATCAAATATTTATTTATTTTAATGATGCGTAGTTCTTTACTTTCTCTAAACATTTCATAATTTTTTTTCGTGTTTTATCCATCTTAAGTTATGTGAAAACCATATTTCAGAATTGACAAACATATTTTTATATAGTTTTTTCTAATCTATAACTTCAAAATAGGAATGCCAATTTTTACATTCTTCTGATCGGTTCCAGCCGTAAACAAAAGCATATTTTAATTTCTGCCGCCATTGATATTTTCACTACATCGGCTATTGCAAGATTTAAATTTCAATCTGCACAGATATTTGGGACAATTACGATTGTAAATTCTTGGATAATTAAT
This sequence comes from Argiope aurantia, assembly GCA_026543865.1. Classification (NCBI taxonomy): domain Eukaryota; kingdom Metazoa; phylum Arthropoda; class Arachnida; order Araneae; family Araneidae; genus Argiope; species Argiope aurantia. The sequence continues at coordinate 26,269 of JAPMOR010010288.1, read as the reverse complement.
TAATTATATATGCATCTGGAAGCTAAAAATTCTTTTAATATTTCATATGTGAATTAATTTACCTTCAAAAATTATTGCCATCTATTTTTTCCTAAATTTTTAAATTTAAATTAGTAAGTTATTTCTGGATATTTAAAATAAGTACTAATATGTATATAATACGAATACAATGTTATTTTTTTTTCAAATCAATGCTTTAAAGTAACATTTGTGGTTTGGTTTGGATCCTATACGCATTATAAAATGTAGTAAAATAAATTGATAATAAACGAGAAATTTTGACAAACGCTTTTAGATTTTAGAACAAGATTAAATAAATAAACAAAATGGGAAAATTGTGATTTTGTATTATTTTTAATAATGAAAATAATCAGTTTAACATCGAATTTGTTAATTACCCATAAAAATATTTATTTATTGTACATGGGAAGTTTAAAATATTAAAAACATACATTTATTGAAACTAGAGAGAACATGGAGTCTATGTTTTAAATATAAATTAAGGACTGAAATCCATTAAACTGCCCGTATTTTCTACTCAGGCAATTCGCATTTCTTCAAAGCAAATGCGACTCAAGAAATTAGTAAGTTACATGTGCTTTAAAATTCAATAGACATTTCTCTATAAATTAATATAATTAGTGTTGCAATATTTAATGAAGGGAGAGAATTGAAGCATGTAAATGTAAATGTATATCTTCAAGACAAAAAAAATTATGCTTTTTTTGCTAGATTAAATAAACATTTTTTACTTACCTTTATCGTTGAGTAGATCTTAACCGTCGCGGTTGCAGGGAACTGATCCGTTTCACAGGGAACACCGCGTAAAGGTGTGCTACTCTCGTTCCCCGCGCGCCAACCCTCCCTTCATCTCTGCATCTGATGGCTTTCTTGATTCCACTACTGCATCTATTAACTGACGATAGTCTGTGAAAGAGCATTTTGCCTCCGATGACAGTTTTTGATGCAGCATCTGGCAACCGAAGAAGAATGTTTTAAATATTGTTGGGCAGCTGAAGACAATTTTGATGTTACACTGTATTCTGCCGATGTCGGTATTCAGCTGGCAGGTCCAGGGCTACACAAAATTGGTAGACCACATAGGACTTTACAAATGGGATTCCTATAGGATTCAGGCGTGTCGACAAATCCAAGGCGCAACACATCTTGTAAATCGTGAAAGACTTTCCGAATGGAGCTTAAAGCTTCTGAATTCGAATAGGCGTCAGTTCAACAGGTAGCTCCAAAACCTGGCAGATCTTATAAACTGCATAAGAGCGTACGACAGCAACTCGTGCAACAGGCGGATGAGATGGTCCATCCGTATTAAGATCCAAATCTGGATCTGAATCAACATTCACAAGAGATGTTAAATAGGAAAAAAAGAAAATATTCTAGTGTTTCCCAAATCGTTGTAAAGACGAGGAACACAACGATGGCCGAAGCCTCACTGAAATTCTCAAAAATCGCACTCAGCATCATTACTCAGCAAAAAAAGTCGCACAACGATCGGTTGCAAAACAGTGAATCAATTTTAATAGAAAGGAATAGAGGAGGAATTCATTGTCTGTTCTGTTGGACTGTTTCTATTTTGTACCTTTGTTGAGCATTTAAATAGCTATGCTGCTGTTGATAACAATAAGAAATGTGGGACTGTTGAAATTTTTAGAGTTTAGTAACAACTGAAATATGGAGAACAGCTATTACCATCTTAACAATTGAATGTCAATAATAATGTTTTCAAAATTATTTGGAGTCTAAAAAAAGAGGAACTAATATCTAAAGGAATTATATAAATATAAATATAAAAATTTATTTAAAAGTGATTGGGAATTAGAATTTTTAAAGGCAGTTACAATTTCTCCATTTGATTTGGAATTGCACGAAAAGCATGAGTGATATTTACCTACCGCTTTATTTGTAGGGAAATTAGTACTCTTTCCTGCATTGTATCTGGCATTGGAAATATAAAACAAAGAGGGTTTTAAGTTTGCGAAAAAAGGGAGAAACAAGAAAATGGGGGAAGTTAGTGTTGAATCGATCAATTTCGATGACTAACTGATCGGTAAATTTTAATACAGCAATTTATAATTAATTTATAATCAGTCTTTTAAATAGACAAGAGTTTAATACAACTAAATAAAAGCGCATATTATCTTCAAAATAAAAAAAAATTCCGTTTTGATTTACATATGGAAATTAATATCTGGTATTTAGTATGCTGAAGTATTAATGCAGCAGGTTGTTGAATTAACGTCATTCTTCCAAATAAAAAAGATCGCTATAGTTCGTCAACGAGTGTTAACATTTTTAGACGTTACAGCATTATCAGTTTGTTTAAAAATAAATACTTTCAGAAATGTTCTCACAGACATTCATAATGCAGAAATATAATTAACTATACATAATCAATTGTATAATTTACAAACTTACTATGTACGTCATAGTGACCAGTATCTCATTTTCCGGAACCAGTCATAAGTTTATAAATACTTACTATTTCTGATTTTTCAATTTCCGTTCTTATCGTTTTGAAGTAATAATTTTTCTTCTTCGAAATAGTGTAAGACTGTTCTAAGTTGTGATATAAATTAAGCGTCAAGGTATACAATAGATTTGCAATGCATTTCTGTTATTTTCACGAATATATATATAAAAAAATAAATTAACATTTTAACGAGCATTTGGACAATTCCCACGTATTCGAAATATTTTTATTCTTGAACACATCCTTGAATAACGAACGATTTTATAGTCAAACAAACAATAAAACAAAAAATAATCTCAACCATTTTTCATTTGATTTTTTTTGTACTCTATATATAGTATGTTACAGTTATCAAAGAGCTAATAATTTTTAACGAGCATTAAAAAAAAAACTTTAACGGCAATGGTTTGGTTTAGAACGACAGATTATTTCATTTTTTAATTATTTTAAATACGTAAATTCTTTCAAAAAATGCTGTTAACATTTTAAATGTGATTTCTTAATTTTAAATTTATCTTCATCATAAAAATGTTTGAATGATAAATTTTTACAAGATTGTGCATTAAAATGCTTTACATATAAAATATTTTATATAAAAACAACTGTAAAATTTATATTTAAACAAATTTTATGTGAATGCATAGAAGAAAAAATTGTAATTTTTTTTTTTACTATGTATCCGTAATTATTTTTTTAAATTTTGGGGAAGTGTATAATTTGATTTCGTAATTCGAAAAATAACCACATTAATATGGAATGATTTTATTTGCAGATAAAAAAACATTTATCGAAAGGAAATTGGGAATTCTCGTAGAGAGAATTAGAATGGATAACGTGTACAACGAACCACAAAAATGTGGCTCGCCATAGCAAAAAAAGAAAAAGAAAAGAAAAGAAAAACACTTTTTACAGCAAATTTTAAGCAAAGAAATAAATTAATGAGGTTAACTTTTTCTGAAAACTTTAACTATCACAGTAGCTATGCTGATATTTATTCCCGTTACAACAATCACTGTAACGGTGTAGCGAATTGTTATGAGCAAGGACAGAACCTGGGACCTTGTGGTTTACAGACCAGTAACATGACCACGATACAAAAGCAATTGTTCGGATAGTGTAGCTGTTAACTGGCTTATAAGCTTTCACCACACGGGAATAAAGCTGGGTCCACTCTCCTGTGAAATAGATTGTCTTTCTTCTGTACACATTTTAAACTGCATCTAACTGTGTTAAAATTTTCGAATAGTGATACATTGGCGACAGCTGACGATTTTTAAAGTATAAGCAAAATTTCAATATTTTGTCGCTGGCCGCATCCATACTTGGCATGGATGAATGTGAAACATCGCATACTTGGCCAGTTGCCAAAGCCACAGTAAAGAAGTAAATAATTGTGAAATATGAGCAACTTAATCTTCGCTAGTTCCGTTTCAAATTCCATATTGTCATAATGGCATGATGATTTTTATTATCCAATCATTTTCCTGATTTTTCAGATGCACAGATTTAGTTCAGATTTAAAATAAGCAGCCCATATGTGAGAAGAGACCCAAAGGCTGTCAAAAGGAAAGGCTGTCATTCCATAAGCAGATAAATAAATTTCTTCTTTCCTTTCAATTCTCTTCAGAATAGAGATTCTTTCATCCTTATGGCGAAAAAAGAGTTCATGCTTTTCTATCTGAAGACATGCAGTTTCTTTTATCTTCAACATATTCTCAGGAATTTTAGAGCTGCATATTGTTAGCGATGCTATGATAACAATGCTTGTAAATGCTCTTTCTATTAAATCAGTTATCAGACATTGAGTAATATTGTATCTAAGAAAAGTAGTTAAAACATGGAAGAAATGGCAAAAACTATTCAACAAGCTAATGAATAGTGGTGTTGACAAATTTCTTTCAAGAGTCGTATATTTTCTTCCATGATATTGTACCCATGCTGTATTTCTATAGAATTCGCAAGCAGCTGTTGTCGGGACATATTTTTAATATAGTTATTGAAATGCTGTAGATGAATACTACAGCGATTAATTACGAAAGAAATTGATAAATTGACAACACAGGGAAATTCAAAATGCACTAAATTTTCTGTGTAATTTCCGATGAAATACTCAGTAGCTTTGTACCATTGGTTTTCAAATCTAAGACCCAAGATCCAAAAAATCAACGGACATTCATTTTATTAGTTGTGTAGAACGATACAGCTGCTATGCAAAAAGGTGTGACGCAAAAAGTAAATAAAATGAAGCTCATAGCACATTCATTAGAAGATTGCTTCAAATGAGAATTCAATGAACTCAAAAGGCGGTGGATATTTATCTTTAGAAAAAATAATGAATACCATAAAACTATTGAAAAGATTTTGCTTAAAAAATAAGCTACCTTCGGTGCAGTCTGGCTGGTATTTAGAATATATAATACGCGGATTGTGAGAAAAAAAGCTAAGTATGAATGAAATGATAACAATGAGTAATAAGAATATAATTTGTAATAACTCCGATAAAACCATCTATTTCCAGTATGACTAAGTTAAAATATAATCCATACAGCAATATTTCATTTAGCAAAATTTCTCTTCCACATTTTCCCGCATATTATTATTAAATCCTGTACTTCGAAAATTTACGATGTCATGTATTTTCTCTTGCCAAATAATTTATTTCATTATTATTTATTATAACGATATCATATATTTGCATTAGAAAGATATGGCAAAAGATAAATGCGTCAATGACTGAACCTGGTGAAGTTCAAAATCTCTCTGTAGTAGAATGAAAATGCTTTAAATTTTGTAACAGACTCATTTTAATGTTTAGAAATTCATCGAAAGAAGATAAAGGGACCAAGAAAATTTCGATCAGTAAGTCATTTCATGTATATTAATATTATAGATAATTTAAATTATGTTAAATTATGACCGTAGATGATTGTTTTATGATGTTTTATTGAAAAATTAAAGCATGTTTGATGGTTTATTCATGATGTATATTCGATCAAAGGATAGGAATAAAGAAGGATTTGGAAGTAAAATTGGTTTCAGTTGTATATTAAAGAATTATAATTTTTCATATTGTGAAAAAATATTTCCCTGGCAACGTATGAATAAATTATTATTTCAGATTCGGACATGCAAAAATGGCAATTGATATTCATTTACGTCATAAAAACATTCTTTTTTCAATTTTTTAAATCAAAATTTTGATGATATATAATGATATTTAACAGAAGATCAGACAAAACGTTATTAAGTTTTTGAGAATGTAATTGAACTTGATTATGCTTTCATAGAATAATTCACTAGTTTCGGACAGTTTTAAATGATATCCTTAGAGATTTTCAATCTCTTTTGTCTAATATAACGCCTCCGCCTGTAAAAAATGAAAATGCTAAATTTTGATTAACATTCAAAATAACATCTCTCTATACAAAAACTAAATCTAACCAAAATTAAATTTTGGATAGTTATTCAAATCTTTCAATATAGTTTATCCACATTTTCCTGATTCAAAGAGTTATGATATAATTATTTCACAATTGACTGCTGTGTTGTTGAATTTAAAGATGATTTTCAAAAGATAAAAAAGAATGAATTTAACTTGACGCTTTTGGTGACCAACTTCTTTGCTCAGATTATAGTCTTTTTTGGCTGTTCAGCCGTGAACATGGAATGCATTTTTGAAATTTCATATTACGACTGAAAGAAAATAAATTAATTGTTTTAATTGAATTTAATTGAGGCAATCCGCTGCTAATTATTGTACATGTAAATTAGGAAGCTTACATATTACAAAATAAATGCACAAGTGAGAATTCTATTCCGGATTTGATGCAGAAAGAAAACGATTTTTAAAAAAAAATCTTGATTTTAACATTTGCAAGCGCACGGCATTGATTGTGAATTGAATTCCAGATTCAATAATATGCCTCACAGAAAATTATCAATTCATTTGCGATTGTAATAGAAGAATTTGATTTTTAGCGTTACATTAAATCACATATATCGAAATTCGTGGCCTCAATATTTGATGTTTTATATAAAAAGGAAAATAATTCGAAAACTCTTTTTTTCTACATTGTTTAATGAATATCACTGGCAAAGCTTCGTTTTAAAAACAGTTTAACATTAGTTAACACTTAACATTAGTTAATAACAGTTTAACAGTTAAAACATTAAATTTTATCATCAATTTTTTAGTATATCATATTTAGAGATTCTGTATTTTATAAAAATGTCTTATTAGAAATAGAATAAAAAATTGTCCATAAATGAAATTGATATCGTTACAAAAATAATTTTTTGAATTTTTAGATAATGTTAAAATAATTTTGCTCAAATACTAATTTAGAAAGAACTGATCGTCAAAATCCACTGATAAGTCATAGCAATTACTTTATTTGGCGATAGTTAAACTTATTTCCCTGTCGTATTAAATTTTCTGTTTGACGCCTACTCTTTGATTTCTTTTATATTTTCTATTCCTTTGATGAAATGGAGATTTGATGGCATTGCGATATCACTCATAAGAATATATCTAATTATATTTTTCAACTTCATTAATTATACTAGCGTTAAAGAAGTGCAATGTAAAATCATAATTGCTTATATATGCCTTTTGCCATTAGGAAATTAATATTAAGAGCAACGTCTAAGCTAGGTACGTTAGCTTTATATAAATATAACATAGATAAGAGGAAAAGGGAAAAATAGATGGCACACCGGCTAATGGCACCTGACTCCTGTGGCTTTGGCAGCCTGCCAATTACTCATTATTTCACTTTCAAAATGTCAAAAATGAATGAGACACGAAAAATTTTGTTTATGCCTTAAAAAATCATCAGCAGAAACTTATGTGGCATTATAGGAATTTTATAAACATTGCCATTATATAGCACATCTAGAAATGTTTAAAATGTGTAAAAATAGCTTTCAATCGATTTGAAGAGAACATTGCTCACAGTTTTCAGTGGGCAGATAGCACTTGGCTAATATTTGCTGTTTTGTCCATGACTACTTATGATCATCTTTCAAAACTTAATGTTATACAAATTTTCCATCCTCCTTGAATAAGCTTCATTAAGTTTTGTTTTTCTTTTACCGAAGTTGAAGGATCGCTTACAAATTAAAAGCTTTTCTTCATCATAGGCAAACTGCGGATGCAATTGTGTAGGGCATGTAAAAAAAAAGATATAGATTTACGCCTGTGTTTGAGGATAAGAAAAAGATGGAATAATTGATTTGCTTATGTGATCTTGAAGCACAACAGCACTGAAATAAAAATACGTTTGTTAAACCAGAAACAAAATTTTGATTTTTTTTTCAATTTCTTATCATATATATGTTTTAGTTATTTACTTCAATTTTAGAAATTTTCCCCTTTTATTCTCTACCCTTGAACTGCTACCTATTTTTCCCATTGGAATTTTGAATCTCTGCTGCATTATTTTAATTTTCGGTACAGAAAAAATTACCGTAATTTTAATTGTTTTGTAATATTAAAATTGTGGATAAAACACAGTTATTTTTAATGAGCATAAATATTCAGATTTTAAAGATATTTTTATCATTCTTCATATTTTTTTTAAAAAAATCTTTCATCTTTTATTTTTTTTACATGTTTTACAAAATTGAACTAACTTTATTCTACAGGTATTTTGATATGTCATTTAATTTAACATCAATATTTGATATTAAATTTAAAAATATATTTTTTATTTTCAATTGCGAATAACAAAAATCTGCATAGTACAACGTATAAATGATATTTGTATTTCGGGGATATTTTCGTTAATTATTATTAATAACGTAATATTTCTTCTGAAGTAAATATTGTTCCATTTTTATGTGTCACTAAAACTATTGACCTGAAATTTATAACATATTGAACTCATAAAACAGCAGACTTGGGCAAAGCCTGTTTTTATATGCATGTTCTTTATTTAATTCTTTTATGACAATGTTTAGCTCGTTTCTTTCATTTCATTTTTCCTCGACTTGAGAAGTATTGATACTTTTATATAAAAAAAATACATTTTTATGTGCATTACAAAAAAAGTATCTTGTGTTCTGTGCTTGCATAAATGTGCTTTTGGACAAAGTGAAAACTTTTTGTTCGGACGCCACGTCCAGACCAATCATGTTTAATTGTACTTAGATATATTTACATTCATTTTTTGAATGAACATACAGCGGTGTTAGAATGATTTAATTTTAAATATTGGTGGAAGGATAAATCCGACATCTGAATAGATACATAACTTGAATAAAGTTATTTGTAAGATTAACGAAAATAATGGAAGAAATTATTTTTATGTAATTAATTTCAACCATTATTTTCGTTTTACTATAAACAATAATTTAGGAATTTTTACCTTCAAATGTTTTCAAGTATTTACTTAATTTCTTGAAATTTTCCATAGTTCCATTTTGGATAATTTTTGTTGGTGGTATAGCTAGCTATCAATAGAAAATAAAGTATTCTATACGTATTATTTTTATGATTATGTATGTCTTTACAAGAATATACATGTTCTAATATTTTTTTGGTCATTTTGCATTTTTCTTCATTCTATTTAAACCTCACCATGGTGCTTTTAAATGTGTAATCAGATGTTTATTATCCAAGAAAACTGAGTACCCAGACAGAAACAATGTTTAATATATATTAAGCAATTCACTGACTAAAATTTGTATATAATCAAATTCAATTACTAATTGTCTTTCAAAGGCAATGAAGGCATCTGCAGAAAATCAAAGGTTTGTTCTTCAAATCATGATAGAATACAGCTGTATTTCAAATTTGATGAAATGAAATCCGAATAATATGATTGTGAAAGTCTTCTTTTGACGTGCTATTGAAATCAACATGAAAGACAGTTCATTGGACAGCCACTCTGTCTCATTCATCGTTCGGCCGAGTGTGGTAGTCGTTGCATAACTTTGGATGATACTTTTTATTCACGATATTTAGCAATGGCTTCGGAATTGCCATTCTGCCAGAAAATGTTTTTATATTCTATATTATGTTTATATATTTGTATGCTATAAATAAGTTTTTATATTCATATTATGTTTACGTGTTTTCATTCTAAACGGGTTTTTTTTGGAAGGGTCGAGATTTCTGGTTACATGGAGTACTATATTATTCCTTTTTATAATTTCGCAATTCTATTTGACCCCAAGGTCATTACCGTGAGTTCATAGGCATCGAGTTATAACTTCTCAAACTTATAAGCCTGATATTAAATGTTCCCAAAGAACAATAAATGGATTCAAATCTATAAATATTACAGAATTTTTATTGAAACAATTAGACAGCGCATTTTTAAAACGGAAAGTGTCATCTACTTTGACAATGAAAAATTCTAAAAGGTAAAAATAAAATACAATCCAATGATGTCTTTCACCTATTTTTGGCTATCATACTCCTTCATTCTTGACTTAAGTTTTTCCTTTCATATGGTATACCTGCATTACCTTTCGTTCCTGTAGCTATAGAAAGGCAGTAAATTTCTATGAAAGTTTCAGCCAGAAGAGGGACAACAATTTGACTTCTTTCAAATCGTGTTAGATCTGTCATTCTGAATAGAAAGCTAAGCATAGAAAGACAGTAAATGGCTATCAAAGTTTCAGCCAGATGAGAGGCAACAATTTCATGTCTCTCATAATGTGTGAGATCTGTCATTCTGAATGAAAAGCTAAGTATAGAAAGACAGTAAAGGGTTTTCCTAGTTTCACCCAGAGGAGAAGCAACAGTTACGCCTCTTTCCTAATGTGTGAGATCTGTCATTCTGCCAAAGAGAAAAGTAAATGATACAATGAATTTCCATAAAAAGAAATGGAACTGTTCACATACCCACCTATTGTAAATAAAAAAAAAATGTGTGTAAGAGCTGTGCGTCATTACCACCATTTCCCAAATCACACAATTACTGATAATTTTTTCTTCTATTATTTCCTTACATAAATGAATATTATAGGGTGAAAAAAAGATCGAGTAATTTGTTGTCACTTTCATGGGAGAAAACTATGAGACCAACAGTTTCTGCGGTTAGTCGCAGTTAATGCAGAGTGCACAAAATCAATAATGTTTTGAAATTTATGATTTTAGCCCAGATTTATTATAAAAAGTCCATAAGGGAGAATTGATCCTGTCAACAGAAAACTTTTTCTGTACTCAGTCATGTGACGTGCTATGTGCGTAAAATAAATAATGTTTTGAAATTTATGATTTTAGTCCAGA
>JAPMOR010010288.1:0-15532 GCA_026543865.1 Argiope aurantia | reverse complement strand
AGAATTGATCCAAATCCTGTGATTAGAAAACTTTTTCCGAATTCCATCACGTCACATGCTGAGTATACAAAATCAATAATGTTTTGAAATTAATGATTTTAGTCCAGATTTGTTATAAGAAGTCCATAAGTGAGAATTGATCCAAATCCAGTCAATAGAAAACTTTTCTTGAATTCAATCATGCCACATGCTGACAGGTAAATATCGTTTCTTTTTTCAATCCTTTTTAGAAAATAAATTTCTTCACTGTTCTGTCGAGTATAGAATCGATGCTTTTCAATTAGAAGATTTACAGTTTCTTTTATCTTCAACATATTCTCAGGTATCTTAGAGCTGTAGATTGTCAACGATATTATAGTGAAACTACCCATAAATGTTTTAACAACTAAATTTACTGTCATACATCGTGAGAAATCACCATAAAGGTAGTTTGTTAAAACAATCATTAAATTACAGAAGCTATTCAATAGACTTATGAACAGTGGTATTGACAATATTTCCCTCAAGATGCGTATATTTTTTTCCAGGGTGTTGTATTTATTTTGTACTTTAGATGAATTCATAAACAGCTGATTCCGGTGCATATTTTTAATAAAGTTATTAAAGTGTTGAAGATGAACTATGCAACGATTAATCATGAGGCAGATTGAAAAAGTGACAACGCAGGGAAATTCCAGATGCACTAAATAATGCATGTATTCTTCGATGAAGAATTCATACCTTTGATTTTCTAATTTAAGACCTATGAACCAAAACAGCGATAAACAATCATTTTTATCAGCCTTGTAGAATGCTACAGCGGCTGAGCCAAATGACATGATACAAAAGGTAAATAGAATTAAATGCATAGCATAGTGAGTAGAAGATTGCTTCAGATCTGTTTTCAATGAAATTAAAAGGCATTGGATATTTTTCCTTTGAAGAAGTAATGAGTACCATAAGGAGAATGAAAAAATATTGGTTGACATGTAGACAAATTTTGTTACATTTTCATTAGACTTGTGAATATACAATAAGGATATTATAAGAAAAAAAGCTGCATATAAATGAAATGAAACCGTCATATAACAAGAATAGAATTTGTAATAAATCCGAAAAAATCGTCTATTTTCAAAAGGACTGAGTGAAAATATAATCCATACTGCAATATTCCATGGAGCAAAAAATTTCTTCAACTTTTTTCCGAACATCTTATCTATGAAATTTTCACTTCAGTCAAGTAAAATGCCTTTTATATTCTACATGCAATTAATTACTTCACTATAATTTTTCTATGACAATATATATTTGTAGTAGAAAAATATTGCTGGAGATTAAAGCCACCGATTATTATCTGTCTTAAGTTCAAAATGTAATAGTTCTAAAATTAAAATATTTTATGTATTCTAATAAGCGTATTTTAATTTTAGACTATCAATCAAAGCAAGATGAATAGGGATACATTATTTCTTCCATTAAATCATGTTATGTAACATGAAATAATATTTATAATATGAATACAATTGGAATGAAATTAATGCGCATCCATTAATTTCATCCCAAGTTTCAAATAGAATTTTATGTGTAGCCAAAATGACCGTAAACAATGGTTTTTATACTTTTTATTAAAAAATAAAAAAAAGGTTTTTTATGGTTTATACATGATCGTATATTTTGCCATTTAAAATAAAGAATTATTTGGATTGAAAATCAGTTTAAATAATTCGAAGCTATTTATTTATTTGCATATTAATTAACAGTACTCAACTGGAAAAGTATGAATAAAATGTTATTTTAGATTGAGACAGTCAATGAGAATTACCATTTTTAAGAAATAATTCTCTCAATTTTTATCAACCTTTTGATAATATCTAATTTATATACCATAAAATATCACGCAAAACCATAATTAACAGTTGAATCCGGAATTCAGTTTAATTGTATTCACATATAATGTTTCACAATTTGCCAATTCTTTCAAATAATTTATTTCGAGATTTTGAATCCCTTGTCCCTAATTTAATAAATCTCTCTGAAATAAAATCACATTTCAGCCTTTTAAGTACCATTAATGGCGGAAATAACCTATTCAGAAAAAAAAATTAAAATGTCTAAATATCATTCAATAATTGTGAATTATTTAAATCGTTCAGTATATTTTATTCATATTATACTGTTCCATAAAATCCAATGTAATTATTTTACAATCGTTAACTCTATTGCTGATTTTTTTTCCATTCAAGTACAGGAAAACTATAATTCTGTATAAAAAATAAAAAAAAAGTGGTTTCATTTTAAGCTGTAATCAATATTATAGCAATAATTTCGAAAATAACTTACCTATCTTTGTATCATTACCGAAAATAATAATTACCGATAATAAACGTGATATTCATCCAAAAAATATTTATGAAGATATTTCAATATTATTTTCATAAATTCATGTGTTCACATTTGAAATGAAATAAAACTGAGCTGCACGAACACTAGACGTCATGGATGAATAATTCTGCATCAACTTTATAATATAAATCATCAACAATTAAACATATATTAATTTTTTATAAGGACGACCTTGAAGTCTACCATATAACCTTTTATATGAATATTTGATCTCATCCAGGTTTTAAAACGATTTTGATGAGTCATAAACTTAATATAAGAATATATAAATACCTAATATATAAAAATTTTAGTGCTGGAAAAAGCTCAGCTTTACCAAAGTAATTGTTTATTTATTTATTCATGAAATAATTTTTTTCTAATAATTATATATATATATATATATATATATATATATATATATATATATACATTAAACGTATAATATATATATTATACGTTTATATTATATATATATATTATACGTTTCCTAGCTAAATAACTTTAAACAATTTATATATTATTTGTTTTTTACACATGTACTCTATTCAGTTTTCTACTGATAAAATTTATAACACACATGATAAAACTCACAACATGATAAAATTTAAGTTTAATTTGTCAGATTTGTTATTCAGCCGTTGTATTCTTCCTGACTTTGATAATATGCAATTTACAAAGAAATATGTTCAACACACTAGAATAACTTCAAAGCGGCCCATGATGACAATAATTTATTCTTTAAAAATATCAGCTATGAAATATATTTTAGCATAAGTCAATTAGTGATATTTGATTAAAAATTTCAGAAACGACAAATTCTAAAATATGTGCCTATGAAATCCTTAAATCGTAAATTATCACGTGATTAATACTTCCTGAAAACGCCAAAACATAAATTTTGGCGACTGCATGCTTTTGTGGTCAGAGAAGAAGCGAATTTATTTCATAATTCAATAGAAATGTATCTATGAACAGTAAATCATCGGAGGATTCATTTTTCTGAGTTCAGGAGGTTAGTGTTGAGGTTTCCTTTGAACGAGGAGCAGGTAATTATCAGATAGATTAATCGATTGTAGATATTTGCTCTCATCGATTTACCCATTCAACAATGAAACATCCTCACCTTAATGTTCATTGCAATTAGTGCCTCGTTTCGTCACAAAAATCTATTCTTGCATATTGACTGCCAGAATCCGGATACTCTAACGATTCATACGTTCACTAATGTATTTCTATTTATTTTCCTAAACTATTCTAGTATTGGGTCAAGATTAATTATACTAATAATTTTCTAGGATGATATATTATGTTAAGCCAATGCAGAAACATCTGCTGTGCTGAAAGGTAGTAGAAAGTAGATGCTTAGCTTCCTTTTGAATGCAGTTAGAAAATGATGGGCGAAGTAGTGGTATAACAATTTAATAATGGGTTGTAATCGTGTTATTAAACAATTCCTTATTTTTCTTTGATTGAATTTAGATTTGATTGATTAAATATTCTGTTAAAAGTTTTTCATAGGCTTTAAGTTATCTGATTAATAAGGTAGATATCCTTTTTATAAGAAATTTCATAAAGGAAATTTTAAAATTTGTTAACTAATTTAGTTTGAAATATTAAAATATCAAGGGAATGAAAACTATTTATATATATATATATATATATATATATATTAGTTTAGAAATGTTATAAGAGCTTAAGATGACTTAATTTTTAAGTGTTCCTTAAATAAAATTAAAAAAATGAAAAATTCCTAACAATATATATGTTCTCTAAATTGAAGCTTATTTGCTATAATTAATTTTATACAAAATTCCTTAAAGTGTATTTTATAAAAGTTACATCATAAAAAAAAAAGTGAAATAACATTTCTTGGAAATTATTTTTAATTCCCTTTTGTCTATTTATAGTTACTTGGACGACAATGATATAATTAAGTTATGCCTCCTTCTATAAAGTAAAAAAAAATATATAAATAAAATAATAATAAACAAATAAACAAAGTGGCTACTACTACTTATGTTAAAATACTTAAAAACGGAGGATCTAAAAGTAAGAAAATCATATTTAGAAACTAGAAATAACAGCAACAATTATAAATTAGGCTAACAAAAATTATTTCTATGTTCGGTATAAAACAATTTGAAAAAAAAAATAGTATTACTTTATTGAAGGCTTCATTTCCGATTTGTAAGCACTTAGGAGTCCTGAATCTTTAGAATATTGAAACACCCGAGCTCATCTTTTAAAACCTCTATTATGATTGCTCTAATTTTTAACAGATATATAAAAAAATTGTGCTTAGCTGATGTATATTTGAGGGATTTTTACAAGAAAAGGAATTTGGCTATTTGTTCTTTAAGATAAATGCTTTGAATTACAAAGTCTGTTCCATGGAAATTCAATCAATGGCTTTTAACGAAGGTATTGAGGAAATTTCGTTGGAATACTCGAACAATCGCTGTACTTTACTTGAGCAAACGTCTCGGAGGATTCAATATTAAAAGAATTTGAATTATAAAACATAAATACAATTAATGCTAACATTTCATATAGAGTTGCAAAGGTGTTAGTGAAAGATCATTGAATTTGATAACTAATTTAACTTCAGTTATATAAATTGCATCTACTGGTGGGAAAATGAATGCAGCCAGTGCAATAAGTTCCCTTACAACTCCCCTAATGGCCCGGGAATCTAGAAAAATTTTGAAAATATGAAGACAAGTTAACTAAAAACCTAAAAATTGTCCATTTATTGAGAAATGATACTTATACTTGAATGTACCTATAAAGTATCAAATGCTTTACAATAAATTGTCATAATACCAGCCTTTCTTTTAATCCTACATATACAGTAATGTACTAGGATATGATATATAAAATAGGGCAATATCATGGAGGACATGCATCTATAAAGTATATAGTGTCATAAAAGTAATTTTGAATAATGCGATAGAGAAGACGGATTCGAGGTCTTCTTTTAATTCTTCATTTATAACAAAGTTACTCTGATTGAAGTAAACAACGAATCATATCATGCCAATGGCTGCCACTTAGCAATGTAATATAGAGCCTGGGGATTCTATTAAGAAAACATATGGGTTTATGTTAGAAAATAAACTATCATTGATGTAGTTCAGTGATATCTGTTTCTTAAGAAATATCTCTCTCATCTCATTAGTTTAGTTTAGTTATATTAACGTCCCGTTTGAAGCAACACTAGGGCTATTTTGGAATGGACCTCGTAATTTTGAACCGCGGCCAGATGACGAGGACGACACCTGAGCTGGAACCCCCTCTCCACACCAGTGGGGGGACGTTTGGTCAGGACGGATTTAACGTGCAACAGACCCCCTTACATGACGGCTCTTCGGTGGAATCAGGTCTCGAACCTGAAACCCTCCGGTTCCGAAGCCGAGACCTTACCACCAGGCCACCGCGGCCCCTCTTTCGTCTTATATCGAATGACCTAGGATAAACGATGGGCTGTTGCATTTTTTGTGGTTTATAGTTTGTAACATTTATTATAAATAGTATAATTTTTTATCTAATTAAAAAAATATTTCGTATTATACATATAGGTTTGACACTAATGATTACTAATTTATTAATTCATCCCTTTCGTTAATCCAATTGTTGTCTAAAATCTATCGGATTACAAAGAATATACTGCGTGAATAATCTATGAAAATAATTTCTTACGCTTTTTATAGAATTTTCTGCAATGCAACTTAATGTAAAGCAAATTTACAACAATAACAAAAAAAATATCTAACAAATGTTTTTTTATTTTTAATTATAGAAGAATTCTAATAAAAAAGACAGCATTCTTAAGATTTTTATTTTTCAACATATTTTATTTTTATTTGAAAGATTTGCATCTGATTTATATAAATTCAGCTTCCTTGCATCAAAATAGACATCAGATCCTTTTATACTTAATGATCATTCTCAGTTCTACGACGTATAATCAAATAAAGCGACTTTTTAAGATCATATTTAAAAGATGACAAAGAAAACAAAAGTAATTTTGGCTTTGGCCCCAAAAAAAGTGAAATAAACGTCTTTACATATAATTGTTTTATGCAAAACATTGAATATCACAACTGTTTTTTTTTCTTCAAAAGAATACAAATAGAAGCTTTTATTTCTTTTTCAGATCTTTGTAATTCTTTAAAAATAAAACTGACACTGAAATTAACCTGCCATTTAAAAGTGCTAGTTTTTAATCAATAAATACTTTTCATGAAATTGAAGAAAAGAATAAAGGAATGTCTGTTTTGTTCCCTTAAATCTAATCGAAACTCAGAAAATCTAATGACACTTTTGTTGTTATCCAAAAATCAAAATTACATTTGTTTAGAAATTCATTCAATGGATATTTGAGTTTCTTTCACAGATGTAGCCAAATACAAGTTTCATTGTTTGCTCAGCTGAGTTGAAGGATATAATTAGTTATCACAGTGGCAGATTATCTTAAATTATAGTGTTTTAACAATCTGCAGCATCTTAAATAAAAAAAAATTCTGTGTCTTTGAAAATCTTTTAATTGTAATTCACTTGAGTGCTTTAAAAAAATTCCTGAGTAGGTTCCAAAAATAAAACCTTACCACGTTTTAGATTGCTAAATAATTCAAATAATCCATTCCAAATTAGTTATTAAAAAGGCAATATCTTTTTAAACTTCGTCTAAATAATGCCAATATTATTCATTACTTCGTCAATATTAAGATTTTAGTCAATGAATAAACAGAGAATTGTTTATTTGTATAATGTGCTTTTGATGCTCTAAATAGTGAACAAATTTCTTCAAAACTCAGAAAATATAAACATGTTGAATATAATTTTTAGAATTTGTAACTAATTACTGCAAATTACCTGCTTTTTCAAGAATAACAATGTCTAGGTAAAAACTTATGAAAGCAAAAAGTCCTATCCCTTGATTTTCTAGTATACACACAAAATATGGTCCTATTTTTGCTTAAGTTTGAGCACAGCCGAAAGTTCATATACATTTTTGGAAATGAACATTTTTCCTGAAGCAGATTTTGTACAAAACTTTATACATACCTACAATTTCAAAGTTAATTCAGCTCTTTTCTATTATAGAATACCATGCTTATAATCACGTACAAGCAATTTTTGCTATGGTAGATCTCATTCAAAGGGTAACCCTCTCATTCCTAAATTCATTTTAGTTCAGATATCTTAGAATATTGGACACACCCAAATTTCACTTTCATATGTAAAAAAAAAAAAAATCGCCACTCTCTTAAAAAAATTCACTATAATAATCCATGCTATTAATAAGTTATAATATAAAAGATATCTCCTCTTAGCTGATAGATATTTAGCATATGCGTACTCGGACATCCTTTGTGTACTCTTAGAAAACCTCCCTGTCACCTCAAACCCATACGGACGAGCGTTTCTAACGAAAAAAGCATTCGCCGCGGGTATTCAATTTATGACAATGGGATGTCTTCAGTGATAGCAGGCAACTACTGGTGGGCCCCGCAGCTTCCTTAAACAGGTGTTTGAGGCCTTTAAGTATTGATGGAGTTAATACAAACTCTAAATTTTGCCTAAATAATGATAAATTTATTGACAGATTCAATTTAATTCATTTTTCTTCTCAATTTTGAGCAATTATTTTCACAGATTGATAAGTGTATTGAAAAATTGCTTTTTAATCTCTCAAAAATCTCGAAATCTCTTGATAGATTATAATAAATTTTCTTTATATAAGGAGGGCAGTTGCAAATCGGATCGTTTCTTCTATCAAACGACTATGCTCTAACAATTTGCATTTTAATTTTAATTTTAGTAATATTATTTTCTATTGTATCTATTAGACTTTAATTTCAATTACCTATATATTGTTATATATTGCAATTATATTAAAAAATATTATAACTCCATGCGAGGAAGTGATTCATAGTATTAATGATCTCGTACTTGTGACTACGTCCTTTTGTATCTTGTATCGTATGTTTTCAGTGCTTTTCATATTCCTGTGTAGTCCTGATTCCAGAAGAGGCAAGGAAACTAATCTCCAAGTTTTCAAAAAAGGCTTCAGTAATTATAGACTTGCAAACCGTTGCCATACTTCTCTTTTCTGACTTTCTATTGGATAACTTTGCTCCAACCGTTTCACAAATATCTCGTACATCTGATTTTTATCAGCCTAAATAATCTCAGTATCTAAATTCATTGAAACATTGCATTAGCTGTGTTTGTGATCCAAGTTACAAGAGGTGACAATTTGTTCTTCGTTCAGTTGGGGAATAATTATGGATTATATTCAAGAATAAGAACAATATGCATGTATGTACAAATTATTATGTACATACATGCAAAAACTAAAGTGTAATGGAGATCATCGAATTACTTTTTGAATTTTGTACAGAATGAAGTATATTTCATCCAAATTATTTCACAGAAATTAAAACATAATGGGAATCCTCAAACTATTTTTGAAGGTAGTATAGAAAGAAGTATATTTCGTCAAAAGTTTTACTTCTTACATAAAAGAAATAAAGAAACTCGTAACAAGACATGTAGGTTTTTCCTACCCAAGATCTGCATGAATACCAATAGCATATTTCTGCTAAGTTCAAATAAGTATTGCTTTAGACAGTTCATTAGTGTGCCAAAAGATGGAGCCATTTCCATGATAATATTTAGTTTGGTTACATTATGCTCAAGGTACGATCTTCCTTATTTAGTCAATGAGAAAGTCTCCACTATTTTTAAAGAACATAAGTAACATTGCATACTTATTAACTTCACTCAGTTTTGGAAATCAGCTAAACTGACTTCAAATCATGAAGATTTGCTATGATTAATTTTTTCAGAATTATTTGTTCATTAGAATTTTCGTTTTCAAAATTAAGTTATAAAATAAATTTGTAACGTGTACGAAATTCTACAAAGATTACAAATTGTACAAATTACTACAAAGATTTTAAAACTTTTAAATAATTTCTCTGGAAATGGAATCAGCTTCAATTAAATCTATGATTATAATAATTTATTATTCGTTTTAGGAGAGAAGTATAAAGATTTTGAAATAGCATTTTTTTATTTTAGATAAAAAAATATACTTTGTAATTTTATTGATTTAAAGACAGTTTGAAACTGCATTAAAATACGAAGCATATTGTATATTTTTGAACAGAAACATTATAATTTGATTTTTTTTTAAAATCTGAACCCTAAAATCGTTGTTATAAGCTAATTTATGATTCTATACATTATTCTATATAAACTTGATTTTATTTCCTCTTTTGTTTGAATTGGAAAAAATTCTAATTACTGGCATACTTTTTTTAAAAAAACTATCGGGTTTCTTTTTAAAAAACAACTTAACATTTTTTCTTGTATCAATCGTAAGTACACTCTCCACGATGCTAAGTTAACCTATAATCATCGAACAACCCTTCTCAACTCCTACCAAGTAGTTCATTTTCAGATCTGATTCTAAATTCATGAAATACAATCGTTTTCTGTTTTGTATTCTTAAGGTAAAATTGACTAGAATTGAAACTTACTTTCAAATTTATTTCAAGAATGGAGAAAAAGATATCCATGAATATATTAATAATATCGCAGAAGAAATTGCTTTCCTAAGACCCTGGATCCATACTCTCGCATATAGCATCATTTTGCTTGCTTTATCAAGTGTGTATAAAATGTATTGCACTTATTTCGTATGGAAATGCATATAATAGAAAATGCATTTTGTTCTTTTCTTTTTTTATCGTCTCTGAAATGGCACTTTTATCCCAAGGGTTCTTCTACAAGAAGAATAGGGTTTACTATACTCATAGCTTTAAAAAAAAATGTTGTTCGGTTGAATGAGTCCATCTTTAAAGAAATGTGTCAGATGAAATTTCTTCAAGAATGATGTTTCAATGTGACAATTTAACCCCCACAAGAACAGAGGTTAAAAAAATTATTAAAAAATAATTTTGTATATATATATATATATATACATAATATATTTACTTTCCTTTTACATTAATTTATTTTTTTTAATTACTATTTTATTAAAATCCGTATCTGCGTCAGTTTGTTAGATATTTGTTAAAATCAGGATAGGAAGTTCACAATCAGGAGACTGGAATTCATTGAAAATTCTTTTATGTTTAGCAGTCTAAATTTGTTTCCAATGTCTAATTTTCTTACGTTGGTGTGGAAAACTAGATTTACCCGTTGGCTTGGCTAACAGCCTTCCGTTCATACTTTTATTATTTTTTAAATTCTTCTAAAATTTATTCTGCGCTAATATGCTGGATGAATTTGGCAACGGAGTTGGTTGATGATTTATTGGAATTGAATTCTGACGAAACTCTTTCGTCATTTCAAGTCATGCTTAATCTGTTATTCACATTATTATTAAGTATTCACATTGTTGGAAAACTCTGCGAAATGAGGCCACACTTTATGGCGTCTGATTCCTATCTTTAAGTCTGATATGCATAAAGGTAATTGATAAATAGTGATTCTTAATTTTGAATATCACAAGATAATGTCTTTCCCCAGTACTTTAAAATGAAGTTTTAAAAAATATATGTAATGTACTTCAGCCCACATTTTTATGGCAAGGAATCTTCGCCATTTTTTTCGAAATTCTTAGAAACTCTTATTCTCTTTAAAAAGAAGAAATTGCTGAGCAATTGTTGGTGAAGTGAACGCTCCTTTTTTTCAAACTCTTCAAAGATAAAAATTTTAAACCCATTTCTACGCATGTATATTACTTGTATTGTCCACACTCATGACAATAAATATTCAGATTTGTTTCTAAGGAAGTACCTATTTTACATTCCATATGGATTAAATTTTAGTGAGATACAAATTTCAAAATAATACTTATGTAGAGAAATAATTCTACGATCTGACTTAGACTAACTAATAAATTAAATCCCAGATCTAGTGGTCCAAGAGATGTATTCACTTATTAGTCCAGCATAGATAGGAATTTTATTTAGTGGAATACTTAAAGCAATTGATACAAGAGACTCTCGCGCGTTCTTTCGGAGCTTATTTATTTCCATATTCTATAGAAAAGCTCAATCAACATAATCAGTAATTTTACTACTAGCATGATTTTGATGATGTATTCTGTTTAGAACACATCATCAATATTGTTATTGTTGATGACGCATGTTGTTATTCAACACATGCTTTTATTGGTGATGTGTATTATTAGTGGTGATTATTGTGGCAAAAGACAAAGAAAAAAGCGGTGCAAAGCCAGAATTTTTATTGACTTAGGGCAATTTAATGTAATTATGATATTATTGGTATTGATCACTTTCAGAACACTTGGACACTTGTGACAATGATTATAACTATTGAATATTGAGTTGAAATATTGGAATGATGAGTTTTTACACTAAAACAACTACACGTAAAAAGCCACCTATCATATCCGACAAACATTTTTTTTTGTACTTTCCACCTCACATATTTTGTATTTAAAAGGAAAAAAAATATGAGATCAATATATAAAGAAATCTTTTAATATTTACAGCCATTATGCAAATACCTTAATTAGCCAGACCACTTCAATAGCATGCCGTCTTACAAAGAGTTACGATTTTAAAGTATTAAAATTCAATAGAAGATAACATCATTGTTTGTTAAAGCTTACTATTCCTTAACTATTCCAGTTAAATACATGTTTAAGTATGCTTGGATATTTCACATTCTTCGTCCGCAAAGTATTATTTGCATTTTCCCTTGACAGAAGCTTTTAAACGAAGTATACTTATTTATTCTGTCCAAACAGCAGCGGCTTGGGCAAAAGAAACCTCCCTCGTGTTCTTTTGAATTCAAGTCTTATAATTCCAATAAACATTCATTCTGTCTTCTTCCTAACTAGAAAAATAAGGAAAAAGAGTATTAAAGATACTTTTTATTCAGTAGGGCAACACTTGCAAAACATGCGAAATAGCTGAAAACCCTCTAAGCCGATAAAAGGATTTTTAAGCTGTTCGAATACTTCTTCGTTTTCGGTTTCAGAACACTTTCGTGATGAAAGCGAACGTCTATTTAACCTTTTTTTGCTTTCTTTGTTCTGTTCGAGGGGATTTAGTTAGTGATCTTGTTGGGCAGAATGCATTAAAACAGATTCTCCAGAAACGAATATTCATTGTGCAGAAAAACTTCTATTCAAATGCTTTTATATAATGAACTGGAGGGAGTATTGAATAGTAAAAACTTAATCCTACGGTTATTTTAATCATGACTGTAACTAAATTGAACAGTTTTCAACAATGCCTGAGATTTTACTACATAATAGGCTGCTATCCGATAGCTGTTATTCAATAAAACGTCACTCTCCACTTTACAATAAAATAAAAGGGAATTTATACATTTTTTCCTAGTTGAAATTTTTATCACGTACTAATTTGATATTTTTTGAATAGGAAAATAATTTATTCATGATTAAAAGTAGTTGTCGTTGCTTTAAAAGTATCATGAAATTTTTTATATTCGAAAGTCTGCTTTCATCAGTTGTGTGTCTAATAACTTATTTCAAATTTTATTTATTTTAGCAATTTGTCAGCACATAAAATAAAATCATTTTCGTTTAAAATGTATTGCACTGATTTTTTTTCTGCATTATTTTAAAGTGTGAAACTTTGAAAGTATTTATTACAAGTATGATTAAATTTAAATCTGTTTATTTAAAAATATTTTAGATCAGAGGTGCGTATATACGAGAAGCATATAGTCTTTGAATGAATAGAAAGCAAAATAGATTCGAGACTAGTCTGAAAATCTTGCAACTTTGTTTCATTTTTAAAATTTAACCTCAACTACATGGCAGCGATAATGCACTAAAAAATTTACTTAATATCTAGTAAATGAAAGTGCTAATATTATTTAAGTGATAAAAGAACGTTGGAGAGAAAAATATTGATATATCTGGAAAGTTTCAAAAATAAAAATTTGAAAGCGATATAAAAAAATTAAAATGAAATCTACAATCGAAATTTCAAGTTATCATGTGAGAACATTATTATTTGTAAGTCATTATTTGTCTTAATTAATTTAAGACAATAACCAGTTTAAACCGGTTTGAAACAATCACGAGACATCTCTATCGGTCTCTCTCTCTGTATATATATAATTTTTTTAAATTTACACTTTCAATTTTTCTAGATGGCAAACAAAGTTTTGGAGCTCGACCTATTTTGAAATGAAATAACAGCTATGATGTCATAGTTCTACGTCAACCTTTTTAAAAACACATCTGCTGTCAAAGAAGCATACGTAATAATAAAGCAATACTGGTAAATGCAGGTCAACCTTTTAAAAGCGCATCTGCTTTCAAATAAGCATACATAATAATAATACAATATTGGTAAAAGCAGGTAAAAAGTATATGCGATTAATATATTTTGCCATTTATGATATATTCATTGCCTATGCGATTTCGAGCTTCAAAATCCCCTAACCAAAACAACATCATATTCTCACATAATAAAACAGATTTTATGTAAGAATATTCTTTTTAGTTATTGAGAAAATGATTTAAAACGATTGGTAAATTTTTATTTAAAAACTAATTAAAGTGCTGAAAACCTGTTTTTATTTAGAATTTATTATTTAAGAAGTGACTCACCATTTGTTGTATTCAATGGGCTTATGCGCAATGGTTTGTATTAGGAAAGATTTCAATGGATTTTTTTATTATATTATACCTGTCGGATTGTAAATAGTATGCCAGCAATTAAAGATTGTCATGTTAAGATTTTTACTTACTCGATTAGAAAGAAAATTCTATCTCAAAGTTTCGACGACACTATGTTTCAAATCACCCTGAGTACGAATGTTTTTAAAAATTAAAATTATATATATTTATTTGTGATTACGATAGTTCAAATCGTGCAAAGACTTGGTGACAGGTGGATGAAATTTGTTTTATGTTGTTTACACAAAATTTGTAGAATTTTTTTTTCAAATTCCTAACGAAATCAATTAGCAGAAAGCCTGATTGTCCACATTTCCATAAATAAGATTATCTGTAAAGCGCAATGTTCAAATTAGATCAAATTGGGGATACATATTTTGGAAAGTTATATAAAGTTCGCTAAAGTTTGACAAAATTTAAATTTGGTACAAAATTTTAACATGTAAAGCGTTCATTTATACCAAATTTTGAACGAAATCTGTCAAATAATTGATCGCCTGTAGGTCAGCCTGCATGTAAGGTTATAACTCAAAAATACAATGTTTTAAATAAATAAAATTTGCAATTTGATTTGATGATTATAATTTTATTTCTGTTTCAAATTTTGATTGTAGTCGGTGGAAACAAAGCATTCAAAATACTTATTGAGTTTCTTCACATTTGTGAATTAAGCCATATGTTAGCGATTAAATACCAAAAAACTTTAAAAAATCGTCATTGAGAGATCGCTTTCCTTCGTATTTACTGATTGTTAATGGTCTATGGTTGATTCACAAGTACCGTATTGTTTTTACTATACTACATTAAGAAGCATACAACTTGCATGTGTGAGAGTCTACTATAAAAATCTGACTAAACATGTCGTTCTCATTTAATGCGTCGATGTTCTTTAAAAGAAATATTTTTGAAATCCTATGTATGAGTTGATTAAATCAAATGGCTTCAAAGATTTGTATTTAGTACAATTACAAATCATCCAAACGATAAAACGGAAACTTATTCACGTAAAAAAAGAACCGCAAAATTTGTATATTTTTAACTACAATATTATTTGAGTATTGATCCTAAACGATTGCATCTACGTACCAGAAGTCACACGGAAAATGTTGAATGATTAGAACGCATAAGTAAGAAGTATGTTGGAGTCCTGAAGCCATCACCATGCAGAATACAACCCCTCCAGTAGGAGCCGCATCCCATTATCTGCAAAGAGTTGAAGACCCCATACTATTTCTATACCAATCAGGGTTGGGAACCAAAAACAAAACAAAACAGGATGCTTTTCATTTTCATAATTGAGGTGCATCCCCCTTCGGCAGATCATTTCAGTATTAATTTTGAAAAAAAAAATCTTTTGGTATCTTCTCTCATTACCACAGTGTATTAAAAAATTTTTGTTATCGTTTCGCCTCGAAATATGTCCACGAAAATAAACATACGTGTTCTTGAAATATAATAATTGTT
>JAPMOR010010268.1:8754-31210 GCA_026543865.1 Argiope aurantia | reverse complement strand
CGGTTCAGGTGTCGTTCTCGTCATCTGATCGCGGTTCAAAATTACGAGGTCCATCCCAAAATATCTCTAGTATTCTGTTGATGTCTTTGAGATGATCTTCTGTTGATGTCTATTCTGTTGAAATCTTTTGGCTTTCCGCTATCACGTTTGCATACGACAAATGCTTATAAAAGCAACAGATGGTCAACACTTTTAAATGAAAGTCTAAAATTCGATGCACATCTGCAATTTGAATGATAAATTCGCTTTATTAAGAGTTATATTCATACGAGCATGGGCAGAAGAAAAGGAAACTTCTTTTTAACCAATTTTAAGCAAATCATCTAAAACATGACAAAAATATGATAATAAAATCGCATATCAGGTTTCCTGTCTGTGTCTAATTGATTTTGAGTAATTGTGTTGAGAAATTGGTAGCAAAGAATAATTCCAAAAATATATTTTTTTTTTTTCGAATTCTGGGAGTCTGGAGTTAAACCAAAATATCGACGTTAGAGTTTTTATGACTTTGTGTACTTCTTATATGAAAGTAAAAAGAAGGTAAATTTCTTATAACGCTGTCAAGGAAAGCATGCACTTCTAATGCTGGTACTTCACGCTTCTATGCGCAATTTACAACATTGAACGCTTGATTTTTTGAAGACTAAAGATGAGATATCTACCAACGAAGTTCCCATTTAAACTACAAACAAGGAACCCGATGGACGACGTTCCATTGATTGCCGGCCCCGTTCCTTAAAGTTAACGGAGATTTCAAATATCATTGATTCTTTTCTAAAGGTGACATATTTTTGTTTGGTTAAATAATTTGGTTTGGTAATTTAAAAAAAGTTTTTGCATACTATTTATTAATTTTTTTTATTTTCATATTTTATTCCAATAAGATTACATTTTCAATATTTTGCCTCATTTTAAAAGAAACAAAATCCTTTCTATAAAATAATAAAGTCCAATATTAGTTCTTTTTTTCTTTTATATTTCTAGAAAAGAAATAATTGTCTTCTCGGAATCCTCGGATCTGGCTCACGAGCATTTCACTTATCTCTATCATTTTCAGTATTGTCCTCTGGCTTTCTGGCTGGTAAAATTAGAGTATTCGAACTTTCCAATGATGAATCAGTTAGACTAAATATTTAATTTTATGCAGAAGCAACACATGTTTCTGCAACTACCGAATATTTTACTCAAACGTTTATTCCAATGTTCCGGATGAAGATTCGACACCTCGTAACTGGTTCCACCGACCGGCTGTACACTTCTCCAAATATTTCTCGGCTACGGAAGCAGAAAGTTTCAGATTCGAAGCTCGATTCCACCGAAGAACCATCCTGTAAGCTGCTATGGTGCACGTTAAATCCGTCAGGACCAAACGCCCTCCCGCTCGTGTTTTATTGAAGTTTAGAGAGGGGTATTGAGGGTTAGAGAGGATTTGATCACGATTTAAAATTTCGAGATCCGTCCCAAAATATCCTTAGTGTTGCTTTAAAAATGGGACGCTAAAATAAGTAAACAAAACTAAATTCAAAATATTTCATTTTATTAACCCTTCATATATGAATTTACTTAACTTCCAAATTATATAGCATATCCTGTTGTTGTTATTATTTTGAAATAAGGAGACAGTTATTATTATTTTAATTCTTATAACATAAAGGCATTTGAGATAATGATGCGTTTCTAAGGGATTTTTACATTTTAAATAAAATTAGTAATTTAACATTAACTGATTTTTGCATTTTTAATAAAATTAGTAAATTAGCAGTAAACAGTTTTTTCCATTTTAAATAATTGCCGATTTTTAATTAAAAATTTAGTAATTCGATGTTCGAGTCAGATTCGCCATTTTATGCGACGAAGTTTAGGGTCCCAAAGTGTATGCGTACGCGTAAAAATTATTATTATTTGATTTAAATGTTTTGATAATAATTAATATAATTTTATAATTAATGATATAATTTTATGATAGCCTAAAATTATTCGATAAAACTTCTTTTTTGGAATTAAAATAAAAGTAAATACTAAAAGATCATTCTTTAGCATCTTCCTTAAGTTTCTTATTCTTTAAATTTTGTATTAATTATTTTTTAACTTCATTCTGCGTCTCTTTGAGTTTGAATCAACTAATTTATAAATTTTAGAGAATATGAACTTTAGCTTTAACATTATTTCTAAGGCATAAGTTACGATAGTAGATTAAATACAACAAAAAAAATGCCAAGATGAGAAGCTGAGCTGATTTTTTTTTATCAAATACACATATGCAGAATTTTAGTATTTTATGAGACTGTCCTAAATATAACGAAATGCTGAACATCTAAAAATGGGAAAAGAAACACAAGCGAAATAATTACACAAACACTTATCTTTTTTATAATCATGAAGGAAATGAATTTTTAGCTTTTGTATTTTATTATCTGATTTAATTTCTATTGTCTAAGTTTTTCAACGCCAGTGATAAAAAGATGAATTTTGCAGTTAATTGTCCCAACTTTTATCAGAAATATCAAAACTATACAGTCAAATCATTTGGTATTTTAGGATTTTAAAACAAGGAAAAGCATCAAGAAGTTCTTCAATCGTAAAATTACACATTTTAGACCTCCGGAAATTTTTAAATCTCAAACGATAAAAAAAGTAGTCAAATAAGCATTTAGCTTCATTTCAGAAGGCTTCCGAATTCTGATGTCTCTGTCACCTTGGCAACCAACTTTAATTTCAAACGTAGCAGCAGTTTCACGATATGGAGCTAACGTCTCCGATCGGGGCAACTGATGGATATCCTAATACCCCTGTCTCCAGGAGTGGATATTCGCCAAGAGTCTGGAAAAAGAATCCAGTCTTTCGCTCAATGTCTTTCAAATTCAGACTTGCTGAGAGAAGAGAAGACAATTTATTGGAATAAATATATTAATTTAATTTTTTTGGCATCGCTCATGTTAAGTGAACTGGAAATGGTAAGAAATTGGTTTTAAATTTCCACCGCCGAAATATATTTTTGAGAATTTTTCTAATGTGTTACTAAAAGGAGATATATGAAAAATGACTTTATTTTTTTCCCCTTGAAACAATAATTCAGCGCATTAGAGAGGCGATCGTATCATTTGATTCCAAAATTTCATTTTGTGAAATTCCAAGCTAAACAATTAATATTATTTTTTTTCATTTTTGAAAGCAGATATTTCAAATTTAAAGTAAATCATTTAAAGTAAAATAAATATACAATTTCAATATTTTTACATAATCCATATCTTGATATAAAATTAAAGAGTTAGATGTATGCATTTCATCATCGCCACTAACTATAAAAATATCATTATGTATATAATTGCACAACTTTTTTTTATTTCGAATTTAGTTTTCTCAAGATGTTTAAATTTTAAACAACTAAAATTATGTTAACTATGATTTCAGTTCAAATTATGTAACTCGTGACAGTGGGAGTTATAGGCATATAAAATTAAATATTTCAATTTGAATATATTTTTGATAACCGAATCTTATTCTTCCGTTGTAAATGTTATGCGTAAATGGGAATAAACTTTAATTTTGCATATTTTTAACAAAACAAATCGAACTTGAAAATTAATTTAATGTAGATAATTTTTTCCCAAATAAATTCATCCGTCATCTGCATATATAAAAAGTAATTCGAGAGTTAAAAAAAAAGACCAATCACCCAGTCCCAACCGTTAATAAGACTTTTCTAATTTTTACTCGTGATTTTTAAAAATGTCGTGATTAGTTTCCAAGTCCCACTGATCCTTCTTTTTGAGAGAAATCTTAAAAGATTATTTACGATACATTCCTTTCGGAAAATATTCAAAACAGGACATCCCAGCTCTAACTGTACCGATTTTGCCAATTTTTATTCCAAGATAGTCGCCAGTAGCGACCAGCTTTTTTGCCAGAAATTTTGATTGTATTTAATTCCAGATCAATCATTTTGACATAGCTTATTGTCAATGATTCCGCCAAACTGTCATTAGCGCTGTGTTATTTTTATTATCTTTCTTAATGTAGCTAACATAACCTCTCTAGTGGGGAACCAGTTCCATTACATCATAGAACTGTTATAAACGCAAATGTGTGGTTAATCTGTCTTCTAAATTTCCTTATATTGTACTATTCGTCCTTTGAATTACATAGATATTAAACAGAAACCAAAAGAAGAAAAATTAGCTATCAGCAATGGAAGAAAATCATGCAATTAAATATTTGATAAAATATTGAAAACGTTTCGAATTTCCGGGAAACAATGTAAGCTTTTCAAACATTATTTCAAAATTATTTCTGGAAATTATTCAAAAAGATATTTTTTAAAGAAATTATAAAAATGTAGGGGGAAAAAATGTTCAGCTATTAAATTAATATAATTAAGGTATTTTTAAAGTTTAAAAAAGGTATAAAATATATTTTAGTGCAATTATATTTTCGAATTATATCGTTGAAAACGCTTAGATTCAATTTAATTTATAATTAATTAAAAATTTTAAAAAAAATAGCTTAAAAGACACATTTTTACCATTAAAGGATATATATACCAAATAAAATAAACACCTCTTTTTCTTCAATATTTTTACATTTTAATGGCCACACATCAATGTAGTCACACGTCATCAGGATTGGCAAGATTCTTGATTTAAATTTTAAAATCTTAGAGCAAATTCAAGTAATAGTTCAAAATGTCTAAACATATGCAGAAAACAAAACAACATCAATAACCACATATTTAATACTACAAAATAAATATTTTTTCCATTGTGTTATAATTTTAGAAGAAAGCAATAAAAAATTACCTAAAATCAAAGACGTAGCAATGAAATGCGACGCCAATAGCAATATTCACACCTGTTTCCTTTCATCATACATCGCACACATGTTGTGTGAATGAAAACTAATAGTTGTTTCGGCTATCACACACATGTGTTGTGAACGATTGTGCCGATCTTAATGAAAACAGATTTGATTGATTCTATAATTTAATAATTATTTTTTTTATAATTTTTTTCTTTCAATTCTTTAAATAAAATATAATTTTAATTTATGATAAGTTGTGAGGTGCCCTTATCCGTGCGTTTTCGTCCAGCTGACGAAATGTGTAGAAAAAATTTATAAAAGAATAATATTGGCCTGAAGCTGAAATGAAGAAATAAAAGAAATAGAAAATGTTTGACGTGAAATTTTAAATTCATATGCTATTATTAGTTAAGATTTTAAAATGCACATCAAATGCACTTTGTTGTTAGTCTGAAGGGGCCGCGGTGGCCAGGTGGTAAAGTCTCGGTTTCGAAACCGGAGGGTATCAGGTTCGAGACCCGATTCCACCGAAGAACCGTCGTGTAAGGGGGTCTGTTGCACGTTAAATCCGTCTTGACCAAACGTCCTCTCGCTGGTGTGGAGAGGTGGGTGCCAGCTCAGGTGTCGTCCTCGTCATCTGACCGCGGTTCAAAATTATGAGGTCCGTCCCTAAATAGCCCTAGTGTTGCTTCAAACGGGACGTTAATATAACTAAACTAAACTAAAACTAGCTAGTCTGAAAGTCATATGCTAAAATTCTCAAATTGAATAAAATAACAAATGTTAAATTCTGAAATACATTAAACGGTCCTTCCTATGACAGAAAGGCTAAAATTTCCTTAACATACATAACCGCACCTATGGAGATGCATCATTTATACGCATTAAAACAAATTTCGTAAGATCTCATGATCGTATTCAGAGGAATTTTATGTCAACAATTTCCATCTTTCGGCATGAATGGCTGTGAATAAATTTCTCCATAAAAGTTTTATAGACATAAAACTTGATAAATTCAACTTCATGCACCAATTACTATACTATTAGTAAAATACTCTACCATTAACATACTCGAATTAGATTAGGAAATCTATTTGGGAAATTTATCTGTCGAAATCGAATGAAATATTCCAGGCAATACTAATCGAATTAAAACATCTATACTTCAGCGCTATTCTGTTTATACATTGACTGAAGGGTTATGACGACCAATGACAACCTGCCCTGACCGTAATTGAAATGAAGTGACACGAAATAATTCAAATTCATAAGAGAATATTTTCAGTGCAAGTGCGGGATAGCTTTCAATCATCTGGCCATCATAAAATATGTGATTTGAAAGTTAATTCACTGAAGCATATTTTCAGAAATTTTTTTTTAAACTTCCTGGAATTTCACGTAATTTAAATTCATTGGATTTATCTTAGATATATTTGGAAAGTGAATTTAAGAAATTATGTTTGCCAATGCCTTCGCGAAAGCATACATTTTATTAGTTATAGACGTGTTTTCATTCGATAAATGTGTAAGAAGTCTTTAAAGTATAAGCTTTCGATAAATGCAATGTTCCAATACAAATATGAAATAAATTATTACTAAGCTAAAAAATGAATGAAGAATTTTCATTTCCTTTGCAGTCATAAATTGATGTATTTAATCCTTTCTGTCAAAAATAAACGCAATTGTTATTTCAAATATGAGTTATAAATTTAACGCGAATTTATCACGAGAAGCTTTTAAAATACATTTTTATTTCTATACTAAATAATTAAATCTTTTTATTTTAGCATTTATTTTTTATTTTTAAATAATTATTCATTAAATCATGAAATATTTTTCCTCAGAATCACTGCCGGCTATCGTCGCTTTGATGACAGCAAAATCATATTAATTGAATCGATTTACTGATCATATTAGATTATTATATACTGTAAATCATATAAGATTAATCGACTTCAAATTGAAAAAAGTATTATTATATCAAGGAGAACACATCTCTGTATACAAAAAATAAAATCAATAACTGATTAAGAAAAGATTGAGCAGTCGAATACAAATCGCTAACTATACAAAATAAAACTACGCAAGCGAAATAAAAGTTCATAACAATGAATTTCTCCTCATTTCAAAAACTGAGACGTTTAGTTTAGTTATATTAACGTCCCGTTTTTAAAGCCACGCTAGGGCTATTTTGGGATGGACCTCGTAACTTTGAACCGTGATCAGAGAACGAGGACGATACCTGAGCTGATATCCATTCTCCAAGCTTCCACACCACACCAGCTGGAGGGCGTTTGGCCCCCAACGGATTTAATTTGCATCAAGCCCGCCTATACAATGGAATCGGGTCTTGAGCCTGAAATCCTCCAGTTTCGAAGTTAGGACTTTACTACGAGCACTTTTAACTATCTCAAGAAATATGACTGAAATTTTTTTACGTATCAAAAGGGTACAAAAAGACCTAATTCAAAAACCATATTAAATAAAATAAGGCTTAGTCAAAATGGCATATGGAAATAAATAAGGCTTGGTCAATAGAATAATAACTTCTACTAATAAAGATAACAGCGTCTATGTTTGTTTGTTGGCGCTCTACAGAACAGAACGTTTCATCTACAACTACCACATTTGGCACATTTTTTCTTGAATGAAGATAATATGCAGGTCGGAGCGATTTGTTTTGAAATTTTAATTAATTAAGTATTTAGCTGAGTTTTGGTATTTTTCTAAGATAACTCCCGAAATTATTGTTACACTAAAGTAATTTGTGCACCGTTTCAAAATTTAAATTTGGTCATTTTTAAAAATATTTTTCAAATAATTTCCAATAATAGTTTGCTTTTTTTATTCCGAAATTCAAATTGTTTTCATTGTTTCCTCGAACATTTAATAGGATGATTATCTTCTATTGACGAAAGGTAAAGAAGAAGGATTCTTTTTAACAAATATGTGTTTCACAAGAAAAATAAAAAAAAGGGGCAGTTAGAATAACAGGAAATTGATTCGCGTTTTAATAGCACTTTGATGTAATGAAGCTGGTCTCCATTAGAAAATTTCATGTACGCAAATAAGAGAACATATACAAGACAAATAAAATCACACGGCGGACAGCACAATTTGAGGGAATCATAGATACAAAAACAATTTAACTGGACTTAAATATAATCAATATCTCAGGAGAACTAGCTGACCAACATAAAGGAAAAGAAAGATAAGAGAAGGCAAAAAAGTTGACCAAGTACTTTTTAACTCTAACGAATCTAAATCGGAGACAAGCGGTACATTAAAAGCAAAGCCAGACATAATAAATACAATGCAGCACATTTGCCCTGAGTATTTTTCGCATACTACCTAATAAAGATACTATTTCCCCCTCTTCCTACATAGCAATTGTCGATCTTGTGTAAGGCCACGAATACCACATGTGCTCACATTTTTATATTTAAGAGAATCAATCACGCAAATGAATATTTTGTGTTTTGTAGCGGAATAACGAAATTCAAGTGTGCAATTTGGAAACATTTTATCCCGAAATTTGACACATAATCATAATTTACGAGAACACATGCTAAATATCATTTAATTAAATAGTTGCGTTTTTGGGCTATTGCGTGTACGTGCATGCAGATTACAGAGATGTACTCGTTGAGGATTTTTCTCAGAATGTTGTGGATAAGGATATGCATTTTAAATGCTAAATATGTGTACCAAATTTTATCTATATCGTTCTTTTGCAACTATCGTGTTTACTTGTACTGTGACAGAGAGATAAGAAAGCTTCCTGCATATTGGTTTTGTTCAAAATGTAACAGAAATCTACAAATTTGATGCAAACACATTCCAAATATCACCCTTCTAGTTCAAAATGCATGATCGAGTTATCATGCTCACAAGCAGACAGATATAACTCGATATAAACCAGGTGTTGTCCTCGTCATCCGACCACGGTTTAAAGTGACGGGGCCCACCCCCCAAATTGTCCTAGTGTTAAAAAAAACGGGACGTTAATACCATTAAATTAAACTAAACTCGATAAAAAAAGTGCTTATCAAGATTTGGGTTTAGTTTAGTTATAAGGTCCCTTTTGAAGCAACACTTGGGCTATTTTGGGACGGACCTCGTAATTTTGAACCGAGGTCAGATGACGAGGACGACAACTGAGCTAGCACCCCCCCTCTCCACACCACGAGACACCAGCGGGAGGACCAAACATGACGGATTTAACGTGCAACAGACCCCCTTACACGACGGTTCTTCGGTGGAATCGGGTCTCGAACCTGAAATCCTCCGGTTCCGAAGCCGATACCTTACCACCAGGCCACCGCGGCCTTATCAAGATTTGAGGGCTAGAGGAAGTTTGAAACACGAAGATTCGACAAAATTTCTAGTTCGATTCCAATATTTTATTCTTGTACAATTCGAATTCGCGAAAAAAAAATATTTACTTCCTCTTTCTTCATACATATTATCACATCTACCTTCAAAATAGAAATTTCGATAGAAGCAAAACATTCTCCATTTGTGAATAGTCAGATATTTATAATTTACCAGGACAGAAAAAAAACATTCTTTTTAATGCATCTTTTTTTTTTCTCCTTTCTTTCTTTCTTTCTTTTTTTTTTTTTTTTTGGATTTGCTTCCCGCTTTTTTTTTATTTCTTTCCAAAGCAGAAGGCAAGCCTCTTAAAATATTAAGACGCCTTCTTAGAGTCTGAAGGCGTATTTTGTAAGCGAATTCCGACGAGCCGCCGTCTGCTGCCGGATTTTCATGAGAAGCCCGGATGATATTGCGGAACGACAACGCAAAATCTCTTACATGAAGCGTGCTAAAACAATATTTTCACGAATGCAATCCTGAATATTTCATTCCTTGAGAGCAATGAAACGCTGATGATGTAGGGACGGAATAAAGGAGGGCTGAGCATTATGTTTGATAAATATGTGTGGCGATATATGGGACAGGACGTGGCAATGCTTTCTTTTCATTTGAGTCTGTTTGCATTACATTGAAGATGTGCCATGCCTATTTTTATGCGCTATTTTACATAATTAAGGCACCTCCCGGGGGCACTTTAGATATGGAGATGAAATTAGTTTAGATATATTAAGCCACCGTTTTAAAGCAACACTAGGGGTATTTTGGAACGGAGCCCTGTAATTTCGAACCGTGGTCAGATGACAAGGACTGCGCCTAACACCCATTCTTCAAACTTCCCCGCCACACCAATGGGAGGACGTTTGGCCCGATGGATAAGGTGATGAGTTGCTTCCGGAATAGTTAGTTCTTGCCGCTCTGGGGATTACAGAAATGGAGCGGAGTGGCCTCTCCCCCTCTTCCGATGACAAGGCACGCCATCTACGGGAGAGGTTGTACCGTGATCGGTGACGGCCGTTAGGATTGAAGCTTTGCTTCATCCATTGCTCTTACGGCCCTCTGGTCAATAAGATTTCCCATATGCCTTTGGGCCTTTCAGTGTAATAAGTTATTATTACATAAGTAAGGTTTTACTTGCATTTGTTTTTCACATTCTTGAAAACGAAAAAAATATGGTTCACATTAGAGAATATACATTTCATATACAAAGAGAAATTATTGCAATTAGCAAAAATTCAATCTCAAGATTTTGATTAGTCTCTACGTTTCAGACCCTTCCGAATCCGGAAAGCATATTTTGCGAATCTGTCTATCTGTAGACAAGATAATTAAAAAGCTCTTTCACTTTTGCCCAAAGCTGTTAGACTTTTAAATTTGGTATTTGCACAATAGCTGAATATATTTTTTTTTATCAAGATTTGAACGGAATCTATTCAATGAAGTTTATCTGTCCGGTTATTAAAATGCAAGTGAATCCAATAACTATAAAACATAAGGAACTTGATAGATATATTTGATACAAATGAATTTTGGTAAAATTTTATTTTTATCTAACGTGTAGATATGCATCACATTATGAGTCCAATTCATTGAAGGGTTGATCTATATATATATATATATATTAGACTGTACATTTTCACGCATGTAAACATCATAACTCAAAAGCGCACTGACTTAGATAAGTAAACTTCTATATGTGATCTTGTTTCAAAGATTGCAGTGCCCTGTGAGATT
Source organism: Argiope aurantia (assembly GCA_026543865.1). Lineage (NCBI taxonomy): Eukaryota > Metazoa > Arthropoda > Arachnida > Araneae > Araneidae > Argiope > Argiope aurantia. Next base: position 20,305 of record JAPMOR010010268.1, on the reverse strand, counting down.
TCGGCTTGAATCTGTTTGAAAATATCGGTGTAAAATGCATAATCAGTTTTCTTTACTATACTGCAAAGAATAAAACATCTACATTAGAGAATTAGGTATTAAAGTTATTCTCTGTATAATTTTATAATTTTTACGCTGAAGGAGAGGAGATAAATGCTTATTGGGGAGTGTTCTAGAAGGTTTGAACCTTACCCCGACTGTTTTTCTTCGCAACAATTACAATTAATTAATAATTAACTTTCCAACGAACTTAACCAACTTCTTCAAAATTTGATTTATGTTACATAGGCAATTTAATATTTATAAGAAAAAAGCTCAAACTTTCAACAGAATAACTTTATTTTTGTATTAACTTCACAGAAAGAAAAAAAAACTTTTGATATTAAAATATAATATATAATATCGTGCAGTCTCAAAGTAGCCGATTACTACCAGGCAGATTTTGTGAAAAAGGAATACCATGGAGTTGTGAGATTTAAAAGTTATTCCTAGATGTTGAAAAACTAAGAAAATAGAAAATGATATTTTGTAGTTTTTGAATTTTTAAATTAATAATGAAGATTTAAAGCAATGAAGATTTGTGACCTTTTATTCAATTATAAGATATCAAAATATTTTATAAGGTCCTGGGAATTTACAAGGAGAATATGGAGAATTGAGGAAATTGTTACTGAGTATTATAATTTTTAATACTGATTTTAATCATTTTCATGGCATAAAAAGACAAAGAAATATTTGAAATAAGTAATTTGTTAAAATATCTAGCAACAAGTTATCTCTCATCGCAACATATTTCCTCAAACCTTCTTCACCAAATATAACATTTAATCAGTTCGCGAAATGCCTTTCTAGTTCTTTTTTTTATTTCCAATCATGCATGCATTCAATGTCTGAGAATGTAACAATTTTGTATCTAAGCAACTGACAAAAATATCAAATGTACGAAGTCAGATAAATAAGCATTGCGCTTATAATTTTCACATATTCAAAAATTCCAGAATATATTCGCAAGTTCAAAGAATTCTTCCTGCTTCAGATATTGGATTTCTCTATTCATCCAGGCGATTGAAGTTCTTTAAATCAATCATAAGAATTTTCCGGAACTTCTTCGAATACCTGTTTATTTTTTTCTTGAAAGTCTAGACTTTCTGTGCTTCTATTTCATTGATACAATCAAAATGGAACTTCCAAAAAAGTAAACATATCCACCTGGAATAAAAATTCAAAAAAATGTCCTCTTGTAGAACTGAACTGCGTCATTTATGTTCAATTTTTATGCACTCTTCAGATGCTTCGGATTTTCATTCCCGTTTTTATTTGAAATTTCTACTTATCTGTTCCTTTCTTCTGGAGCGAGGAAATGTGAAGGAGAATTCATGATGAATTGAAAAGACAAATTAATTTCTTTTTTTATTATCTTCTTCGTTTCGGAGCCTAAAATTTATGGCTCGCCATGAAATTTTCCCATTCATTTTTCTTGTTTTTTTTTCTCCCCTCAATATATGAAAGTATTACTTCCGGTATGTTAAAAAAGAATTGCTTGATTATTTAAAATGAAAATAATTGGCTATTATTGAATTGAACAGTTTTTTAAATTTTGAATTGATTTGATTTAGAAATCTCACTCTTTTTAATATTTGATAGTTCACAATGAAACCAATGTTATGCAATTCCATTTTTCCTTTCAGTGCTTTCAATCGTTACTTTTTAACTAATGGATACTAAGCAACCGTGTTATTCGTAATAAAGAGAGCAATGAATGGCAAAAATTCATAGAATATTGAAATTTAATAAGGTTTACTAGAACTGAACAGTATTGAAGAATAACGTATTTTGAATGAGAGCAAAATATTTTCATGCGAAATGAAGATACAGAGTTTCTTTATTCAGTTGAATAATTGTAATTCAATAATTAATTAATTAATTTGAAATTTACATATGAATAACATTTTTAGTAATTGTTGTATAATGGTCTGGAAAAATTGAATACGAACACACTAAAGAATATTTCGATATATTCGCAATTTCATGAAGACATCTGATGCATGGATCCGCATAAAAAGGAAAATATTGCAATAATTGCAATAAGCGTTCCTCATCAAATTCTGGGAAAATACAGTATTGTCAGACTTCTGAAAGTGCAGGCTTGTTTAGATCTATGTGCATGCCATTAAAACTGTGAAAATGATTTAATAATTATTTATTCTCCGTTCTATCTTTCACATTTTGTGGACCACGGGGGCGTGGTGGTGAGGAGTCAGAGGGTTTCCGGTTCGAGACCCGATTCCATTGAAGAACCGTCGTGTAAGTCGGTATGGTGTACGTTAAATCCGTCGGAATCAAAGGACCTCCCGCTGGTGTGGTGTGGAAATTTGGAGAGTGGATGCCAGATAAGATGTCGTCCCCGTCATCTGACAGCGGTTCAAAATTCCGAGGTCCTTCTTAAAATAGTCCTGATGTTGTTTTAAAATGGGATGTTAATGTAACTAAACTAAACTTGCACAATTTATAGCATTGAGATGCCTCTTTGCTGATATAAATTGAGATATATAAATCTGGTATCTGCATTTCCACTAAACTGGCAGTGCAAAACCGATCACTGTTAGAGAATTCTGAGAAATCACATCCATTCTTTTTTTAGGATAATAATAGTTTATAGACGATGATTACATTCTTATTGAACACCTCTAAATGCGTTCCAAGAATAATTTAACGAACAATGTTTTGAAATAGGGTATATATGTGTCTTCAAATTTTAGGACTTGATTTTTATGGTGATATCTCGAGTGAACATTTAATTCTAGATTTTTGATTTTAACAGCACTTTCACAAACTGGCCAGAAGATAAAGTATTTTATATTCTCTTAAATTCCTGCATACTGTATATTACTTCCATAACTCAAATAATAATAATCCACAATAAATCTAAACCCCTATAAACATTTCCTTTTATTTAATAAGTGCTTGTTGTCATTTGTGCATAGACAAATGTAATATAGTTTCTTGTAATATAGTTTCAAGCGCATGCATTAACTCGCATTTATTAGATTTATTACCGTTTTATTCTTTATAATTTCTCTTTTATGAATTTGTGTGAATGATTTTTTTTTATCTCGGCCAATGAAATAGTTGTAACTGTCCCCTACATTCTATTTCTCCAAAATTATTTTTAAAAGTTTACGTGATTAAAATATTTAGTACATCACAATTAGATAGTGATGGATACCAAGAATGAAATATCTAAATGATTATTTAAAGAAAAAAAACCTGATATTCTATCCACAGTTTTCAAATGAGAAGTAATTTATTTCCTATGTTTGGAAAGTTAGGATGGAAATATAATAATACTATATACGAAAATATATTTTTCTTTTATACAATGTAAAAGTACTAATCCTCTTATTTATCTCAAACATGTTTTAATGCATATCTTTATTTTTCTGTCAGTTCGCGTGCTAATTTTGTCTTTCTATTTACATATGAAAGTATTTTGGTATTTGAAACGTTAACAGAATATAGTTTAGAATGATTAGAGTTTCTTTTCTATTTTCATTTCGTATTAGCCGCCTTTAGTGATCCACTGATTCCCCGGAGATATTGGTTGCATTTAATTTCAAAACAATCAGTTATTCATAAGTTCATGAATAACTGATTATCATTCCATCAACAAACTATTTTTATTAACTTTGTTTATTATGCACATTAACTTTTTAACATTATGTACATAATGTTTACGTAATAAATGCACATAATGTTTATTATGTTAACCTTTCTAATGGAATACAAGTTCAAGACATTATTGTGTTATTGATGATATAATTCCTTCATATGTCTTCTGATTTTAGTGATGCAGAAATTTCACTTCATGTAAATTATACATATATCAAACAGAAGGCTCCTCCCTTAACTTACACAATTAAATAAAATCAAGCGATAAGATATTTGATGAAATAAAAGTTCGAATTTCACGGCAACAATGTGATTTATTGTAGAAAATATTTTTAAAATTGCCAACATTCTGGAACAATTCATGTTATTTTAAAATTGATATTATTAAAAATAAATGTTTTAATATTGAAAGGGCGAAAAATTTATTATGGTGCATCAATATTTCAGAAGTTACCGCGGGAAAACAACCAAATTCTACTTAATTTCTATGCTTTCGGGAATATTAAATTGGTACTACTAAAAAGATAATATTTCAAAATTTAGTATGATGTAATAGTCGTTTTTGAGCTGAAATATTTTCTCACTTTTCAAGATATTTATGTGCGAACTTTGATAGCTCCCCTATCAAATGATCTGGAATGTAGATTACCGACACAAACGGACAAACGCACATTCAATTTTATTATTAGTAGATATAATTAAATATAACTAATTATAAGTTCTTGTTTTTCTATTTGAAGTATAATATTCCAAAGCATTAAATTTTAAAAAATAAATAGGTATAAAACTTTATTATTTTTTTTAAAATTCCGATTAAGTAATAACATTTCCAATTTCAATACTCTTTTTATCTAGAAAGTTTTATAAAAAAAAAGTAGAAGTAATTATTTGTCTTCCATTTCGATGCGATTTCAAATTCTGAGTCTCGCCCAAGTAGCACACATATATTATGTAAAATTATATGATATAAAACAATATTTTAATATTATATAATATTGTTCAATATTGAATATTATTATATATTATCGTATGATCAATATTTTATAATATTGTGAGACAGGCTGTGCTACCAGGGTTGCCACCTTCAACGTCTAACTTTAATATCAGCTGCAGCTTCATAATATGAAGGAAATATCTCATTTTAGAACAGAGGATGGATATCTTAATAGTAAAGCCTCCGGAACTGGAGTTTTGCTAAGAGATGGGGCAAGGAATATAACGATAGCTCTGAGATTCTAAAATTTTACTTTGCCTTAGAATAAAGACAATAAAGTGGAATAAATAAAATTTTATTAGTCTGGTATTCCGAAGTCAGATAATACATAAGTGGCGAGAAAATTGAAATTCTGTTCCATTCGCTATTTATTGAACTTTTTTCTAATCAATATTCTTGAAAAATAAGGTGTCATTTGGATGTTAACCTTAAATCAAATTATTTTGACTGCGAAGAAGATATTCGATTCTTGTATATTAATATTAGTGTTTTAAAAAACAATAATATGCATACAATTTGGCTACTGAGTTCCCCGCCCATTCGATGTATATGGGCCTCTGTGGCCTGGTGGTAAGTTCTCGGCTTCGGTACCAGAGGGTTGCAGGTTCGAGACCCAATTCCACCGAAGGACCATTGTGTACGCGAGTCTGGGGCATGTTAAATCCGTCAGGACTAAACGTCCCCCCGCTGGTGTGGTGTGGAAATTGGGAGGAGAGGTGCCAACTTAAATGTCGTCCTCGTCTTCTGACCGCGTATCAGAATTACGAGGTCCGTCCCAAAACAGCCCCAGTGTTGCTTTAAATACGGGAAGTTAATATAACTCATCTAAACTACCCCCCCCCCTCCCCCGATGTAGGAAAATTCTACAATTTTAACTTTTTCAAAGAGGAACCAAGATTATCACCACAAAGAACATTTATTAATATATTTTTAAGTACGCAGAAATATTAACTATGGAAATTATTATTATTATTATTGATATTTTTGTAACTTTCGTAGTTCTTGCATTTTTATCGATTAAACCTAATTCATGAAATCGTGCTTCCATTTCAATTTAAGTAACATTTTTTTTTCCAATTTGTTGTCGAAATATCGCACTCAAACTTTTTTGTCCACTATATAGTATATATAAATAAAGATAAAAAATAAATTAGTGATTAATATATTTACTCAAGATATTGTTTTAAAAATGTGATTGGTGGGCATATACAATTCTCCTTTTAAAATATTTTACAAATACGGCTACCATCAAAAATAAAAATTAAAAATTGGGAAATTTAGATTATTAAAATTAAAATGTAAAATTTTTTCTTGTTTCAAACAACATATTCCAAAATGTATTTGAACACATATCCAATGCTAAATTAAAACAGTGTAAAATTAAATAATATCTTACTTACATTTATAGAGATTAATTTTTGGGACTCTATTGTCAAGAGGCTGCATTCCAGTTTATTTAGATGAAGATGTTTTTTTATGGGTACAGTGGACTCTATTAGACCCTTCTGGGAAATACTAATTTAGGGTTATAAAATTTTTATGCATATGTATTAAAATATAAATACGTCAAATTTCTTTAAAAAACCATTTTAAAACGACATTTATTATTTTTTTAAATTAAAAAATAGATAATTTTTTTAAAAATATCAAAACATTCCAGGCGTTTTAATTTTTAATTTTTTCTATTATTTTTTCTTACTACCGAATGCAAATTTATTTCAAACAAAACTGAGTATCATTTTGTAATTTCAATTAAATGCTAATTTTTCAAAAATAATTTTATGCACACTTACTGAGTTTTCATAGGATTTTTTTTTCTGAACAAAAATTTGACTTTTAACTGTCTAAAAAAATCGAATCATAAAATGCATACCCCATTTTCTTTCAATATTTGACCGAAATCTTTATTATCAATTTCATTTAATTTCTTCAAAAATTGAGACACCTGGAACTTTTCAAATATATTCAAATCAAATTACAATATCATTTTGAGAGAAATCATTAAGATATAATTTTTTTACTCTTAACACTTCAAATATTTATTTTATTGAACAATAAATTCATTTTACAATACTATTTTAGTTAAATATGAACTTATATTTTGGTAATGAAACATAAAAATTAAAATTGCGTTTTCGTCCATTTTTGCATATTTTAAAGTCCACTGTTCCCCTTAATATGAAGTACAAAAGGTGCATATATATAAATGTACTTGGTGTATGCACAAGTACAGTGATAATGCATGAACATAAGGATAAAAGGGGGGCACACATTTTAATACAGTTATCATTCATTATCGCATTTTCATCTCACTTTTTGTTGCCATTCTTTGTCGCTAATTATAGTCTGTCTGACTAATAATCTTGGCTGACTTCTGGCGTAAAATCTGATTGTGCTATCATCTTTTAAACAATCAAACATTAAAGCACTGAAGCAGACGCAACTGTTGCACTTTATCAGAATAAAACTCCCGCTTAGTCTGTCTTCTACATGGATTGAGTTAAGCGAGATGTAAGGGCTAATATTACGAACAAATTGAGTCGGATAAAGGAGACTCCGGAGGGGATTATTGCCTTCTAATACCCTCACCAATATGGGCGCCTGATGCATTACTATAGTAGAGAGATTAAGGGTCTTGGAATATGAATCTGTTGTGGACTAAATCATCAAACATTTTAACTTAGCTCAGATTACTTCAGAAGAATTCCCGCTCTGATTGGTAACCTTAAAAGAGAAGATTATTAATGTTAAGATGGGATAGAATTACTAAATATTTCTGTGATGGCGAAATCATTGTTATTGCAGATATCTTTTCATTGCATAATCATGTAGATGGAAGAATTTTCTCTACTTTAAACTGGAAATTACTTACTAGGAAAGGAACTAATGAAAATTCCTTACATTTAAGACTGTTGATAAAACAATATCATATTTTTTGCCAATATTTATGCACTTTAGAACAAAGTTTATTTTTTAGCATATGCCTATTGATGGAAGAATCTAATGAATTTAATTATTTTTGATATGAAAGATTTTTTATAACTTTCTTCTATAAAAAAGAAATGTTCATTAAACAGTTATAAAACTAAATAAAAATTTAAAAAATTCCGCTTTAAATCAAATATATAAACATGTCTGAAAAGGGTTAATTTTAAGAATTAATGTGTTTAAACCATCTATCTAATTTCTTGACTTTTCGGTATAAAATGTAAAAATGAAATAAAAAATCATTTCAGAGTGAAATAATTAGAATACATTAAGAGTTAATATTATAATTTGAATATGGTTTTAGCTAATATCATATAACAGTGCCTGTACAGAAAATTATTTGTAGAGATATGTTCTAGGTGACAAAATACGATGAAAAGTATATTGCACGAAGCGGTTCAACTAATTGGCAAATATTTGCAACTACAAAGAGGAGGAAACCTTTGTTTTCTTATGTTTAGATGTTTTTTTGAATATCCAACACGGTAAATAAGATATGTATTTGACCTATTTGTAAGCTTGTTATTTTTTACTGGAAATGTATTTCATTTTTATATATTTCAACTTTTATTTTATTTTCCTGAAAATTTTTTTGTAGAATCATCATTAAATATTCATTGATTTTAGAAACACAATATTTTTAAATTCTGTAAACTCGTTTAAAATAATATATATATATCCAACCACAAATTCAATGCGATTTTGCACAAAATAAATACAACTGATTTAAATTTGATGGCGTATCTGACAGTCCCTCAAATAAATGTCTAACAAAGTCGAATACAATAACATACAAACCCTGAGGGTAGTTATTTACGCAGATATTTGAACACTGCCCAATCGAGATGGTATCATTTCAAACTCATTCAAATAGTGAAATGAGTTTTTTTTTCCGCGGGGACGTAAAATAATGACGCGAGTTCAGAAAGCAATTTATCACGACAAAGAAAGAAATTGTTAAGAAAAAGTCCCTCACTCTTCTTTTATCTCTCCTCTTTTAGTTCTTTCTTTTTTCTTCCTTAAATTTTTATTGTCGTACAGAGAGGTAATAGAAGTGGAAAGAAAAATAACAACCGGAAACCGAACTTCCGGCCTTTTCTATTTACCCGGCAAAGCATTTCTCTCTGTTTTATTTTTCCTAAGATTCTTTTGGAACGAGATACATTTTATTTTGACCCCTTACTCGAACCTTGCCTATCTTATTTTTATCATTGTATTTTATCATGCTGTAAAACAAATGCATTTTGTGACTCCATTTCCCCTTTTTATAAGTTACGTCAAAAGTTAAATTATACGCTAATTATATCTGCGAGCTGGCTGCTGATTTCGAGATCAAGAGAAGTGTATTTTTTGAAATGAAGTAAAGAATGAAATGGAGAATTGGCCATAGGTAAATAATAAGGTTGAAATACATGCAATACACACCCGAGTATCGGGTTCGCGATTATCCGGATTCCGTACTATCCGGCCTAGTTTTTATATTGGAATTAAATGAGGAAGGCAAGGCGTCTATTAAGGACTTTTTCAAAACCTATGAACTGTAAGATTTGACTTTTATCTCAGGGTTACCTTTTCATATCTGTTCATTCATTTAACAGTAAAGAATAAAATCACTTTGAACAGATTTTCTTAAGAGCTAGGTCTACAATTTACACTAATGTTTTTACGTTTGCTGCAATTTATATCCTTGAACTTACTTTTTCAATAATAAATTCTTTGAAACATGCAGTACACTATATAACAATATATAAACTACTAATACAAAGCCTTCTATTTTAACTAGATGCGTTTACATTGAGATAAATGGAAGGCTTAGAAATGAAAAAAATGCGTATTATAACAGTGAATTTTGGTATAAAAACTTTGTCTTCTGGTATTGGTGAGCAAAGAAATGAATTCATAGAACTCTGGTCTATCAGGGTTTTTTTTTTTTAATCCGACCAGTCTTTCCGCCACATTAGGCCGGATACTAGGGAGTGCACTGTACATCCTAAACCGATTTATAGTTTTAAATCCTTTTCAAGTTTTATTTTCTTATCTTCTACTTACTCATTTTCTTCCTAAAGAATGTAAGTGATGTAAATAGGCATGATGTATTCCCCAAACAGCTCTAATGCTAGATGCCTCTTTTATACAGTATAGAAGGTGTAGTGATTGGATTTTGAAGCGTTAGGAAATAAACGTTCATAGATGGCGCTAGACAACTAGCGCGAGTGTAATTAAAAGAGTGAGGTCATTCGAGTGTTTGCTCTTGGAGAAGAAGGAGTTACTGAGCAGAGTAACTCGAACAAATCTGCAATAAATTTGTTAAGTTTTCTATTTGCCTATTTATTCAAAGCACTCACGAACCAGCCACGACAGAAGGATAGTATAATAACCAGTGCTAGGAGGACCCATAAATCAGACCTTCCCTAATATCGGTGATCTAAGTATTTTGCGAGCTTTGCCATCCTATTATTACGCAATTTCTTCAAGTGTTTTTAGTTCCACCGCGTTCGTTTGAAGACTTAAGTATATAAAATAAATTTGGAAATTAATTGTCCGTTCCTTCTTTTCCTTAACCTAGTTCAGAACTGTTTCTCAAATTAAGCAACAATTTTTATGAAAAACAAAGAATTTAGACCAAATAGAAATTAAAGCTATTTAGCGTATCTTTTAAGAAGTTGACTTATTTTAATTGTAATTATAAAATATTCTTCTATTTGGTGTCTGATTGTATTCATAAATATTCTTTTTTTCAATTATTATTAATATTCTTGTTGAATTGGCGTTGTTTTGGAGAAAAGACATTCAGAGCGTTGCCAAAGCATGATTTGGGAAATTCCTTAAATCATACTTTAAAAAATACAAAATGGTTATGTAGATATTTAAAAGTTTCTTTGATTTTATATACTTTATTAGTTGTGTCTGCATGGGTGTGAACGCGTGTATTTCAGTTTGAAAGAATCTTTTTAAATATATCAAGATTTATTTTCAATATTTCCTTTCCAAAATTTAATTGAAGTGAACAAATATTGTTCCTTACTTTCTTAGTACAGAACATTTCAATTCGAAATCATGTATTAGAAAAATTTTATTCTAATTATTGAAGTCGAAGTGAAACACCAACATGTTTCTCTGTCGCAAAAACCTGCATTTCGAAATCATTTGATAGAAATATTTATAATAAAATAAGAAATAGCCAAGAAAGTACTTTTCTTCGATGGTAACAAGTTCTGATGTCTCTGTCACCTTGGCGACCGATTTTAATTATAGAATAAGTTTCAAGACGTTACAGACTGAAAAGTCTGGGATTGGAACAACTGATAGATATTCTATGTCTCCATGGAGAACTTTCGGCAAGCGACGAGAGGAGGAATTCAATCTTAATGTCTTTCAAATTCAATCATGGCGGAAAAAAGAGGAAACAATTTAGCGGAATAAGGTTATTAATTTTTCCATTATTTCTATGTTAAGTGAAATGTGAACGGTGAAAAATTGGTTTTGAGATCCCATTGGAAAATATTCTCAGGATTTTTCGAATCTCAGTTCTTGAAATACGAAGAACGTTTTTTAAACGATGGCTTTAAATCAAATCCATGTGCTTTAGATGTAGGATAGTTTATTATTTAACAAGAAAATCTGAAAGGTAAAACATCATTGTATTAGAAGTCAGCTTCTACATTCAACTTATAATATTTCAAATAATAAGAAATTTCGATAGAATGTTTGATTTTTTTTCCTCTGCTAAGTATACAAAGAAAAAAATATGATAGATTATCAAAAAAAAAAAAAAAAATCCTGCCTTGAGGTTTTGACAAATCTTCACTATTCAAATTTGGTTAATTGCATAAAGACAATTGTAATGATGTCTTTCTTTGAAAACGATATCTATAAAATGCAGTGAATTGCAACTATACT
>JAPMOR010010259.1:104971-128697 GCA_026543865.1 Argiope aurantia | reverse complement strand
AATTATTTGAGTCGATGGTAAATTATTATAGGCAAATTGCAGGATTATGTACTGAAAGATTAAAATGAAAAATTGACATTATAATGTAAATATAAGATGTATTTCGAGACATTTATCAAAGACACCTGCAGCAGCCATACCTTAATTTACTCTCGAGAAATAGAATAATTCAAGTCTACGGCGACTCTAATCCAATTTGAAAATGCATTAGAGTCTGAAGGAGTTTATGCCTAAAAAGAAGAAAAGAATGCAAAGAATTTTTCCGGAACCAATATTTTTAAATTGAATTTTTTGACCCGATATTTCCCAAAGTCATAACCTTGTTTATTGCTCTTTATGAATTTTCATTTAAATATTCAAAATTCTCCGCCCCAAGGCCTCGCCGCCCCTGCCTTGTCTTTTGAATGCAAAAATCGATGATATAAATAATGCAACGTTTGTTTCTGGGTTTCATATCTCCTTTCAGCTGCTAATTCGATAAGATGAAATTTTTTGACAGCTCTTGCTGAGTGGAAATCTGAAAGCCAAACAGAAAATGAATTTCCATTTTCCCTATTCGAAACACGGAATATAAAGCGGATATTTTTTCCCTGCTGGAATGTAGAATGGATCCGAGTCAAATTTGATATAAGCTTTGGCCTTTCCTTCGAGTTTGACTGAAAAATGTGAACTTTTAGTCATTGTATAATTTATGAGAAGAAAATAAAATATTAAAGGAGAACATCTATCGATTTATCATTTTTTTGAGGCTAACAGAGAAATGATATTCTTCTTTAAAAGAAATTGATATGATTGATACGATGAGTATTATAATTTTAATTCAAATAAATTTAATCTTTTTGAAGTAAATGTAACTTTATTGAATACTTAATAAAGATATCTAATTTTTATATTATTGATGTGTCAATAGATATGAAGCGCTTAAAAATTTAGAAAATGTAGCAAGTTCTGTTTGTCAACAATATAAGCAATATTTGATTCAAACATATTAACCCCTTCACCAGACTTTTGCATGATTAAAATTTAAAATCCTATATAAAAATTGCTCTTTATATGATAACCCATGTAATGCATTTGCTGTTAAAATTTCCATTTATCGGTTTCAATAATAATAATAATAACCCATTTAAAATTGAGTCTATTTAATCTCCGGGACATGTGTGTCCATTAGAGCCGAAAAGATTAATAAATTAATATTATACGTCGTAAAATATACTGTCACATAATGTCTAGACGATATTTCTCAAAACACTCAAGCAAGAAAGATTATGAAAAAGTACATTTCTAATATTTGAAGACTTTCGTTACTCCTTTGTTTTGGAATGATACTAGGTTATTTTATACGCACGGAATTATTTATAATTATGTAATAGAGGTATAAAATTCCATGATTAGCCCATTCATCAAATTCAAAAGAATTATATTATGATTCTTTTGGGATCACTAGATAATTCAGTACTAAATTTAAAGTAGTATCTACGTTAAATAGTCGAAATTTTTTGTGAAATTATTATTTTTTTTATTTAATATTCTTAATGTATAAACAGATTTCTTTGTAAAATCGTTTGAATTTTCTTTCTAAGTGCGATTTTTGGGAAGTTACAGCAATTTTTATATTTGAATTTACAGAGGTTTTAATGCTATTTTACATCCTCAGATGCTATTTTCTCAAGTTCTAATTATTGGGTGAATTTTCTGACAAAGAAACCTCCTACATTAAATTCTAATGCATGTTTTATTCAAACTTGGTAAAATGATTTTTTTTTATATGTTTTGCAAGTCCCGAAGTAAAAAAAAAAATCACAACATTTTACAACTAATTAATCCCAGTTGAACAATTTTTAATTAATACAATTTATTGAAATACCACATTTTATCATAGATTGAACCATATAACTTTCTATTTTTCAACTTTTAAATGTAAAGAATGAATTATTTTTTCTCTTAATTTACAGCTCGTTTTTATTAATAATTTACTTTAACTACAAGATAATTAACGAAGTTTGATAAGTCCATTGATTATCATTGAGATTAATATATGGACTTATCCCGGTTCATTTGAGTAGAGATGATCCGGGATTCTGATTATTGCAATTATTCAGCTTAATCGCCAAATGGTAATTCATTATCCAGCCAAAGTATGAGTACTTCGTTACCTCTGAAAAACTTAATTACAAGAGGTTTCAGTTTGGAATAATCAGTATTATTCATGTTTTCTTAGATATTTATATTTCCATAAAACACGAAAATTGTGTTTTAACTTCTCGTTGCTATAAAATATTGGATCATAATATTAAAATTTTTATTGGTATCTATGATGAAGTTTGCTAGTATCTAATTCTTCAAATATTTCACGTTTTGTGACTTTTTTTAACTATTAAATATAAACATTTTAATCGTATCGTTCTAAATACCATAGCGCATGTTATATGATATTGTATATTATTAGAAAATCGTTCGTTTGGTGCTCGATGAGAAGTTCAATAAACTCGATAGCGGAAAACGATGCGATATTGAAAATATTTGTGTTTAATTCCGTGGAAAACTAAGTGACGCATACGCAAGAAAATACTTGTAAAAATCAGCAACACTCAAGCAAATATCAAATCCCTAATTAAATAGCAACAGAGAACTACAACGCTCAGTTTAAAATAACTGGAGAGCTTATTTCACAGTCAATATTCCAAAGATATAATTCGTTCAAGTGACTCTATTTTGTCTTCTCGCCCCAGAACAGCGTATCGAATATTCTAGAAAGGTTACTGATATTGGCTACAAAAAGAGATACCGCCAAAATTCTTGAATACTCTAGAGCCTTTATATTTCACATGAAATCGTCCTACTGTCACACAGTTCATTGCTAAGGTTGGTGACCATTTTCCTAGCATCCATTAAAATACCCGTAAAAATTTAACTACTTACGGAAGCAGTATTATAAAGCAATCGTAAAAATATTTTTCTATTATATATCCTGGCATTAAAATAGTTTTCCTTGAATATAATGGGAAATTGATTCCCATATTATATTTTTATGAGTAAGAAATAATGTTGTAAATAATAATGTAGTTAAAGTATCTCATGTTTCAGTCTTGATTTCACTACCAACTACTTTCCTGCCCACTTTCTCACACAAAAGCACAAATTCTCATTTAAAAAATTTCTATTTTCACGCAAAACTCTGAAGTTGCCCTCTCCAGTTGACAATGTATGTTGGTTTTTTAGCTGAACAATTTTTGGTTGGATTTATCTGCTGTAAATACTTCATATGCAAAAATATATACTGACATATTTTATAAAAACTTCAATTAAGGCTAATTCACTATTTCTTAAATCTAATTTTCTCTAGAATTGATCGTAATCATTCGCTTAATTACCTTCAACTGATATTGCATGGATTAGTGTGAAGAATCTACCATTGAATGTCAAATGTAATATATATTGAAACGTTTTATGCAAATAATAACCAAGAATAATGTCCTTTTTCCCAAATTCGTCAGTAATTTCAAATTTTATATAACCCAGAACAGTACAAACAATGTCTTGAATTAAAATATCACCATTTCTTGATTGTAAGTATGAAAGAAAAAGAGAATAAAACATATCATTCATCATCTGAAGATAATTATCCCTCATAGAATTTTCGACTCTACATTTGCTCTATCCTCAATTCTTCTTATTCGAGTGACAAGGAATTGTCATTCTTGATCGAAGCATTTTATTTTCTACTTTAGGTATGAAAGAAAGTAGAGTTTATTTTCTCTACTGTCAGTTTCTAAATGGAGATTTATCATTATGATTGAAGACTTTAAGAATTTATTTGGGTTCTTTTTTGGTCAATTATACAAAAAAAAAAAAAAACCACTTATTGTAGATGAACTTATACAATATCTTTCTTGGATTAAAATTGATATGAGTGCATTTCTTTCAGTGAAACAATTAATGATATGAGTTGCTTTCATTCTTTAAATAGATGAAAAATATAAAGTCTTCCACAATCGACAACTTGTTTTCATACAAGTAATTTGTTTTAGTGAAATGGCTCGCTATTATATATTTGAATAATGCTAGTGGAATGTCTAAAAATCTTTGGAATCAAACAATTGTCTGAATCACAAGGAACTTACAAACAATTGCGTTCTTATATATACTTTTTTTCAAATCTACTATTTTAAAACCATCTATATTTTAAATAAAATATATGCAATTTTCTAAGACATCCGAAGGACTATAATACTAGTTTGGAGCGTAATTATTTTTCTTGTTATGGGCATTCAAGAAAATTACCGTTTTTCAATTCTGTTACATATATTTTCACAAGACAAAATGTCAGCATGTAACTCTTCATATACTCCAAGATGACAGAAATTGATAAGTAGCAAAAAGCTATAAGTATCTATGTTATCAGTAGATTATGTGACGCTTGTTTTAGGTTTATTCTAATTTTTTAGTTATCCTCTACTTCAAACTAGTTGAATCCTAATTATATCTCAAGATCATGAAAAATTACCAAATAAAAACTATATGCAGTAATTCCATCTATAGTTTTTAAGAAAATATACGACATTTGCGAATATAGGTATCAAACGTGATGATATGAGAAAAAATTTGAAAAACTGTATAAAAAAGAAAAAGGGAAAGACCTAGAAAAATTCTTATTATAGCATTTGATGATATCCTAAAATTATATATATAGAGGCCGGTGGTAAGGTCACGGCTTGTGAGCCGTAGGGTTTCGGTTTCGAGACCCGATTCCACCAAAGAACCGTCATGTAAGGGGGACTGTTGCACGTTAAATCCATCGTGGTCAAACGTTCTCTCGCTGGTGTGGTGTGGAGAGGGGGATACCAGCTCAGATGTCATCCTCGTCATCTGACCGCAGTACAGAATTACGAGGTCCATTCCAAAATATCTGTAGTGTTACTTTACAACGGGACCTTAATATAACTAAACTAAACTAAATCTAAAATTATATAAGAGTTGTAACACGTAGCATTTTTGATCATACAACTGGTGACATATTGGCAGGTATTATGTTCTTCAGTTCGGCTGTCTCTGACGGCGGGGCTTGTCCGTGGCAAGTGCCATAATTACAAACAAACAAAAAAATGTTCTTCAATGAGGTTTTTCATATTTCCTGAAAACTGCTAAGCAACGAGTAGCAACAATAATTCGTATTTTCAGGTAATCTCAAGAATTGTCGACGGGTTTTAAACATACGGTTTTGGAATAAAACCCTTCAGTTTTATATTAGTTATGTATAGGGCCTGCCACATGATGACGGGCGCGTTGATCATGAACATGAAATATGACTCCTCTATTTGAAAATTCCATTCATAAGAAAACTCGCTCTTTCTTGATAATAAAATTCATTGATGACAAATTAACGTCCACACTCAGAGATTAAAGGTAATGTATCAAAGTACCTTTTCAATATTTTCTTAACTTCTTGCGAACTAATCTTATGTTACACAATTCCCTAGAGAATATTGCGTTCGGGATTCCCTGAGTAAATTTTTAATGATTAGGTTGTTTTGATTAATCTATAAAGAAAACACATGCTTAGATTTTGTTAATCCAAGTATGATGCTATTAGAGTACTACAAACAATGTAGATAGATAGAAAGCTTTCCAAGATGGAGATATATTGAGATGCATTATAGATTTTAATTATATGAAGTAATTTTCTCGCAATCTCTGGTATATGGCTTAAATGTATTTTTTGCAATGATAGTAGCGATTTGTAAGGGGGAACCATTGTGGCTAGTGGTAAGCGCTTGGTGTGGTTACTGGTGTGTTCCATATGCGAAACCCAATTCCAAATTGAAACCCAATCCCGTTTTGTTTGTTGGTATGGTACACGTTAATTCCGTCACGGCTGAACGGCTCGTTGGTGGAAAGCGGCAATTTAGGAAGGGGTTTCAGATCAAGAATTGTCGTCGTCATCTAACTACAGTTCAAACTTATGAGATCTATCCCCAAATAACCCTTGAATTGCTTCGCTACGGGATATAATTAACTCTTTAAAGGACCATTTTTTTCTAGTCATATTATATTAAAATTTTTTAAATTTGAAATTAAAATAAGAAAAGGGATTTATTTAGCTTATTAGATAAATTAAATTAATTAATTTGGTTAATTAATAATTAAGTAACAAATCAAGACATATCATTTTGTGTGAAATAAAGAACTGAAGCATTTAAGTTTCTGTCTTTCTAAAAAAGTGTGTCAGAACTTATGCCAACCTACATAATTTCATACAAAGATTGGTAAATTTGGTGGGAAGCATACTTCTACTTATATCCACTCCCTATTTCCAAAAGCACATTAGACATTGGTGAATTGCATAAGGAACGAATGCGTTTGGCATGCCCTATTTTACTGAATCCACCTAATGAAATTCCTTAATAATGACAATATTTGGATAATGTTCAGCAAACCTTGAGTTGGATTATAATTAACTTCGTGCCTTGCACAAACATCTATTTTTTTCTAAAATACGTGTAGTTCGGTATCTAATCTAACAGCAATTTCTTGGCTAACTTACTTTTAAAGAAATATATTATAGTTTATTTTAAATTTCAAAGTGTTTTTGAAAAAAAAAGTGTTTTGTTTCTTTCCTCTGACGAAAATATTTAATTCTGTGTATTTTACAGATTAATTCCCACTCTCTGACCTTATGGGCATTAAAGAAAATAATCGGTAGTGTAAACAACATAAAATTTTTTACCTACATTTTCTTTTCTGCAGAATCTCAAGCTGAGATAACTTCATTTGGAGGCAATATTCGGTTAACGCCATGCATTTTATTAATTTATAACTATCCGATTCCAGACGAGTTGTCGTTGATTTTTGGCGTGAATAAACAGTTGGCGGATCAATCGTAAAAGCCCTCTGGCATCCAAACTCTCCATGTAATCAAATCTCGAGCTATGCTTTGATGCTTTTAGCGATCAATTTTATGTGAATTAAAGGTGAACCTTTGAATTCAAAGGAAGCGAAAAGGTAGCTTTTGATAACAACACTTGGATTTCTAATGGAGGTGTTGAGAGCGGCTTTGTGTATTAGCTATAATCTTTTACTAACTTTCTGATAAAGATTAGTACTGTATTTTGTAATGCAATTTTAAGTAATTTTAGTCTTAATTAATATTTTTTAATTTAATGAATAACTTTTTACATTATTATAATAATTATATGGTATGATTATAAACTGAATAGATGTAACAAGTAAAATTAATTGTGATAATTTACCAAAATTGCCTGATTCTCTAAAACATTCTCTCTTATTTAAAATTAATATAGATTCAGAGCTTTCAAAATTTAAAATGATAGTCAATTTCTATGAAAAAAATATAAGAACGACACAAGACGTTTTGATAGGGTGTAAAGTTCTCCAAATAATTAAAAATAATCCCTTGTTTGAATTATAATAATCAAAGCCCCATTAGAATTACTTTTCCAGTAATTTATCTTCTTAATAACATATAACTGGAAAATTAATTTAATAAAAACAATAATATTAATTTAATAAGGCAAAGATTTGAATAGTACTAATATGGTACGTATTAGAAAAATTTCATATAGAAATCGGAAAACTCCTCTGGCATCCAAATTAGCGTTATCAAGAGATTATATATTTGTTAAAAAATGCAAACGTTTTTATTTCCAATGCAATAGTGAAATCTATTTTTAAAAATTATTAACAAAAGTATTTGTATAAACGTTTTTAAAAAAACTCATAACAGCCTAATTAGCGCATACAAATAGTCATAGTCATTTTAAAATATTAATTTGTAAAACTTATATTTTGGGATGAATATTTTTGGAAATAAAGTTGAAAAACTGCAAGCTCTATTTTAATACTTAATTTTTTAAAAAAATTTTAAATCCTTCCTAGGTGCTCATTCTCATCCTCTAAGTATATCTGTACCAAATTTATTAGATCTATATCTAATCCTTCTTTCTCACATACATACACACTCATGCATAATCATGTATTATTTTTCAAAAATTAATAAACACTCTCACTGAATTATAAGTATAGTTGAACCTGATTTCTACCGGAGTAAAAACATCCGGAAACGACTTGAATTAACATGTGTCAGGTTGGAACAAAACAGAAATTAGAAATTTCCAAGCTTCAATTAGGCAAAAATTTCAAATAAGAAATTTTGCTTAAATTATTCGGAATAAAATTTTATAACATAGAAGAATCCCAAATTATTGCATTTGCCATCATATTTTTGTAAAACTCGGAGCTTTTTTCTTAAAAATTTAAATGCTTGAATTTTTTTTTTTTTTTGAACAGAACCTTTAATGCACATTTTCATTTGAAATTTGCAAGTTTCGAGATAAATATTTCCAGACCTGGTTGAAATTTAAAGAATAAATAAATAAATAAATAAAATCTAGCTGAACATATAATAAAATACTATAAATTCTAGGTAAGAGTATTTTTTGAATTTATACAAACGACTTTTGATTTGTTCATGATAATGATTGTTCAGTATTTCTTCCGACATTATTAGACCATCTGGCAGGTTTTAAAAGAAATTTCCCAATTCAAAAGTAGTATTAAAGTTGAAATTTCGACGAAAGAGCCAAGTTAAAATATGAACTAGAGGAGGATGAACAAAGAAAATAGAAATGATTGCTGTATTCCTTACAATAAATTTCGGAAAAAATTCCTATATCAAGTGCTCACTTAGAAGTCAACGTAACCTGAATGTAGATCATGATCGTACTAAAAATTGTTAAGTGGGAATTCACTATAACCTGGATGTAGATCATGATAATGTTAAATATGTTAATAATCTATACTTATAATAAAGCTCAATGTGTGTGTGTGTGTGTGTGTGTGTGCGTGTGTGTTGGCTCTCTACAGGCCAGACCATTCAACCTACAGCTACCAAATTTGGCACGTGTATACTTTGGAGGCCGGGAATGTGCACCTGGGGTTTTTTTTTCGAATTTTTAACTAGAATTTTATTTATTTAAAAATTAAGCGACATTTTGACGTGTTTCTGCTATAACTTCCGAAAATATTACCGCACAAAAAAGATTTTTACATGAAGTTAAAGATCAAAAATTAATCCTTTAAATGATACTAATGTTTTAATCTTAAAATTAAATTTCTATTTTTAATGAATTTTTAAATAAATATTTTAACTATGTTTTTCAATAATTTTTTTCGTAAAAAATAAAAATTAAGATTAAGCACGTTTCGCATCCATGGGAAAAAATTAGCTTTTTTCAAAGTGTTGCCATCACATTGATTACAGCCCCAATTAAAAATAAATTGAATCTTTTTGGAAATGAAATCTGCAAAAATATAATTTTCGGCACGTGTTTGTAGGAAATGAAACAAATATGAAATATTATTTTTTCTAAAAAATAAATTCAAGAAAAATTATTTTATGATCTTTTATACTCTCTATACAGGGTGTTTATTTAGTCCCGGATCCATTTTGATATTTAATGACTCATAAAATAATGAAGATGTAAACAAACTTATGGCATTTATTGATGGAGTAACTCATATTTTCCTTTTCAGGTTTGAATATTTTTACTTTTGTAAATATCGTATGCGCGTGTTTTTAATTTCAGATAATTTCATTTTCCAGTTTAAATATCTGTACTTTTCTAAATATCATCTGCTTATTAATTGCATTTTTCTCTCTTTTGTTTTTGGCAACTATTGAAATGTTATGTTTACTTTTGATGTGTTTGTTCTATGTAGTACTTTTGTATGTGATGTTTTATTCGAGCGGATATTAAGGAGAATGCATACACCACAAGAGAAAGCACAGATTTTATGGTGGCCATAATTTCCAATCAACTAAATCACTGACTTTTAAGAGTTAATTTCCAATCACTTAAACTGACTGATTTACGAAGATTTGAATATCACTATTCAATAAAAAAAGGATAATTTTAGATTTTCCATCGATCGCTTCAAAGAAAATACACCAATCAGCGCGCAGGTTTCTCAAGATTAATTGGCCTAAGATTATGAAAATGGTGAGTTTTTCCAAATTTTTAACATTTAAAACTTTATAAATAAGTCTTAGTTGATCGTGGAAAATAGAAACATTCATTCATTTATTTAAAATTTGGTGTGTCCAGAATATTTCTCAGAATATGATACCTTACTGCATTAAATTTATACTTCATAATTTTTGAAATATATTTATAGGCAGGAACAAAATATTATTATTGATTTCATTTCAATCTTTTTGAAAGCAAAACTAAAAACTGAATTTTATACTGAATCTCAGAAATTTTTGTTGAATTATTGTTTGAGATATTACATAAATTATGAAAAATATTTTGTAGTTAACATAAGACTTAAATACCGAGCGATTCTGTTTGCAATACTCACATTCAATAATAATAATAATTAATAAATAACAATAAAGATGATAAATAAAATAAAACGATTTGTTTTATTAAAACATATCTTAATATTAATTGCAATTTCGTCATTTACATTTTAAATTAAAGTTGAAGTTTTACCGGAAACGGCAACAAATTAGCAAAATATATATAGTAAATTAACGAAACGATCTAAACAGTATAAGTTTGGTATGACTATCAAAATTTGAACATTAAAAATGTTTTGTTTGAGAATCCTTTAAGAGACCAGTTACTTAAAATATTTAATTGAAAATTGTAGTGAGCGGTAATACTTGCGAAGCGGCTGGTCGCCAAAGGCAGCTAGTGTTAAATATATTGAATAAAACTAAATCATATTAATTTCAGAGTAACGGTAAGAAACAATCCTATTATTTTAAAACAATTTCAAAAGCATGTTTTGATTTGAATCGGCAACTTCTCCTGATAATAAAGAAAAATGTGTAAGTGTGATGGCATTCTATAAGACAGCAGTTCAATTATCCAGAGAAATCAAATTTGGAAAAATAAATGTTTGAAGATCGTGATGATCGTGGAAGCGGAGAGGTTTATGAAATTTTAATTGGAATTGCAATTACTGATATATGAAGCAAAATATTATAGGGTTTGTTTTACCTCAATTGCCGAAAATATTATAAAAAATTAATTATAGCACTTAAATTACTGAGTTTTTTTTTGAAATAAGAAATTAAAAAATATATTTTAAATATTATTTTCACAATATATTTTATTGTTGCAATGAAATTCAAATCTTTTTCATTATTACATTAAACATTCAATGACGCACTTTTCTTCCATTATTAAAAGCTAAGGAAGAAACATTATGCTAATTACCTGTGACGTAATCATCAGCATGAGGAATCAAAAATAAAATTACATTATCGCTAAAGGCAACGAGGAATTTGAAACAGATGATCAAGACTGAAAATTTTAATGACTCTATGATGTTATGGAATTCAATTTCATGAATGAATTTCATGTATACAATAAACAGAACAATTGCAAGACTATTAAAATAAATGGCTACAATGCCTATTACAATTTGCTTACATATAGTTTTTAAAGGAAAATATAAATTTGAATATTAAACATTCAGTGATTTAATGTAAATTAAACACAACAAATATTTCCGGTTGAATTTAGGATCAGCAGGTCACCAGAAGAGATTAGTAATCAGCAACCAAGATAAGTAATCATTCATAAAATTTTAATTATACCAATAATTCTTATCCTATATAATATTCCCCAGTGTAATAACAGAAGAGATAAACGAAAATCATACCTCCTCTTTAATATATGTTTTTTAAGCGCTGATACACTAAATAATCATTTTAAATCTAGACATTCATTTTCATTGCTACTTAGCAGATGGTGAGGATTCTGATAAAGTTCAGATATCTCCTGACTAAATAATTAATGCTTAAGTGTTTGCGAAAGTTTCCAGGTATAAAATATTGTCCTTAGCAGGGATATGTTTTTTCTTATGATGTGAAATATTAGAAGTGTAAATAATCAAACTTATATATCTTATGTAATAAATTACTATAAAAGGGTAATATATTATTAAGCTAGAATTTTTACTTGATGTAAATATGCATTATTTAACTAACCATATTAGGATATGCACATTAATAATCATTTATTTTTGATGAGCTTTTCTAGCAAGTAATATTACAATATAAATGCGCAATTCTAATAATAAGAAAAAGTTTTATCATATTTTGATTATTTTAATCTTATTATAATTAATGAATAAATAATTATTATAATATTTATATTATATTCTCAATTATTCAGGATCTAAATATCATTTAATATCTGAAGAAAGAGATATAAGTTTATATTTCAGAATTTTCATATAAATTGGATTGGATATTTTAGATAGAAAATGAATTTGATAGAAGTAAACATAGATAAACACCATTTCTTATTACATTTAAAATTAGCTTATCATTTAAAAAAAAATAAAAAAATAACCTTCTAGTTACGTCAGTTTTATTTGTGTAGAACATTTCTTTATTTTTTTAAATCACTTTTCAAAGTAAATTTTTTAAAAGAAAAATATTAATTTCATTTTTTTAGACACATTAAGCCGGGATAGCCTGGTTGGTAGAACGTCGGATTCGCGTCCCTTAGGTTGCGAGTTCGAACCCCGAGGCCGAATATTTTCCGCGTGCTTGGTGGCTGACGCGCGTTAAATCTACCATGGTCACAAAGTCCTCCATGTCGAGAGTAATACCACTGGTGGTACTGGATCAGGGGTGGTCGTTCTCTGATTCAGGTCTAAATTACGATCTGTGGATGAGTGAATGAAGTCAGCTCCATCAAAAGGGTTGTGACGTATGTGTAGCTAAGTCGTTCTCTTGTCCCTTGATGGCGCTACTGAAAAAACAAGAGGCGCTCCCCCTCAGGCTTAAATCGGCTGTCTTCGAACAGCGGGCTTGTCCATGGCAAGTGCCATAAGAAACAACAACAGCAACAGACACATTCAAATAATATCCCTATTTAATCAAACTGTCATTCGCGTGCATTTACCAATGTTTGGTTTATTTCATACATTTTTTTGTACTTTTATTTTGTGCAATAAAAGTAATATATATATATATATATATGTTCGTGCTATATACCATAAAAAACTGTTGAAATTTCTGTAATTTTTTTACCTCATTTTTGCCTATATAATAATAATAATTATTATTATTAACAATTTAAAGGTGCCTAGATGTAATATCATTTATCTCTTTTTACTTATTTTTTTTCACTGTACAAATTTATCAGTTTTATATAAATTATTCCACCAATTTAGAAAACACAGTTTTTAAAATATCTCAATGAGTATTTACTTTTACCTTTTTCATTTTTTTAACCATTGATTTTCGAAAGTCTCTTAATTTCATAATATTTAAAATTCAGGCCTTTTAAAAAAATTTTATTAATCGTTGAGTCATATCATGAGCCTCAAAATCTAATTACTGGTGTTAGAATATATGATAAAATTTTATTTAAAAAAATGAATAACAAAGTAAAACATACGAACGCAGGTCATAAAATCTTTAACAAGTCAAATGTATTCTCACGAAAAATAAATAAATGGACTCAAATGAATTATTTAAATGTTTGTTTATTTATATGCAAGTTAGCATTCTTCAATGGATATGTTGCAATATCCCTAGTGAAAATTATTTACTTGCCTAGTATTGAAATTAGTCATTGCTGGAATTTGCTTTTAGTAGCAGTTATTACATTAAAAATTAAATAAAAGAATTATTATCTGTGACCAAAGAGCCATTTAGATGTCTTCTGTCGATTGTTAATTTATTAAAATAAAATTTATTCTCTTAAAAATACAGAATACCTAAGCATTAGATGTTTCTCTAATGTTTAATAACGTTATAGCTATATGCTAAACTGTAAACAATCTTTATGTATATGGGACAAATTTGAGACTAAAACTGTTACTTAACTGAAACTTTTAAATTAATTGAAGATCCTGAAACTGCTTAAAACCTTGAATTTGAAAAGTGTTAAAAATATATGTGTGTTACTTTTCCTTATCTACATTTAAAACAAATAAGGGTAGAAAATGTTGCTCTTCCAAGGAATCAAAACATTGAGTTACCAAATTATTTTTTGAAACAATATAAGCTGCGAATACATTCTCACTGGCGCTTTGGGGCCGCATTAGTCTGGTAGTAAGGCCTCGGCTTCGGATCCGGAGAGATTCAAGTTCGAGACCCGATTCCACCCAAGAACCACAGTATAAACGGGCCTAGTACACGTTAAATCCGTCGGGGCCAAACGTCCTTCCGCTGGTTTGGTGTGGAAGTTTGCAGAAGGGAGTGAGAACTCAGGTGTCATTCTCACCATCTGACATTGGTTGAAAATTACGAGATCCGTCCAAAAATAGCCCTAGTGTTGCTTTAAAATGGGGCATTAATATAACTAAACTAAACTAAAACAAAACTCACTGTCCCATTTTTCTGTTTTTTGCCTTCCTATTCTTCAGGCTACACCGTATTTACTATATCATAAAGAAAAATATATTCCCCAAAACTAAAAATTGGATTTTTTCTTTGAAATTAACAAAAATTATTAAATAAATCTATACTCTAGAAAATCGATGGCAAGTTTCATGTAGAATATTAATAGAAATCTAAAAAAAATTATTGTAGAAAAATTTGCATATATTAAAAAGCTTTTTTAATTTTTAAAAAGCTTAAAACTCTTTGAATAGTAATTCAGCATTTTTTGTAAAGGACCATATAGTGTACTATTCTATAAAAAATATTATTGAAATATAATTCATTATATTAAGCTTTTTAAAAAAATATTGAGATGGTGATGTAGCGGCTTAAAATATATATAATTTTCCACAATAGAACAAAGAAGAAATTAAAATATTATTTATGGAGGAGATATAGAATTTAATCTTTTGTGAAAAATTTATTTAAATTCAAAATAGATGTCACATTCTAGTTTGAGCATTTATTGCAATATTAATAAATGTGAAACATAAAAGATACTATATATTTAACATTTCCAAGTGATTATTTTTCTCTTTTCCGGGAATATTTGTTTAGAATTATGTACAAATTTAAGAGAAATGGGATGTTCTTATTAACGAAAATCGTTGAAATCTCTGTTGTGCATAAAGCAGACTTTTTTTCAATCCAATATAATATTTTTACATCTAATGTAATATTTCGGTCATATAAAAATAATTATTTAGTTTAAGATAACTGGAACGTTTTTTGGAGGAGCAAATAAACCAAGCTCCCTTAAGATTAAAGAAATTCTGAAATCCAAAACAGAAGTTTATAAGAGAGGTTCATACAAATTCTATTTCTGGTGGGTTATTTTTAGTTATTTAATTTCAGTTTTTTTTTCCTGAATATCTTAAACTCCATCCTTGTTAAATAATTTTCAAATCAACGGGTGTGATTTCCCATAAACTTTCTCGTATATTTTTAATATACTTGTCATGCAGAGAATCCCTTGCATAGCATTCGCTTACAATAGTACCGAAATATAAACTTTTTGCAAGAACTTAGCATTTTTAAGGGATCTATTGTATCATCCTTAGCGATTTTTTAGGCGATTAATCCTGGCATACTGTTAATAGTATCCAAAAATCTAATTTGTGCTTCATACACATTTTTATCAAATAACTGGAGCAATGATTTAACATAAAACTGGGCTTGTAGTCACAAAATGCTCTACTAAATCTGATATATTTAAGTTAATTCGTTTTTGAGTTACCATACTCTTTTACACGTTTCTAAAAGATCAGACCGACAGACAATCAACCCTTCATTGGATTTGGCTCTAACTTTGATAGGTGTCTATATTATAGATATTGAATATGTGTATGAAATTTTATCATATCTCTTCTTTTTATAATTATCATAATTTAGATTCGAACAACCGGACAAACAGACTTCCTCTGAAAAGATTTTGCTGAAAGTATGACAGAAATCTACAAATTCGCTTAAAGGTTTTATGCAAAATTTCAAACATCTAGCTCAACACGTTTTTGAGTTATCTTTGTAAAAAACAGACAAATGAGCATTTTCCAAAATGTGTTTTTCGAACTCTGAGTGGTTTAAAACATGGAGATTCATCAAAATCTCGAATTCAATCTTTTTTTTTTTTTTTTTTGACGATTGCTATAATTTCTCTATACTACGTATACGAAAAAGTAAAATGTAAAGACGCAGCCTCCAGAATACATTCCTTAAGCAAATTCTTTAAAATCAGTTACATAACATTAGTGAAATGAAGATTAGAACGAACTTTCCAAAATTGGCTTGACCCAATCTAAAACAGCGACGACACTTTGCAGACGATTTCAACCCCCTCCATGATTGGAAGAATGAATAAGCGACGTTTCACCTAATATTCATATTTCAACCAACCCCTTCTTTTAGGTTCCAGAGATCCCTAAAATGTCCATACAGACGTAATAAAAGCTTCTTTATCAGAAAGTACCCCTAGCTCTCCTTTCTCTTTTAAATGGGGATCTGGAAGAAGGGCCTTCTTCTTAAGCGGCCGCAAACGACATTTTAAGATCCCATGATGCTTGTCGTTCCCCTCATCACTCCCCTAAACATTCGATGGAGCGCATAAACTGTTCTCGATCCTTCCATTCCGGCCCCCACGTGCTGCTCCCCCACCTGTTCGTTTATCGCCCTATTTGGGCTGCGTATTCCCCGAGTGGAGATCGGGATCTGTAGGATTTGAATGCCAAATGGAGGAGCGAAGATTCCGCTCCTTTTCCAACCCCGTGGCTTATTTCTATTTTTCCTTCGAAGCTTTTAAAGAAAGTGGGAGACAGCTCTTCGAAGATTGTGCGGGGTGAGATTTAAGGGGGGAGGGGGGTACCTGGGTAAAAATGGAGTGACAATGTTCACATTTGAGTTCGATTTCGTTGGAAAAATTGTCTGCTGAACAATTGGCGTTGGCAGGAATTGAGCAGAGGGAAATAAGCGTTGATGACAAGTTGCTTGAAAGCAACATTGTGTAATGCCATTCTGAAGATCTTTCATCGAATTACCATTTTTCATTTTATAAGCAGACATTAAATCATTCTAAGGCACATGATTCTTTTCATGTAAACCACAAACTTCTTTGACATCGTATAGATTAATATGCTAAACTTATTTTAGTTTCACATAATATAAGTTCACATTAATATGCTAAACTTATATTACACTCAATGTTGCGCACTTATTTTACACAATAAATCTACGAGTGTTAATCTAGATGAAAAATTTGATAAAATGAATATTTAAATATAGGAATATATAGAATGAGCATAAATCTAAGCTCATCCATATAAGAGTAGCAGTAGTAGAAGTTCTTATGGTAAACAGGTATGTAATGATTATTTATACACACTAAAGTTATCAAAATCTGCCATGAAAATCAATCTGTCATCTGTCAAAAAAAACCTGCTTTCTGTCCATGAAAATCAACGAAATGATGTTATATGTTGATTACCTAAATTTATCCCGAAAATTTTTTATAATTATCTATAACTAGAGCTATATAAAGCAATTATGATCAATTTATTCACCTTCTAAAATGAATTAAATGTTTACTTAGCTAGTTTCATCAGAAAAATTTATCTTTTGCTCAAGTAGGGAAAAAAAAGACTTTTAAATAGCAACTAAAATGAAATTTAATTTATTGGAAATAATTTAAAATAAACGGATTTTCAGAAATTCTTCTTTTAAAAAATATTAAATTTTTATTTAATGTTTTAATTATTAATTTGAGAAATTTCTGTGATTAGATATTTACGTCTTTTTTTATTAAATTCTATTACTAATTTTGTTTAACATCTCTTTTAACTGCTATTTTTAATTTTAATTAAAGAAAAAATTAAAACGAAGATATAGAAATTATTCTGCGAATCCATTTATAAATGACTATAAGCAAATAAGGGTAATAATTCATTGACAAAAAAATGATTTAATAAAATGAAGTAACATAAAAGTACATAAATTTAATTCCACTTAACTAAAATGTTTTAGCAATGATATCGTTGAATCCAGTTATGGTTCTTTTGGTACTGTTTCCTAAGCTATAGCATCTACCAATTTATGTCTGATAATATGACATGAAAATTGAGTTTAAATCTGTAATGTTTGAAACTAATTCCAAATCTTGTTCTTATTTATCTATAATTCAAAATTACCCATCTTTGGAGACCTACCATCCCACCAGGGATAGATGTAGCATTGAATTTCAATTAAATCTAGAAATAACATAATGCCACCTCCAACAAACGGATTTTAAACAACAAATTCGCATAGGATTTAAACTAATGCCATTTTAATAATATTGCTCATTTTGTACTTAAACTTTTCTAATAGAAAGTAGTCATATGACGTCGTAGTACTTTACAAACCTAATTGTCTGATTTATCTATTTTCTAAATTTCGTTGTTTTTTAAATTCACTTATTTATTCACTTTTACAGCTTTATAAGTAAAGCAGAACCCTCCTTCTTTGGCTTTCAACAATGGAAAAAAATCACGTGAATATTTGTTTGATGGAACAATGAAAACAGTTTATACTTTAACACAACAAAGAAAGTATTGTCGAAAATTATGTACGAAAATTTTTTTAAGAAAATCCGTAATAATTTTTAAAGTGGAAACATTGAAATGTTCAGGTGATTTAAATTTATTAATATAGAATGGTATAATTCAAAACACAGTAAAAACCAATATTTGCTTTATTTTTAATTAATTATAATTCCAATTAAAATTCTAATAAAAACTTTCGAGGTTCACATTTTCAGTTTCCATTATATATTACATTTGGCAATTGCTAGTCAAATGGTGTGGTCTATAGAGTGCCTACACATATAAACACGCTCATGCACGCGAATTCATCTTATTATTAGTACAGATAGCTTTCAAAAAATTCCAAAAACGGCTTCAAAACGAGCAATTTGGCTAATAAATTGCAAGTATTTTATGAAATAAAGGGATATCTATTTATTATTTTAAAGATAAATAATTTTTCAAAGAAGTTCTAGTCATGAAAGATTTATGATTAAATTTGGAAACCAAAAGAAAGAATTAGATTTATTATATTTACATATAAAACCTTTAAAAATATTTTTAAAAATTCAAAAAAAAAATAGTGAGTGTCAGTGTAAACTAAGTAAAAGTAAAGCAAATAAATATCTTTGCCATATTGATATAATCATCAGGATCATCATCTAAATTATTGTTTGTCATGGGAAGGAAATAGCAGCAACTATCTGGCCAATATTTTATTAATGAATAGATAACTTGAGAGAAAGTGCACATGTTGCTTATAAGAATAATGAACTCTTTTATGGTTGGTTTATAGGAGAGGGGAAAAGCTTTTACATTCATAATTTTAACATGATAATCTTTATAGGTTCATATATTATAGTTACATTATGTCATATGGTATGTTTATATAAAATTTGTTTAGACACATTACAGACAAACCATTGAACTTAGGTATACAAAATGTTGCATCAAACACCCACTAAAAAGAGTCATATAATTCTAATTAAGTGTTTTCTTAAAAATCTATTGAAATTTTAATATTGTTTTCAATAAATTCGAAGCCTATTAATACATTCTATCTAATCTTTAATCGAATTTTAAAAATATATTTAATATACATTTCATCAAAAGTTTGAGTTGCTAATGCATTTATACTTATACACGTTACATTAATATTTCAAAAAATTTTCTTGTGCATACATTATTGCTACAATATAATTAATAATAAAATTTAAAAGATAATATTGACAAAATAATCAACCCTAATGTATTATTAGCTACAATATTTCTAACTAGAGGTTTGAATCTTCTGTTCTTCTTTGTTCAACTTTGGAGAGTAAAATTTTTTTGCTCTGTTTTTTTATCCTATCATTTCATTATAATCGGATTGATTCTTTCTTTTTCAGTCAGAGGAAACATTTTTGTGCAATGAATCATTTTTTGTATCCCCCTTTTATTTTAATTTCAAAATGTATTAAAAGCAAAAATATATCTGGAAATTCAATAATTAAGATTACTAAGAAGAAAAAATTATAATTATCTTATTTTGTAACGACAAACAATAAAAAAGAAATATTTTCTCTTCTTTCCTGTTAAAGTCTTCTATAATATTCGTAATTAATGAAAAAAATATTTTTTTTTCTCATAACCTTTGAAACTTCTTTAAACTAAGCCTTATCTTTCTGTAATATCCAAAGTCAATGATAGCTACACTTAATAAAAAGATGGAAGATACATGGCATATCATTATCTTCAGTAACCATTAATGGAAATAAAAATCAGTTTTTTAAAAATTAATATTAAATTACTGTAACACATTTTTGATAGTAAAATTCCATATTTAAATAGGAATTAAAGTAATTTTTAAAAAAAATCTTTCTATATTCCATAGATGCGTAATAATACATTCTGTACAATTCAACTATTTATTCTACTTAAGTGTTCACTCATTTTGTAGATTTGTGATAAGTGAATTACCATGTATTATGAATTTTCATTAATTTCTTAAATGGGAACCTTTAATGCTAGCACAGCATCAATCATCAAAAAGCAGAAATGTTGGCACCTATAGCCGCCAATATAAGCTTTGAAGTATTGATGAAAATGTAACAATATAGTCTAAATCATTGTCAAACGTAGTAACCAAATATTGAAAACTTTGATAAGTTAACGTTGGTACCGTGCTAACGCTAATGTACCATATTGATATAAAACTTTAGTTACAATTTACTGTTTATTGCTACAATTGCTACACGTGGTATTTGAAGACGATATGATACTTAATGGTATCTGGTGTCAGTCTTCAAAACATTTACGATAACGTAGCAATGTAATGCAAATAATAAGCAATATTGGCATCCTACGTTGATTCGACATTGATTAGTTAATCAACGTCAAAGTTAACGACACAGTTAATGAAAAACTCAAATTTATTTTCCTTTTTCTGAAATATTTAAAAATATTTAATTTATTTTCTTTAATCATTGGAGTCTTTCGTGATCTTTCGTGTGTGTGTGTGTATATATATATATATAATGATATTTTAAACTCTTAATTTCATCCAAATTAATTTTCAAAGTTTTATCTTAATTTAGCCCATAGGTGATTTCATTCTCTTATTTCTTGATCCAATTCCACTTTCTGTTTAATTAATTCAACTGAAGCTGTCTAAAAAGTACTGTGACATCAATTTACGTATCAAATGAAAGTGATCCCTTCGGTGTCATTGCCAAGGTATCAAAGGTCGCCAAGTGTATTGATTCGGCTCGTGGCCGGAAATCCTATGTTATAAAAGACTAGTGATCATTTGTTTCGCGCTTTTTCTTACATCTGCTTTTGTGCCGCATTGTGGCTGACGTGCTTTGTGGGCGTCTGTGCTTGTAAATAATTATGCTTTCCCGAAATGGATATTAAAATTAATTTAAAAATATAACATGTCTCTTCAACGTCTTCCTACCTGCATTCTGCTTCAACCAAAATAATATTACATATTATTTAGTCGACTAAATTCAGTTGAATTAATTAAACCGAAAGAGTAATTGGATCAAGAAATAAGAGAATGAAATTACTATGGGTTAAATTAAGATAAACCTTTGGAAATAATTTGGATTAAATTAAGAGTTTAAAATATCATAACATATATATATATATTATATAAGTGAAATATTTCTCCTTTTTAGAGTTTGAAGAAAATATACATTCCAGGGCACCGTAAAATGTTTACAGATATCTGAGTCTTTATGAAGAATATAACAGAAAATATTTCGTTGCTTTAAGATTTTACTTCAAAAATGAAAGAAATATAAGTGTTAAAAGATTCGAGTTAAAAAATATTAATTTGATAAGTTTCAAAAAATGTATTTTCTCAACTTTTGAGCCTGAAAAGATAAACCAATTCCTTGAAGTAAAGATTTAAAGGAAATAATTCAATTTATCTTCCTAAAAAGAGAAACATTTTATTATTACACATTTTTGAAAATTTTAACTTTTTCAGCTACAAATAAAATATTGAACTTTCAAATATTTGCTCAGAAATTTCGGAATATTTCATAAAATAAAATGCTTTTTCATAGATGAGATAATCCATCGAACGTACGAAGCTAGAAAACTTAAACATGTTCCATATTTGCGATTATTTCTTTTTAACTCGAAAAATCTTTCAAAACAATGTTTAATAACGTTTTTTTATACAACTTTTGCTATATTTTAGATGTCAGATTTATGATTTGTTTCAATTTCATAAGATATATTTTTTTTTTGTAATGAGATAGTTTATCTGTTTTACATAGTATTTGTGAGTAATAAAAGATTTCAAAATTTTATTCAGGAAAATCCAAGTTGTGAATATCGTTTTGTTTATTATAAAATTTGAAATTAGTATTTAAGTTATTAAAATGATTTTATTTAATGTTTCAAAGATAAAAATAATTATACATCTATTTTTTTTTATTTTAAAACATGCTACAGAAAAGACATCTCGAAATAATTTTGAATTGAGATACCCATGAATTCGTCGACATCCTGTTCTCCGCTCTTTTCCAAGTAGCAATCATCCAACTAGTGTGATGACTTCAATGTTATATAATCAATGCCCAAAATTAAAGCTTTAAGTCATAAAACTGCCTTTTTATATCCTCTAAACACTGGAACCAAACAAACAGAAAACATAGTTACTTGAATTTTATTTTTTATCTGCCCATATAAATATGAATCCGACGTCCTATGAATGGATTACAGTAACTTGATGCTAAAATCACGATGCATAGTATTGAAACAGAGATACAAAATTTGAATTGTATCTAAATATACTTGAATATAATTCTGACTCTACTTAACTTTGCATTGTTAGATCAAATGATCCTAGACTAACATGATGGTAAGGACTGATGAGTGTAAAGCCATTTAGTGTCATTCACTTCATCCAATCATGCTCCAAAATTACAAAAAAATAACCCTAGAAATCTTGAACTTATTCATTGCCATGCATAGAATTATTCTTCATTTTCCTTCCTGATGCAGCTTCAAAATAGAAAATTAATAAAAGAAATCTGATCATGAACATAAAACACAGTATTTAGGAACAAAAATTTCAAAAAGTCCTGCATAGAGATATCAAAACAATAAAAACAATTTCAATAAAACACAGTCTTGTTACTTTCTTGAAAGGTAAAGGTAATTCGGTTAAGGTAACTCGGAAATTTTTATTAAACTTCGTCCTTCACTCTTTAATATTGTTACAAACCTGCAATTCGGCTTCCCAGCATAGTTTGTTCCATCAATAGAAAGAAAGTTTTACAGTCATCTCTATGGAACAGAGTCTGGGCGTCGTGTCGGGGGTCCCGGAGCTTGGCGACAAACTTGGCGACCATTTGGCGACTTGGAGACCAATTTGGCGACTTTGGCGCCAAAATAGATAATACCCGAAACTTCGAGAATTTTCCCGATCCGTCCAGTAGGAACCGAGATACGCCTCGAACGTTCCTGATTGGTTGAGAGGCTTCTAGCCCCGCCTCCTGAGACCTATAAAAGGGGCTACGGCTGCCAGAGAAGTCAAGTCAGTATTCCGAGCGAGAGTCGGAGAAGTCCGAAGACTGAGCGGAGGTGAGCAGCGACGGAGTCAAGCTCGTGCTGAATTGAGCTGTGCGCTACTGTCTGCAGTAGATTCTGGTTGTATGCTGCTGTTGTGTGCTACACGTCTCGGGTGAAGATAAACGTCTTCTGTGCTGTACATAGTTGTCGCTTTGTGCTGTCCTGTGTGTCTT
>JAPMOR010010259.1:38932-104961 GCA_026543865.1 Argiope aurantia | reverse complement strand
TCACTTCCACTATCCAAACGAACCCCGGTAAAGAAAATTTCGCAACAATATGTAATTTAGCATTATAAATACTATTGTATGTTAAAATAAGTTTTCTCCATATTTCTTACAATGTTATGCTAGGAATGTGGAAACAAAATTTAACTAAATTATTAAAAATATTAAAAAATTCTGGCATATCAGGAAACAAGTAAATATTGATTATACAGTTTCTTTTTTTTGTAATCATGGAGCACAATAAATCTAATAAAAATATTTAAAAATACTTTATTAGCATCATTGCTAGAAAACATTTCACACATTAAAAATTTCATTAGAATCGCGTTTTCAAGATGATGATATGCAATCTAGTGGGAACGATAAAATTTCTTAGGTTGTTTCTACTTTTTTTTTGTAAGGACTTGTTGACAAGGTCGCTTATTGCTGATTTTAAATCGAATTTATTTACAGATAGGTGCCAGCACTAGGTGTGACATATTTATGACTCCATGAAAAATGAGCTTTTAAATTTGCTTTTTATTTTATTTTACTTTGAAGACAAGAATGTTTTGAGATATTTTTGGATATTGTGGGAAGAATAAAAGTATCGAAAAAAGTGTTTGCTAATATTCTAATGCAGTTCGATTCGAGGAAATTACACCCCCCGAAATAACACTTGAAGTTTCATGATAATCAGAAAATGGAAAAAATTCGGGGACATTATATGAGGTAAGTGATATCTGATCTATTTGATATGTGATGCTTATATCGGTTGTTTTTTGGAATACTGCCCAAATAAACATATACTCTTTTTATTTTGCTAGAAAATCATCGTTATTCCGCATGTGTCCTGCATTTAAAAACTCATTCACTTGAAAAATGAGGATAATGGCAAAAATATTTTCAAATATTAATACGGCAATTCAGAGACTGATTTTTTCATTTATTTTGTCTGGAATGACCCTTCGGTTCTGTACAAAATACTTTTTGTGTAAGATTTTAAATGAATTTCCGCTGCTTCTTTTCATTTTTTCCTACACGAACAGAAAATATTGTACTCGCCAAAGAATTTGAAATTGAGAATTTGATGAAACTCCAAAACCCTGAGTAAAAGAAATACATTTTAAAAAACCTGAGTTAAAACCCTGAGTTTGAGAAATACATTTTTGGAATTGCCTGTCTGTATGTGAACACGATAATTCAAAATGAGACTGTAGTTGAAATTTGGATGCCTAATATTTAGACCACATTTCTGGATTTCTATCCAATTTTAAATAAAATCCATTCAAAATAAATCTGTATGTCCTATTGTTCCGAAAACCAGTTAACTCGCTAACTACAAAACATAAAATGACAAATAAATAAAATTTGTCACTAAGGTTTAGAATCTAAAATGTAGATGAAAATTTTAAGTTAAATTTGTCCAAGGATGTATCGGCTGTCGATTTGTACTTTTGCATGGATAAAATATATATATATATATACATTCGCCTTTCTGTGTATTTTTGTATTAACCGCATGCCTGATATTAATCATTAAAGATTGCATACTGCATTGCCAAATATCTGCATTTCAAAACTAGTCTTTACAAATATAGTGCAAGGCATTGGCAGCCTTGCAAAGGTTCATAATGTTATGCTAGGAGAATAAAAGTTTACAAGTTTATTTAAGTTTTAGCTCTAAAAGATTTAAATTCATTTTTAAACCTATTCACGTTATGCGTTATCTATGCGGCAATTACCTGAGCGAGAATCGAATCTGCGAAGCTAGGCTCCGTAGCCGCGTAACATAACCAACAGATAAAAGTGATCACCTCTGTCCAGAGGCTGTTAACTGGCTTCTGAAACTAGCGCCACAATATTGCTATATTGGTGACCTCGGACGATGAACCTTCAACCTTCGTACAGCTGTTGTGGCGTCATCTACCCACAGCTATCCAAAGTCGTCAGACTCACTTGCTGTAAAAGCATCAGCAACAGCAACCACTCACCCACACATGCTCGCCATAACGCTTGGCGCTACTCAAATGCTCAAATGGGTACAGGCGCATTAGAATCAACAGCTAAACCATCACCACTCAACAGCCATATCGTTCGTCTCACTTCCGACTCACTGGAGAGAGAGTACTGTGGTGAAAAGCTTATAAACCAGATAACAGCTACGAAACAAGGGCAACTGCTTTTGTCTTGTGGTCTTGTTACTCGGCTGTGAACCATAAGATTCCAGGTTCTATCCTCGCTCAGACCAATCCGCCATATCTGTAATAGTCTGTTTGTGTACACATGATTGCGTCTGGTAGTATACCAAACGACAATCTAGAAAGTAAAGATACTCTTTTTATCAAGAGATAGGAGTAAAGGAAATTTTCACCCCACTACTATTATCTTGGTTAATTTCTTTTGACATGGGCCTCTAATAATAAAAGATAGTTTAAGAGAATACATCTGACGACATCGGTTCCAAAATGATGTCACAAGGTTAAGTTAAAAAAGCAGTCATTATTTTCCTCGTCTATCTTTTAAGCGATTATAGTTTTCAAAATTTATAAAGGAATGTTGCTATACTGAATCCAAAATCCACCTAATTATCTTTATATATTCATTAGTAAGATAATTATAATAAAATTAAAATACTCATCAAATCTTTGGCACCAGATGGCCGACCAGATCAAGATCTGTACCCTCTTGACAGCATCTCAGAAGTCAGCGCAAATCCCATCAAATTTTATGATCGTTTTTACGAAATTACATGGAATAACCATTGGATTGAGTAACATTCTAATAAAGAATCTAGTTAAATCTTATCTCTCTTTTTCTTAATATATTTCTATCAATAATTAAAGCTTTATTTTTTTTTTTCGAAACAGCTTGTATCATTTTAAAAAAAATATTTTGGAGATAAACTCAACATCTATCATAGAGACAAAGCAAACTAATTCCGAGTCATCTTTATTTATTACATACATAATTGAAAAAATGATGCTGAGTTGAGTACAACAAATAGCCCCTTCGTACACACGCATAAAACCCATGTAATGTTTCTACAGCAGAAGGCGGGGTCAGTTTTTTCCTTGTTACAGAATCAAGTGTATCCATTCGTCACGCGTGTTTCCTGTAAATATCGCGTGAGCACTGCCCACTGGTCAAGCCAAAAGTGAACTATAAAAATTGTGGTTTTTTGGCCTATTATTAAGTGCGATCATGCCTCGACGAATGCATGTTCTTTTGCATAATGCAAAGGATTTCGTCGCGAATGGTTCTACATTATTCATCAGGCTTGGGTGAAGAATTTTAACCGTGGTTAAATAAATAGAATGAGCTGGGTAATAATGCGATTACTACACAAAGTGAAACCCAGAATGGGTGAGAAGAAAATTTATAACTTCCTGAGTCTCCGTTTTTCAAAGGCTGCTTATTATGTTTGGGCAAGAAATAAAAAAAACTGCAGTTTGGAGGTAAAATATAAGCATTGAATGCTAATTAGTGTAAGGGAAATTAAGTATGCTAATTATTGTTGCTTCTTTGTTAATTTTTAAGAATGTATTTTCAGCACAATTACAATTTTTTTTCTACTCTCTCTCTTTGAGAGATATTTCTTTACTCAATATTTGACGCTTGTGGATTAGTTACTTTGTAGTAGTAATCAATGCGAATGTTTGTTACGTAATATGTTTCTTTTCATAATCCTTTGAATAAGCATATTTTATTTATACTTAAAGACAAAGTTTCGTAAAAGATTTTGAATCGTTTTTTTTTTTTTTTTTTTTTTTTTTAGTGTACAAAGAAAATTTGGCTCAAAGCTTTGATGAATCTTTTTGTTTCTGATCTTCTTCACAAGGAAAGAACACGGATTGGAATATTAGTTTCAGGATGAAATTTAATATAACACTAGTATATATTGATATAATTTACTCCATTGATATACTAAAGAGCAACAGCAATCCAATTCAGAGAAAATTTTCGTCATAGTGTATGCGCAAGTAAGTTATCATCGTCGCACAATTACAAAACAGGCCATTGTATAAGTCACTCACTTATTAATCGACTGATTAAGGTTACATAATTCATTTTTTTCTTTAAATTCTTTTCAAAAATATTTAAAATTGAATGAGTTATTTACAAATGGATTGAACTAATTTGCAATACTCATTTCTTATGCAGCGATAAAATTTAATGAGCACCTATCCCTTGAATTTTAATTAAAGCTAAATATTTAAAAGGTGAAATAATGTAATTTTAATGGTGATAAATAATTTACATTCTTTTTATCATTTTAATAAAACTAAAAAATTAAATTTTTTAATTTTAACAATGGCAAATTATTGGTTTTAATTCTACGAAACCTTATTCGGCTTGTACATTAAAAAAACCAACTTTAACTTTTTAAATGCTTAATCAAAAGAAAAACTTTAAAAAAATAAGATATTAAATTACTAATTGTATGGACTGATAGTCAGATCATTCTTTTGGTCGTTTGAATTCAAATGAAAATGAGGAAATTAAATATATATATATATACATTTTAAAATCGCAACTATTTATTTCGACATGCATATAAAATGTATATACCTACACCAATAAAGAGCAAGAACAAAGATTCAAACGAGAAATAGCTATACATTAGAATTATTCTATAAAAACAGAAAAAGTGAAGTTTAAGTGAATAGGGTATTCAATCTCCTTCAGTTCTACAATTCCTGATCCTTTATGCAGGAATTGCAATTTACTGCTGTATAAACTATCCCAAAAAATGTAAAGTCTTTTTCCTAGAATTGTCTGGTTACTATGATTTAATATTACTAACTCTCATTCTAAACTCAATTCTACCCACCCCTTATCAGTCCAAAAAGACAATTTCTTGAGAAAAAAATTAATTTTTACATATTACATAAGTTTATAATTTTATAAAAACGATAACTTAAAAATTCGATAAACTAAATGCATGAATTTCGATAAATTGTTGTTTTATGTCAATTTTTGATTGTAAGGAATTACCCAAATCCGTTGTAAATAAGGTCTGTTCCTCCATCATAGTCTGTATGAGCACGGTAACTCAACAACTCGAATGACAAAACACATTAATTTCTAGCATTTAGTTTCATCCTTAATTGGAAGCCTATATCAAAATTTAGACGAAATCCTTCAAAGGATTGACCGTCTGTCTGTATGAACACGGTAACTCAAAGACACGAATGACAAAACACATTGATTTTTAGCATTTAGTTCCATCCTTAAAATTGGAAGCCTATATCAAAATTTAGATTGTGTGTAAGTGAACACAGTACCTCGAAAACATAATGGCTTAGATAAATGAAATATACTGCTTTGTCTTTTTGCTATTATTATAGAATTTGTATGAAATTTTGGATCAAGTTCAAGGGCCAAAGAGTTCTGAGAGAATATTCTCTCTGCTGAATGCACTATAATAAACTATGCCACATTTCAAATAAGCAGAAACATTCATTGCAACAAAGTTTTGATTTGTATTTAATTGGCCGTTATTTTAATCTCCATACAGATATTAAGCCTCCAATGATGTTATATCCTTCTTAGAATAAAACTACTTCAATATGATGTACACTGGACGATTAATTAGTTTGTATGATAAAATTACAAAAATCACTTTTTGGAATGGATCTATAAATTTGGAATCCTCATCAGATGACAAGAAACATATCTGCGCTAGCAGCTGCTCTCCAAGCATTTACACTACATTATCTTTTGACAGTTTAAGCGTACATATGTGTTTTCATTGGTGGAATCATACATTTTCTGTTCTGAAACTTAAACTCTTACACTAAACCGAATTATCACGAAAAGGTGCTTTTCTTTTGCTTTTGTTTATCTACTGAAACTCAAATTTCATCTTTCAGTTCTATTGTTTAGTTTATTACAATATATTAACGTATTACCGGCAATAATTAATGATATAACAATAAGACCATTAATAGTTAATGGATGATATTAAGAAATTGTTATTTAAAATTACGCTATTGTTAGGAAATTATTATTTAAAATTATGTTATTGTTAAGAAATTTTTATTTAAAATTATGTTATTGTTAAGAAATTGTTTATTTAAAATTATGTTAATTAAAATATTTTCTCATTAAACGTATAATTTTAATTTAAAGTAATAAGAAAAAATAGGTTTATCTACTTCTTAATAAAAGGAAACATTTTTTACAAGCAAACAATCTC
Organism: Argiope aurantia; assembly: GCA_026543865.1. Lineage (NCBI taxonomy): Eukaryota > Metazoa > Arthropoda > Arachnida > Araneae > Araneidae > Argiope > Argiope aurantia. The sequence continues at coordinate 98,784 of JAPMOR010010259.1, read as the reverse complement.
TTTGAAAGGATGAAAGTAGAAAATGTCAGTAACATATGTCTGTAAAATCCATGTTTAAGGTAAAAACAGCGGGAAAAAATGACTATAAAATATGCTTTGACATGACAGCCTAAAGAATATTTTACAGTGATAATATTATTGCATAAAAACTTCGTCGGAGCATAAAGAAATATCTGTTCAATTTACTTTGATAGTTACAATGCTCGTCTGACAAATGCAGAGATCTTCAGTGCAAACAAAAATAATGCCCATTGTTAAGAATTATTTCTTTTATGAGAGTTAATGCTGCTGTCAGATCCATATGTGAAAATATTTCTCTTCATACTCATTGATTATCTATCAGCTGCCAAAGATCTCAGAAAAATTTCTCATAAATAAGTCGTCTGACTGTGATCCGATTAATTTTATCGTTCTTGTTTTTATCGAGAGAGAATGCTACTGTTAAATTTATGATATTTAAACTCAGAGCGTCTTATATTATAATATTTATCAATTTTTTTTTTTTTTTGGAAAACGTTTTTAGGTCGAAAAATTAATTCGCAATCTCATGCCCATCGACAAATTTTGTTACGAGACTAAAACTAGAAGATAAAGAAAAACATGGCCATACAAAGCACAAAAATTGTTCTGCCTAGCCGGAATTTTTTGAAAAACTGCTCATTAAAATTTACAAAATGCAACAAAATATTTTTTTTGTTTTTTGTGAAATGACACATATAAATAAGCGTGGTTTATAGAGTTTATTGAAAAAATATTAAAATGTATTCTAGTTTAATTTTGGTATTTTTTTATTAAATGTTTACTGTTAATAAAATAATTACATTTTAGCAAAATTCTGCATTAATCTAATATTTCTTTTTACTTAACACATTTTATAAGTAGCGGAACAGCTGCTCAAATATAACGCAATCTTTCTAGATTAACTCGTCATTTTTTTTAATATTTGACGCCAATAGCATATGTGGCATCTGATTTACTGTTTTGATGCCACTGGTAAATTATGATTAGGTTACCAATGGCAGCACCATGTTGATGTAACTGAGTGTGAAACTGTTCATGTTCGGATATTTAAAAAAATAACTCTTTATTCAGTTTTGGAATTGAACTGATTTAATAAGGGATGTTTTTAAGTCAAGTTAATATTGTTCTCTAATTATACTAAGTATTTACAAATATCGGTGAGTCTAAAATAAAAAAAAATAAAAATACGAATTTTCCTATTCCAGGTATTTTATCAAATCAACATATCCGTATTCCGAATCATTTGAAAACGACATGATTTCAATAATAATATTTTATTTAGAGTAATTTAAATTATTCAATTATTTGAAATTAATATTTCAAATAAAGACATAAAAGCAAGCCTTAATTGAATATTTTCATTATTCAAATTTACTTACTTTGTTATGAAAATTTTCAGTTTAAAAATTTATTTTACAATTAAACAGAATAATAAGAATTTCAATAACTAATGAATCGTGTGATTGCACATTCCCTTACATAGTAAATTATGAAAACTTCTTTAAAAATTAAAAAAAAATTAGATTGAAACGAAATTGGTTTCACTCAGTTTTAAGATGATACAAACATAATTTTTGCGTGATAATATTCCTCAAAATTAATAAACTATAATTAATTTTAAATTAATTAAAAGTTAACTAAGACAAAGAATACATATCTTAGCAGCTATCTACTAGCCAAAAATAATTAATTCTTTATAATTTCGGTAACTCCAGCTTCAAAAATTTGACTATTATGTTTTGCAAGATTTTATATTCCGAAATTTGCAGATATTAGGCAACATAAACACATTATTAAGTAAAAAATATTCAAAAATTTTATTTTAGACCAAAATCAATAAAAAGGTATTTTAAACATTACTGTGGTAGATTTCTTCGCGTCATGAATGTGTTAGCGATTTATTGAAAAAAAATTCATTGTATAATGTACATTGTTATGGTAGTCTGTTTACAAAATAGATTCTTGTTTATTTTTATCCTGAAACTGTGTATGTGAAACATTTGCAGAAAGATCTGTCGTTTGGTTTGCCTTATTTTTTCAATAAATATTCTTTTGTCTATATTGTTTAGAATAGAAGAAAATATAATAATAAACGCTCTGGAATGGAAATTATGTTGAACTTCAAAAGGAACACGAAATCTTTTTGACACCTCGTCTGAAAAATTTCAATTCAATATTTATGTGAGGGAAAATATAGAAAAAAAGAATGAAATTTACATATTAAAATACATTTTTTATAAAACCTTTTAACTTTCCATAGAGAGATTAGTTATAACTTATCTATCTTCAAAAGACTGACATTATGAAGTGAATGCTCACAAAAAAGTTTGCAAGTGTGGTTTTACTATTTGTTTCAATCAATTTGTTTAGAAAAGATGTGGTTCACGATCTCCCAGGAAATGAGCCATTCCTTTCGTTCAATTTGAACAATCCATCAGGTCGATATGACTCACAGGGTCTGAAGCTTTATTAATAGAAATGAAGACAGTCGTTTCAATACAATAAGCACCTGGTCTCCAACTAACATATATTGCATTGGCGACATCTAGGCTTAGGTAAAATTATCCCACCGCCAAATAGAAAGGTGTCTCAGTTGGAACTATTCTAAAATTTTCATTCCAGAATTCGGAATGAAGATTTTGTGTAATTAAAAAGTACTTTCATTACTTTACATTATTATAAAACCGAATATGAGATTCTTTTTTTAAATATTGATGTGTGTATTTGTGATCATGCTACATTGATAATCTTATCTAATTAGAATAGATCAGAGAAAAAGAGTAAAATTGAGGATTATATGACAAACTCTATCATTATGTTTCAGATGAAATCTTAATAGATATGTTTTACTGTATCATCGCAGATGGAGATTGAAACCTTCTGCAGACACTTTATGGTTAGACATGAAAAGTAATTCTTTCTATTGATATAGTATCTGAAAGATCATTAATTGCTACTTTTTCAAGATTCCTTTTCTTGCAAAGCGCCGGATCCATTAAAAAAGAAATATATCAATATACTAATTTTCAAAAGAATTTGAAAAGAATTAAAAGATGGTTGTCAAATTATCGCGGACACATTTTTTTTATATATTAGAAAATAATCTAGCTAACTTTCAATACATATTATACCTGGAATTTCAATCGAACATCAAATCTTACGCTATTATCAGTATCACATAAAGAAAATAAATCTATAATTTATTTTTTCTACTTCCAATAGTTTCTGTAGAAGAATAAAAACAATAATTCATGAAACCAACTCTGCGCGATAAACTTCCTATAGAATTTAAGAATCAATAGCGGATATTTTTATCGATAAAAAAAAAGTGTAGATAAATGTCTAGTCGAACTAAATCTGTCAAGAAATACACCTGCTCTCATTTATAAACATTTCATAAGTTTATATTTTCGTAGTGTGTTAAATATTGATTATTCTATGATAAATTATGCCAGATGGCTAATGTAAAAACTAAAAAAAGAAATAAATAACGCCATAGTTGTGAAATGTGTAGTAATGCCAAATTAATGAAGTGAAATAGGTTCCTTTTTTTCATTTACGTGATATACTTTGAATTCTATAAATAATTGAACCCGAAGAAATTATATTGATAGAGAGAGCAAATTAAAGTAAAATTATCTAAGAATGATTAAAAATTAATTGTTGATTTGAAATGCAAATATCATTAATTTAGATGGAAAATTGAAGGAATTGTATTTTCACCATCAAATAAGATAATGCCAATAATGGACAACTAATTTAATCTGTTATTAAGAAAATAATTCCATAATGAACATCTAATCAGCATGTCGTGATTTCTTATAAAAAATTAATAATTGACTTAAAATACAATTGGCAGATAAATATTTCAAAATCTGTTCTGAAAAGAATATCTTAAGAATATAAACTGTTATCAAAATTAAATAAGCTGTAAGGAAATATGACCAAAAATTAATAAATGTATTTAAGTCTTTAAAATAAAATACGGATCAAATTTATTTGCTATCAGTTTTGAACTTCAGAATGTAAAATGCATGGTAGAATTAAAATTAACATTTATTAAACACTCTTTGGAAAATTAAACGTTTGCGTGATCTAAAAATTGTTTTATTGTGTTAAATTTATGTCTATGTTTTTCCCACTTATAAGAGATTGAATTAACCAAAATTAAGCTTTAATAAATGTTTTTTTTATTGCGGTACATTTTAAAATAAAACTGGATCTGCTTTATCCTCGAGTTTCTTTCTCGGGTTCGCATTCATTTCCTTTTATATCAATGAAAATTTATGAAAATAAAAAAATAAAGGCTATTGAAAATTGATTGTTTGTTTTTAATTTTCGCAAAAAAAGAAAAATGCATTTCGCGGAAAAAATTTCTCAATGTTTCATAATGAAACAGTTTTTAAAAAAAATCAGTATTTAGTATATATTCTTGAATTGGTAAAATTTGACATTTTTGAATTTCATATCGCAATGAAGAAAACGAATTACTAATTTTTAATCTTTTATTTTCAATGATTGAGTCCAAAATTTTATAAACATCAGAAACTTTGATATTCGAACTTCATAATAAATTTCATTTGTCTCAGTTGTTGCATTTCTGAGCTATTCCGAATACATATAAAAAAAAAACCGCTGGTGTAGTCTCAATAAAAATTTCTCACAGATTCTTTAATAAAGGTGTTATCCCCTTCCCCTAGCAAAAACTCGTTCACTTTGAGTAAGTCAGAGAAAACCTTACATGGGATTGGTGTACAATAGTTACTAAATATTAACTTTTGACATGAAATTAGCATTTCATCGAATCTGTTGTGTGATCTTTGACTAATTTTTTGACTATTAATCTCCGAAATATTAACTTTTGAAATGAATTGAGAATGCGTCCTAAAATCAAATTCGTGTTTTAGACGAGTTTTGGGCCGATTGGAATTGGATCAATATTTAACATAAAACTACAGTTGTAAACAGAAACTGACATACCAAATTTGATATATTTAAGTGAACGCATTTTCGAATTATCGCGTTTACGTACTTTTGAAAGTACAAACTAACAAATGGTCAATCGCCTTTTGGATTTAGATCAAAATTTGATATGCGTCTACAATCTAGATGTTAAATCAGTGATCAAATTTCATTTATCTAGCTCCTTCCATTTTGTACTTATCATGTTAACTTATATAGGAATAGTCAACCAGCCAGATTTCCTCTGAATATATTTCACTCAAACTCTGATAGAAACCAACAAATAATAAAGACACTATATCAAATTTTATTAATCAAATTAATCTAATTTTTTATTTATCTTTCTGGCAAAGACAAACATAATGCCAGAAAGGCATTTTGCGAACTAGGGGAGTCTAAATGGTGCAGATTCATGAAAATCACGAAATCGAATTTTTTGACGCTTACAAAATTTTCTCTGTACTTCATATATAAAAAAGTAAAAAAAAAAAAAAATCAATTAATTCTCTAACGAATCGCTCCAAATTTTATACAAGTATCAATTCTATTGTTGAAATGTATGACCTTGTTCATAGCCAATTATACATAATTTCATTGAGGTATAAAATTTGGGAATTCATCAAAAACCTAAGATCAAATTTTTTGACATTTACAATGCTTTCATTTCAGTATTTAGTGCATGAAAAAGCAGAAAAAGTTCGTTTTCTTGCTCTTTTCTTTTTTTTACCCCTTATAGAAGTAATATAAATTCTTATATTTTATTACGTCAATTATTTTATTTTACTTCTCTATTTAACATTTTTCATTTATCAAAAAATTACGCCATTATGTCTTATAAAATATATAAGCCAAATGAGCACATATACTAGACATAATAGATATATGGATCAGAAAAGTAAGAAAAAAGTATTAATTTTGAATTTTTTTAATAATATTTAATAAGATTTCTTAAATGTTTAGTCCAACGATATAATGATTTGCAGTGTTTTAAAGAATACTCTCAAGAAGTTGGAAATTTTTCATTTATGATATGTTTAGATCTGCATAAAATAAAAATGCAGAATGTGTTTTACGAACAGTTAAACGTTTCTATCAAAGAGGAAACCATTTAAGCACACTCTTAAAATACTATTCTGCCTTTTAAATTAATCTTAAAGTAACATGTAAAATGTAGAAAAGAGCGAAGAAACAATTAATTTCAAACCCACTTCGGATTTTAATTTAAAATTCTATGGAAATAAAAGGAATTCTATCTCATTCAGAACATTATTCCCGCGCACCAAACGATTTCTCCCTAACAAGTTCGGTGCCAGAAAGTATTTTAACAAATGAGAACGTCGTTCGAATTCTTTTCCTCTCTCTTTTTTTCCCTCTCGCATTGCTGTTCGTTACGAGTGCGATAAACTAAATGAAAGCCAGTATAATTACTGTGTAGGGAAAACTTGGCGATATTTTTTGATTACTTTCACACTCGCGGACTGTTCTCCTTTCTGACTTGTTGGAAATAATAAAACACTCCAGCCTTTGGAATAACAAAACCATTAAGCGAAACCGATAAAAGGTTTTCAATAACAAAACACCCTTTAAAAACACTTGGGGTAATAGCTGTCGACGCTTCTTTATTTCTCAACACTTTAATCGATAATGTTGGCAACGGGAGAGAAACGCCTGCTAGCTAAAAGCTGCGAGTCCGTTAATGCTGTTGTTTCTTTTCTTTCAATGGCGCGATTTTTGCATTTTAACAAAACTTTCATTCTAAAAAGAATAAAAGTTCCAAACTTAGTTTTGTAAAAGTCGTGCTGTTTGTCAAAAAATGTTGTTTGGGACTCCATATTGACGACATTAATTTAGATATCGTTTACATGAGAGAATTAAAAAAACATTCAACGCATATTCGAATGTTTATGAGTTTTAAATTGGAGTTCGTGAAAAGTTTGTGATATTTTTTTTTAGCCGAAAGGGACGAAAGATTAACTTTATACATCAGTGTGGGAAATCGGATTACCATTCTTTTTATCCTCATAAATATTTTTAAACTTTTTAGAAAAAGAATATTCAATTTCAATACGTGTCTACTTATTAATTATGAATTTACTAACTCTAAACTGGATGCATATTAATTACTTTTAACATTTTTTATTGGTTTTAGGATAGATTCATTTATTATACGTTTTATTTATTAGAAATGACTAAATGCATTGATAAGATATTAGTCATAAGTTTTTTCTTAAATTATTTAGCAGTAAAAATCAATGAAATAATTAGCAAGTAATAAGTAATATTTGAGCTCTGAGTTTATTTTTTCTTCGTCATTTTAAACTTTTGTAGACATAAGAGATCTTAATCAATACTGAAAAGTGTTAACTGCAATAAAAGATTAAACTAGTATCTTTATAAATTGTTGGATACATTTATAAAGTATAAATACCATATAAAAATGAAAGATGAATTGTTGCAGTAATATTTAATTAATAACTATGTACTTTCAATGAGTAAATGAATTGTATGTTAAAAGAATAATAAATATCGCTACATTTTGAATGCAATTTGAAATATGTATTATTTTTCTTAAATTCCTGAATTTCGTTGACAAATTTTATTTAAGCTTTAAACCTCAGTATGAATTAATATATTATCATTTAAACTTTAACTAAAGAGATTTGTATTGTATTTCACAATAACTAGTTTGATTTTAATGAGGGAATTGGAACCTTTATGTATAAGATTAGTTTTTAAATTAAAATGATTTTGAAATGCACTCTGCTTTAACGTTTTTTTTAGTGCTGCTTTCATGTTGTTTCATATTTATTGCTCAATCATGCATCACTTATTTATCGAAGAGTGTAGGTGCAAGCATTTCCAGTGGTTTCTTAATGGATGAGCAATTTAAACAAATTATTTTTAGTGCTTCTTTAACTTTAAAAAAAATTGTTTTCATTCTTATGTGCATTTTTTTTACTGACATTTTAATCATTATGGAATTAATCATCAATTTTTTTATCGAGCCTCATTTTAATTAATAAATGTTTTCATCTTCTTCTAATACATAAAGTTGAAGCCTAAAACTACACATACCTCTAAAGTTAAAACTAAAATTAATTATTAACAGCTCATGAATTCGGTGATTCCGGAAGATCGTATAGCAATTTGTTTCAGTCTTTTTAAAATATATCACCTATATTTGCAATAAATGTTTACTGCAAATGTCAAACATGTGCAACGAATTTTATGTATTTAATATCTTTGTTTTGTAATTATTGTGTTAACTTATGTTCGAATAATCGGGCACATAGATTTCTTCTGAATGGATTTTGTTCAACATTTAATAGAAATTGACAAATCTGGAGTAAAGATTGTTTGCCAAACACCATTCGTCTAGCTAAAAGCGTTTTCGGGTTATGTTTGTCACAGACAGGTAGGCGTTATGCTAAAAATGTGTTTTTCTAATTTACGCAGGTCTACAATGTTGGGATTCGACAAGATATTTCGAATTTTTTTTTCATGATTACTATACTTTTTTTTAAGCTTCGTATACAAGGAAGTAAAAATCAAAATCAAAAATTTCAAAACATTTATATAATCTAACAACTGTACCTGATTTCCGCTTTCTACACCATGGGTATCTGAAACGCGCATCAAAATCGAATGCGAACTGTAATGAGGTACAAAGAGGAGGGTTCTGTCTATCTGTTCCAACAACTTTTAAATGAATTCGTAGATGATAAATACGATGTTGATTCAAAGCAGCCGGTAGATAGCAACTGTCCGGATGGGCAAACTAAAACCAGGATTTAACATCCACATCCAGAATAAAGATGAATGACTGCTGACATTTATCCTCATAAATCAAATCATAATTCACAGAGGAGTTAAATTATTCCGAATTGGAAAGGTAATTAACGACCCCTGCGTTCAGTAAACACTTTATTACCACACATTCATCATTGCTTTGTGAATGGAAGTCATGTATTAATTGAAAAATGTTCCCACAGAATGCAATTCCGAGAAAGGATTCGTTATTAGGGAAGCGTATCTCATACCTTTGTAGAACTCATTTTGCAGACAGCTCTGTTATCTCCTAGTTTAAATGGAAGTCTGTGAAATAGTTGGCAGTGCTATTGTATTGTGTGGGATTTCAGCAAAACGCTCGGTGAAATGAATATTCTATGACTTAAAAAAAAAGGAACAAAACTGTGAAAGTTGTTTTGTAGATAAGAATATTGTATTGTATCAAGGAACTTATTTGATACTTTTCTCTATTTGGAAATGAGTTTGTTAGTTTTAATTATTATTTTACTCTGCATATACATCATAGAAAAGCGTAAAGTTTTTGTTTATACATTGTATATGCATCGAAAAGAAGTTTCAGATTTTTTTTAGAAATAAATAATTTAAGTTATTATGCTTAATTGGACAAAATATTGCTATTATTTGGTAGGAGTTTAAAATATAAGCTATTTAATATTGCATATATTTTTTTCAAATTTTAAATTGATTCCTTCTTTACCAAAATTTTCATGGTTTCCGTCATTATAGCTTGCACTTCTTTCATAAATATATAAACAATACTAATCCTTGATGAAGTATATTAATAAATATATAAATTCGTAAAATACTATTTAAAAAAGGTTTAATATTAAATAAAATAATCATTCAGAGCGTTACATATGTTTCGGAATATGCATAGCGAGTCACCAATTCCAAAACCCCAGTAAAAACATCATAACACGATAATGCTATTATTATGTTATGCTATTGAATGTATTGAATGCTATTAAGTGTTATGATTTAGTTAATTTGATAACATCCACCGATACATTCTGTGAATAAGAATCGTTATATCACGCAATTTACAGAAATAATTCCTATATATCTCTATCTGTCCATCTGCCTGTCTTATAGCAAATCTTTACACTACTAAATTCTATTATTTTTTCAGTGAACGGGTGGCATCACGTAATTTCAGGTAGTATATTAGTCTTAAAGGTTAACTTATTGATATTCCTCAAATAAAAGTAAACTGATGAATATGCAATGCCAGAAATGTTCTGGCTGTTAAAGGTACTTCAGTGCCTTTAGGAATCAATTTTCATATATGTATAGTAGAGAGCATAGTCCCTTACTTGCTTTCACTCGCTAACCCTGATGTTGTCCTTGAATCATAAATGTCCTTAGGTTAGTACAATGATTAATCAGGTTGCTCAGGGTTTGATTCCCTCCCTCTAGATAGCAAATGCAAATGGAAACACGTTATTTTAAAACTTTCATGAACAAAAACGCTCAATTCCAAATAAAAAAAAAAGGAATATTTTAGCTTTAGTTAGCATTCAGAAGAAATCTCATCATAATATTAACTTTTTTGGAAGGAATTAAGAATTAAAACGTGAAATTTAAAAAATGTCAAACAAATTAATTAAAAATTTTCGTAAAGCGATTGAAAAATACTTTTCTATTATAATATTTTATATAGCTTAATTTTTACTATCTAATAGCATTTGTAAAAGCAATATTTTTAATGTTGACTATTTTAGCTTGGACTCTAATTCCAGTTCTAGATTTCACTCTTGACAATTCTATATACAATTGATCATGTGAAAATAATGAACTTTAATCATTAATAATCAAACCAACTTTATCAAAACTCTCTAGATTTCGATTATTCTCCACGTTTTATACCCCTCCGAGTTACAAATTAAAAAAAAAAATGTCCATCTATCTGTAACAAAGAAAACTCGAAAACAATTTGGCCTAGACTGATGAAATATGGTTTACGGTCTTTACATCAAATTTGTAGATTTCTATCAAATTTGGAGGAAAATCCGATCAGAAGTCTGTCTGCCCTGCTGCTCGAAAAAAATTAACATAATTACTGTGGTGACGCTTTATGAGCCAGATAACAGCTACGAGACATGAGAAATTTCTTTTGTCTAGTGGTCATGTTACGCGGCTACGAACCATAAGGTTGCGAGTTCGATCCTCGCTATCGCCAATAGCAACACTACAAAACTCAGAGATCTAATAAGATCGAAGAAAGAGGATAAACTCAGCATACATCTAGAGTGTAGAGTGTAGAAACATCTAGGTGTAGAAAGCTATCAAATTTTGAGCAAAACCCAACAAGGGGCTGACCGTCTGTCAGTCTGTACTTTCAGAAATATATAAACTCGATGACTCAAAACGTAATGAGTTAAATATATTAAATTTGTTATAAGATTTTGTGACTTAAATGATTTACTTGTAACTAATTTTTGTTTCAATCGATTTAGAAAAGCGCATCTAATATACAGATTCAAATTTTTGAATGATATTAACCTCATTCCAGGATTTAATCGCCAAGTATGACACGATAGATCGTAAAAGTGCCAAATTCACGCCAAAGGTTTAATATTACGTAACTATGTAGGCCAGTGTCCTGTAAAACGTTCTCTGCGATAACACCTTTATTAGAAAGTATGCGTGAAAGGTTTTGAGTGATCACTCTTGCTGGATTTATTGTCAAATAAGTAACTTTATTTTTTAAAAAATGTATATTTTAATTCTGAAATAAAGTTATCGTTGCCATGGAGATAACATTAGGTGTTATAATTTATCGTCACTCAGGTGAAACTTTCATCGAAATATTTTTGTACATCTCACCCTACCCCGGAAGAGGCAAAAGAACTCCGAATTTAAAGAGCTATAAAAAATGACAAGAAACTGAGAATAAAAAACAAACGATTGGAGAATCTGACGATCCTCAGCCGTCAATTCGTTTTTATCCCTTCCTTTTTATGATCCGCACATAACATGGAATAAATAAAACTTCCCAGTGTTTGTTAAAAAAATGAAAAGATAAAAAAAAGAAGCAAATTTAAAAAAAAAAATGCAGAGAAGTCAGTCGAACCCATTTTCTTGTGTATCTCAAGGCACAGTAGAAGAGTAGGAAGAAAAGAGGAAAATAAGTCTCAAGTATCAAGGCCTCGGGCTGTTTCTTTTGTTGATGGTTTACGAATTTTTTGGCGGAAATCCATAAATTTTATTACCTAGTCTGGAGCTATGAAGTAATTTTTTGAACGTTCGTATGTCCGCTTAGCCTGCGCTTTCTTTGAATAAAAGAGCTTGATGTAATCACAAATTTCTTCGTGGTGGTTGTAAAACTTCCAAGGGAAGCCTAGAGGTCCTCCCCTCGGTACATCAAAAGGAATTTCTTCGATTTAAGATTCCATTTATTAGGTACTTCTTGCGGGAGAATGAATAAAAAAGAAAGAACTAGCATCCGAAGTAATTTTTGCTACATTAAAAAATAGTTCTCGGTGTCCAGTGGGTAATTCTTTTTCTCCTTCTGCATGGGTTATTGATGCATGTATGTAGCCGAGTATTAATGTTTTTCCATTACTTTATGTGAATCTAAATAAAAATAAACCTTTAATACTTTTGATCTTTCGATGCTTTTTAAAATATATCAGTCGAAGATATGTTATTTGAAACGTTTTAAGAAACGACTGTAAAGAGTTTTTCTTGAATTTATGATCTGCTATTGAATGCAATTTATGTAGAATTTTGCAACAGATATAAAAAATAATGATAATTGCTTCAGAAAAAGCTAAGACATTTTAAAGAGTTTTAAGTGAAATCATTTTCTTATTCCATAATACAATGAGAAAGAGCTTATTATGCCTAAATTTACAAAAATCAACATTTTCTGTTTCATCTATAATTTACTCTGTTATATTCCATTTGATATGATAACTTTCTAGTTATTAAAACGTATTATCCATTTTATTCGGTTCACTTAAAAATGAAAATTACATTCTCACTTTAAATCCATATAATAAAGGAAATGGACTTTTATTTGAAAGAAGAATATCACATTTAGGAAATGTTCCAGACAAAAGTGTAAACAACATGAATAATTTAGAAGAAGTGTTTTGAAAGCAATATTAAGGAAAACGCGAGGAAAATCATAAATAAAGAAAAGAACAATTTTTGATTCATTATGAGAAGCATCTTCTGACGGAAAAAAATTAAAAGCAAAAAAGTTAAGGTAGTTGAATAAAATTGATGATTGCATATTCAGCTCAAGGTTAATTTAAATGATAAAATTTTAAAATCACAATGTAGATACTCAATTCATGACGATAAATATGCAGATTAATTCTTTCTTCTTTTCTATTCATCTGCAACTTTATTATACTATTGGTTCTCTAATAGAAATTTAATGAACTAAATTAAAAACATATAATACTGTAAAAGAAATTTTGATGATAATACATAAGTAAACCCAATTAGAAGAAAGCTATATTAAGTTCCAAAAGTGCTATTTTGAGATTTTCTTAATTATTTAATTTTCCCCTTCTGTCGATTTAGATAATAGTAGAAATTTCTCTGAAATATCTTTCTGGGTGGCATCTGTTTTCAGAATATGTTGACATACCGATTAACTCAAGAATCCATAGATTCTTATACACTGCACACATTAAAAAAAAATCTAAGTATAATTTCTAATCGTTGAATGGCATTATGATCATTAAAACACGTATGGCAGTTCAATTATAAACAGTATATTTAATGTGTTAGTTATTTTTAAAATAGCGAGTTATTCAAAACGATTGATAGAGACATATGATTGGAATAGAGGAAAACTCAAGGGTTTATTCTTTACAATCAGATAATCCGGTAAAGGCGACGATATTGATTGATTAATTAGGCAATAGTTATGCCTCAGGAAAATATATATTATGTGCTGCAGAATACAAAACTTGAACCCATTGTTGCCTTGTCGCATCTATTTTGTTCTAGGATTAACAATTAACATCCTCATCAAAAGCTGATTTACAAATGATACAAGAAATGATTTGAAGATGGCCGCATATGCAAAAAGAAAAATACTGGTCATTCTCGCACGTCAATTTAAAATGTTGAGCATATTCTAACAGATTTCGATCTTACCTGTATGAAATCTACAAGCAAAGGAAACAGAACAAGCAAGGAATCCGCAACTGATGATATGACATGTGCTTAAACCCTATGCTTCCTACTTTTCAAGATATACAACATCGGATTGTCGCAGAAGCGATTTTACTAACGAAGGACCACTTATATCACGAATCACAAGATGTAGATATCTTATTCGACTTTTGTCGCGCAACAAATCGAACTCATGTAAAATGATTGGATTAAAATTTTGACATAGTAGAAAAAATAAATTAAAATTTTGATAGAAATTTTGAATTTCGCATTCGAATACATCTCTGCCTATTATTGTTCATTAGAAATAAATGTAACATTATTTTATAATCCTGTATGCGCAATGATCAAAAGCAGAGTTATGGCATGGCGACAATTCAAAAGAAACAAGACTTTTAGAGTTTGTAGTTTCATGTAGCTCTTCCGGAACAAGGTAAATTTTAATAAGAGAAGATATTAACTCTATCATTACTAAAAGGCTTTAATCGAGCGGATTTCCGAGAAACATAGAAATAGCTGCGAAATTCCTCTTTCCTTTCGATAAATGTGATTATTTAAAACCCGAAGAGTGAAATTTGGTCATTAGATATGCTCGCTTAGATGGATTGTAGGGCAAGTGAATTTTCCTGAAATTTTCCTGTTAATTTTCATGAAAAATTTCCTGTGAATTTTCAAAAAAATATCTGAATATAATTTGTTTAATAACCATAAGTGAAGCAGGTTCTCTTTTGCATATCAAACCTTTAATTATATGAACTGTTTTTTTAGAGGGGGTATTGAGAGGAAGAGGAAGGCGTATCTTTGAAAGAGAAACTCTGGTCTTTAAATATTCTGAGGTACCTGAACTCGAAAAGATTTAGGAATGAGAGGATTAATATGCTGATATGGCTAAAATAAGAATGAATCAATCTGAACTTTATATAAAGATTTAAATTGTATTAGTTGAAGAAGCTGCCATTGTACAGCAGATTGGAGCTCTAACATGAAAATATTTTGAATCCTGAGTAATAGGCACAGACAAATGAAGGAGGCAGTGTAGTCATTGTGTTACGTATGACCTATATACGCCAATTGTTTATAATGTTCACTGTGATCATGCAGGGATTAGCAA
Source organism: Argiope aurantia (assembly GCA_026543865.1). NCBI lineage: Eukaryota > Metazoa > Arthropoda > Arachnida > Araneae > Araneidae > Argiope > Argiope aurantia. The sequence goes on along the minus strand of JAPMOR010010259.1, from coordinate 83,744 downwards.
ACCTACATATATAAACTCTTGTGAAATTATAATCAGACCAAAGATTTATATTTAATAATGGTTTTAGGAAAAAAATTCAAACATTTACATCAGTTTAATTATCAAAATATATACTAAAGAATGCATTGAGATATTCCTTTTTTTCTCAAAGGATATGTTACGACATCGGGATTAGAACGATTTACTTTCATTTAAATGGGAAAATCTGAGTTGGACAGTAACAGTTTATTTCAAAATATCTTATACTTGCAAAATTAATTCATATCAGTCCTTATATCATCTTCTCACAATTTATTAACAAAATCAGTATTTCAAGAAGATTAATTTCTTCAAAATAGTATTATAAGGTGTCTTATAGGAGACATGGTAACATCGAAGAATATCATGGACCTTTGAAATAATTTTAGTTGTGTAATTTATAATCATTATTAAAGCTATAAATCTAATAATACCTCAAATTAAATGATTATATAAATTATGGGAATAATGCATTTGCGCATAAAATATAAAAGCTTATTACATTGGCATTCTAACATCCTAATTAAACTTTTTTTATTCCTTTTAAGAAAATAAAAAACGAAACTTTTAAAATTTACTTTTTTATATATTTCATAACGTATATGCTCCTTATAATTTTTTGCTTGATAAATTTTAGATTTCTCTTTCTTTTTAAAAAAAATTATGTATCATAAATATATCGAGGAAGAATTGCCGCATGAAAGCATGTTTAAATTAATAGAATTAATTTTAATTAATATTATAATTATTAATATATTTATTTTGAATTAATGGAATTGACTTAAAGAAAGTAATTAACTTTTAATTACTTTCTCAAATATCCGAATAGCCCTTTAGCGCAGACGATATAACAGATACTATTTTACCAAATTCCAAATAAATTTTAAAGTTGAAAGGCAATTAGTGAACATAAAATTAACTTTCATTATTAGGTTAAAATGCCTAACCAATTAATTACAGTAATTTCCAATCTTAATTGCAATCATTACTTTATATTAATTTAGATAAAACAAAAATAATATTTACTATTTACTATTGTAATTCTTCTTGTGAAACTTCCGTAACTAAAAAAGTGGAAAAAAATTTCCGGAGGGAAAATCCGTCTTTAATAACCAATAAAAATAGTGTTAAATTATTTATATTGCTTTAAGTCCTTCTAAAATTTCTGAGTTATAAAAATTTATTTGCTATTTCATTTAAAGCTTTTATATTTGTAGGTGGTTACTTTTCGTTATTTTAAACAATTATTTTATTTTCTTCACTAAGCTTATGTTTTAATTCGACAGAAAGTACTTTTTGTCTTTTGTTTCATCTAACAAAAAGAGTCGGAAAGTGCAATTAAGTGCTTTCATTTTAAATTACAATTTTCTTTGGCCATTCTGACTGATAATAATTCTTTATCTTTACCAATAAATAATTAAAAAGCTTTACTTAGTCAATCTTTCATTAATGGATTATTAAAACAAATCAATTCATTGATTTGTTTTCACTTTGTTATAATATCTGACATTTAAAAATAGCTCTAATTTGTCTGGTATAGCATATTTAAACAATTTCATGTTTCTAAACTGATGAATAAGGAACATGATATTACCTGTTGTATAAAAAGATCTTGGTGGAATTTGAATTATTTTACCCTAAATACAAAGTTTATCTTATTATATTTCATTGAAACAATTTTATTTATATAACCATTGCTGATATATATCTTAAAATATATTGCTTTTTTATTATTGTAACTTCAAAATCTCTTTGCTCTAACGTATCTGGTATAGCATATTTAATCAATTGCATGTTTCTAAAACGATGAATGTCAAAGATAATATTACCTGTTGTTTAAAAAGATCTTGGAATAGGATCTTGGTATTTGAATTACTTTATCCTAATGTCAAAGTTTAGTTTTATTATATTTTATTGAAATAACTTTATTTATAGGACCATTGCTGATACTCATCTTAAAACATATCTCTTTTATTTGTTATTGTAACTTCAAAGTCATTTGTGGCTTGCCTTGACAATTGTATTTTCCTTTGAAGCATGAGTTCAATGTCAGTAATCAATACATTCGAAGGTCTTCGTTCGAGATTATCAATTTAAATGAAACTGTTTTGTGAATTGTTTTATTTGATTAAGTTTTAGTTCAAAACTCGAATTTTATACAGTCTATATATAGATTTATATACAGATTTAAAAAGCATAATAATCTTTAATTAAATATATTTTGTATTAACAATATCCACTTTATGATGTACGCATTTATTTCATCAACGCTGAGTTAGCTCTGTTCCATTCAATTTCTCTCTAGGTTTGAAGCATGGAATCTCTAAAATACCTAAAGAAAAGCAAAAATTCTCCTTCATAAACTTTTAGAATACGCTTTCTTAGTATTTCTAATAAAATGTTCGTCGGCATGAAAACTCTGTAATGGAAAACGCAGCGCTTGCAATACGGGGATGCGCATATTTACATTTTTTATTGGAGCTAAAATGCGAAAGAAACATCCCGGATTAGAGGACTAAAGAAAGAAAAGTTCTTCTTTTTACTCACTCGCAGAGTTCTCGTATGCAAATATCATTTCTACACTTTCTTCTCCCGTAGAATGAGACAGGAAAGTTACCCATTTCGTGTTTCAAAAGTAAGGTTTTATTGGAGTTATTGGAAGGCGGTAGCGGGAATTGGGCTCTATTCTACTGCTGTGGAAAAAAGAACATTCATGGTAGGTGTGGGGGTGGGAAAAGTTACTTATTTATGTGGAAGTTGTAAGAGTTCTCTGTTTGCTACCGGAGAATTCAAATCTCGGTTCCTCACACTTTTTTGGTGCCGCAGCCGTCTTCTTTTTCGCATATCCCGGATTGCGAAACATGGTATGGAAATTTTGAGCGATGCTATTATAAATCGCATTGAAATGCGTAGAGCAAGCAGAAAATATTTTCTAGCAGAGTGGTCTTTTTCTTGTTTCCGCGCCCCTTCCCCTTTTATACCAAATCTATACCATTTCAAAAGTCTAAAATGAGTACATACATAAAAATGTACATATATAAAAAAGTTATATTTATATGCATATTGCATATATGTATTTGGAATACCAACATAATAGCTTTAGCGCACAAAGAAGACATGAGAAATTGAATGACATTCGGTTATTTCACGTAAAATATTCAACAATACTTCAAGGTGCTATATTCACTATATTCATGGTAGGATATACATGTTTACAATTTAAAAATTCAGTTATTTTGCGTAAAATATTCTACAATACTTCATTGTACTGCATTCATGGGAAAACGAATATTTTTGTTAAATTTAAATTCAATGTAATTTCTGCGTTATATTCAAAACAGTTTGGCTTAAATGTAAGTCGTTTTTTTTTTAATTTATAAAAATCTCCACTCATTAATTTTGTGATAATTACTCATTTTGTGTAACTTGTCTTTTATCTGAGTTTAAAGAATTTTATATATCATAAGACAATAATTCATAAAGAAGGGACCCTGTCTTTATATTGGGTTGTTCGGAAAGTAATTTCGTTTTTTCCCAACAGAGGATTTAATTGTATTTTTTTGCACCCAACTTCACATTTAAGGCGTATAATTTTTATATGCTTTGAGAGCTCATATAGCAAGGCTTGTGTATGAAAAATTCCAATTAATTCTACGCAGTAGTGTTTGGTTGGTGCCCTTTTAAATATGGAGAGCGATAAGCAGCATTTTCGACATATCTTACTGTTTTACTGCAGAAAGGGTAAAAATGCTGTTCAAGCCAGAAAGAAATGGACCGATGTGTATGGAGAAGGTGTGTTGACAGTACGCCAGTGCCAGAACTGTTTCGCTAAATTTTTAGACGGTAAAACCTTCACCTCAAATGAGGAGGTCAAAAACCACCTCGATCCGTTTTTTAGAAGCAAAAACCAAAAATTTTATGAGCGTGGAATTATGCTACTACCAGAAAGATGGCAAAAGGTGTTGGACCAGAACGGCCAATATATAATTTAATAAAGTATTTGTTTACTGTCTTTCATTTCCACAAAATTTCCAAAAAACTGTCTTTTATTTCCACAAAAAAAAAAAAAAAAAAAAAAAAAAAAAAAAAAAAAAAAAAAAACGAAATTATTTTCCGAACAATCCAATATTTTAGAATTTATTTAATTTATTTCTTCGAAGGGGAATTTAAACAAGTAGAACGCTTGTATTACACCAATCTAATCGAACTGTGCTTTAAGTTGTGAAATGGGATGAATAATATAGCTTGCCATAGACTGTAAAATCTTTGACGATTTTTGGCGATTAAATGTTGGCATATCGTTAATACGAAAATACTTTTTCCTTTAATGCCTTTGAAGACATTATTTCCTACGAAGGCATTAATGACTTAGTTTCGTTTCTTACATTAGGAGAAAAAGAGTGCTGTCAATATTGTTAGATAATAAAGATACATTCAGATACGTTCCTCAAGTGTCTACGGCGTCTTGTGAATTGCAGTTTCATTTAAATTGATGCTACGTTATATTGTCATGTAAGTACTCTAGTGTGGAACTCAATGACACACACAAGAAGCAGAGATAAACCAATTTATTAACTCAACTCTGAACTCAGAACACAGTGACTGACAAATCTTTTGCTTTTATACTAGCAGAGAAAGTTCCAGAATACTTTTTTAGAGACAGTAAGAAAAATAAAGAACACTTATCTGGTAAACTAAATAAATGTCCAGAATCTTCTGGATTATGAAATAAAGGGAAAAATAAAATCAAGGAATTAAATATTTACACAGACTGTGAATCGCATTTTCTCTAGCGGGTTTCGAACTTGCCATCTCTTGATTATGAGATTAGTGCTATGACCATTCGGCCATGGAGAGTTTACTGCCTCTTTTCAATGCGGCAATATATTGCTTTCTCTCTCCTTTTTCTTCCATTGAATTTCTCCTTTTTTCCTTTTCTCATATGCAAAGTACATAAGCAGGGATTATGGTAATTCTCAACAAATCAGAACTCCAGATTTTGGCGTATTTCCATGTTTTAGATATCCCTGGATCCAAAAAAACAAATCTTTCCTATAATGTCTGTCTATTTGTGAATATGACAACTTAAAAATGCTTTAAGCGTGGTCTATATACTATCTATTTCTATCAATTTTTAAATGATGAGAGGGAATCTGTCTATTCAGTTATCAAAGAATTATTTAGCACAATAACCATTAAACGGAGAGATCTATTTGAATAACATTTGGTGCACAGACATAAGATATAATGTGTATATTATCAAATTTGGTACCAAATCTGTCAAGGAGTTTATCTGTGTGGTTTCATATGCTTAAAAACACAATAGCTCACAAATTCATTGATTTAAATATATGCAATTTGTTACGTGATTTCGTAATTCCAATTGTAGTTTTGTGACAGAATTTGCTTTCAGTCGGTATAAAAAAAAGAAATCCAAATTGCACATTTTTTTTTTTTTACATCCCGAAGAGTAATGCCAAAGATATCATGCCAATAGGCTCTTTCGTAACCATTGGCATGCGGATAATACTAAACAGAATTATGCGAAACAGTTGTAAGTAGATCGCTCTCACTAATTTGTGTTCTCTTTAAAACTGTTTGAATTTATTACATTCAGTGCACTTGGATTAACTTCATGGTACTTTTCCGTCAGCTTGGTGAAAATGTAGCCAATTGTGAACCAAACGCGAATTTGGCGTAAGAAATTTGGCGGAATTCTACATTATTTGGGGATTTTTCGCTTACGCCCGGCTAACGGAGAAGTACCAACTTCATTCCTAATTATATTATGGATATTTGTGGTGAGCATAACGTTTAATTTCCCCAGATTGCTTATAATTTTATTTAAAAAAAACATTAGTCCTATTATGAACATCTTGAAAATTTCCTAAACAAATTAATTCTGTCACAAATATCATTATGATAAGTTCGATTCTTCGGATGAGATTAAAAACTAATTTGTGCGGACAACACATGATTTCGATGAACAACTTTAATTAATGTTTTTATTTTCCACGAACTAATTAGTAAGGAAAATTGACCCATCTCATTAACGCGTGTGATACTCAATCCCCGCAATCCAAACAATCAGAATATATATTTTATATCAATAATTTGAGTATGTATTGCATTAAAATATTGCGTAAAATTAGTCGTTTTCCTCAAGATAAAAAAATGATACCTTGAATACTACTTGGAAATCACTCGTTTTATATCAAATGATCAAGGGTTTTTGTAATTTAATGACAACCTGAAATCCAGTTATAGTAATTAATTGTATTTTTCTTTTATACACAAAAACTGTGCCTCTACAATTTCTCATTTACAATTACTATGCGCACAACAAAATCTTATAATTTAACTAATTTTCACCAACGATATCTGCTCTAAAGAGTGAATTAGTCATTTTTTTCTTTTATTTTTCTTTTTGGAGTCCTATGATAAATATAACGGTACTAAAATAAAACTTTAAATTGCAAAACATATGCAGACTGTGAGTGAAAGATTTGCAAATGAAACATAATCAAATCATGGAATGGATATATATACAGTGGCTCAAAAAATTGAAAGTACGCCTTACTTTGATTTGATAAATCCGACTTTCAATAAAAAATAACACATTACCGGGAAGTGCAAAGATGTTTTTATTTTTATACATAACAAATGGTTTAATTTAGAACAAAAATAAAGAAAAATCAACGAAAAATTCTGAATTGAAAAGTTTCAGAAGCATTTTAAATAAACACACGCAGAATTTTTCCTCAAAAAATTGAGAAGACCCCAATGAAATTCTTGTAATATCATGCATAGAAAGAACGTGTCAAAATTTAGTTACATGTCTTTTGGCTTTTATAATAGCCTCAAAAGGTTGAGGTACCGATTTGACTAATTTTTGGTGTTATCTGAAGATATTTTACCCCATTCTTCTTGCATCACTTGTTTTAAATGGGTTTTGTTTCTAATTTGATGCTTTTGGACAACTGCTTCGAGTGTGGCCCACAGATATTCAATAGTATTGATATCGGGGTAATGTCGTGGTGTGTGTAACTGCTGTTTACAATGAAAAAGACCCCATATTTTGACGTTACGTACAAACTGTTTGAGGTTGTTGTCTAACTAGAAAATGAAATTTCCATCTAAACTCAAATTTTTAGCACTTTTCTTTAGATTGCTACGAAGTATTTCCAAGTAAGCCATATCGTTTATAATGCGATCTATAAAAATCAAATTTCCTAGCCCGGATGAAGCAAGCAACCTCAAATCATGACGGAGTCACCATCATGTTTAACTGTAGGAAGTAAATTTTTTGTATCCAAAGCAGTATTAGGCTTTCTCCACAGAGTACGATGGCTGTCACTGCCAAAAAAGTTGAGTTTTCTTTCATTACTAAATATAGCTTTCTTCCAAAGGATATTGGTCTTCAATTGATGAGTTTTTGCAAACTTCAAATGCTTTTTCTGAATTTGCGAGCTGATGAACGGTTTCTCTCCAACATTGCGACTTTTATATCCAGTCTGTCTAATGACCTTTTCAGCACTTACACTTCTGCCTATGATTTGAAAAGTTTCTGTAACAATTTGGATGAACCATATGGTCGCAGCAATCTGAAGGAAAGTATTAAAAATTTTTGTTTATATGGAAATTTCATTTTCTAGTTGGACAACGACCCCAAACAGAATGCACGTAACGTCAAAATATGGTGTCTTTTTAGTTGGAAACAGCAGTTACACACTCCACCACAGTACACCGACATCAATGCCATTGAATATTCATGGGCCATACTAAAAAGTGGTTCAAAAACACAAAATTAGAAACCAAACCCATTTAAAACAAGTTTTGGTAAGAATTTTTTAGGCAAAATTCTGCGTGTGTTTATTTAAAATGCTTTTGAAACTTTTCAATTTAGAAGTTTTTCGTTGATTTTGCTTTATTTTTATTCAAAATTAAACAATTTGATGTGTGTAAAAATAAAAAATTGTTTGCACTTCCCGGTAATATGTTATTTATATTGAAAGTTGGATTTATCGAGTAAAAGTAAGGTGTACTCTAAATTTTTTGAGCCACTGTATATATAAGCATTATTTTGTTTGAAGTAGAAAGCAGTTTCGAAGACATAGAAGAGACACTTTGCAATTTAAAATTCGCCTTCATCCATACCGGGAAGGCTTTATTTATTTGTAAGAAGACGCGGACAAAACACGTCCGCTCACTGCGACAGATTAGGCAAGAAGTTGCGTAAAAAGAGAGAAAAACAAATTATCCCTGTCATATATACTGTGATGTTTGAATAGAGATTTCCATGTCATGTCAATCAAAAAACAAGGCAAGCACAGGGATTTTTTAGAAGAATTTGTCAAATCAGTGGTATTTTGTCCCTTCTCTCGGAGTGTGGGAATGTTTAGTCTTTTAGCCGATTCAGCAATTTTACAAGGCTTCTGTTGAATTAATTAAGTAGAGAAAGTGGAATTGCATTAGGAAATAAGAGAATGAAATTACTATGGGACAAATTAAGATAAAGCTTCGGAAATTAATTTGGATTTAAATTAAAGTTTAAAACAACACACACACACACACACACACACACACACACACACACACATATATATATATAATATAAATATTTACATAGATAGTTTGAAAATTACGAGTTTGCAATACTGATTCCTGGCCATTTCAAACTTATGGTTGGGAAAAAAATTACTGATAATTTTAAGAGGCTAAGCTTCATCCGAGTTTTTATCTTACTGGAAACAAATGAAAATTCTGGGAAATGGAAGAATTATGGTCTAATCTCTATTAAGAAAAGAGATCTGTAGATTCTTCTGGATCTAGATATCTAGATATCTCCTGACGTTGCGTCCTCTAGGGATCCTATATATAGAAGGTGCTCGAACGAAATAATCAACCTATTTTTCTGGATTTTTGATAGTCTTGTACTTTGTAAATGCTGAGCGCTATTACTGTTTTTTAATTAGAAATTTTCTATCTGCTTCTAGTGTTAATCTATCTTCTGCTGTTACTTCGCTTGTTCTAGTGCTGGTCTTTGTGTAAATTTTCGCCGTGTTTTTGTTACTTGTACTTCTTGCCCTCTGAAAAATTCATGGGATAAAACTTTTTTTTTCATTATACAAGTTGGACTAAATTTCCATTATTCAACTTACACCTCTAGACAATTTTCATGAAGCCCATACACATATGCATAGAAAAGGTTCCAATAAAATATTTAAGTCTTATATAAACTGAAAATGTTAGATATATACTTTTGAATTATTTCAGAACAAAGGAAATTGATCATTTCTAGATACCTGTTCCGAAAATATATAAAGGTTTCGCTGAAAGAAACGCATTTGAAACAGAACTAGGGAATAAAAGTAGCTGTTTCAGAAAATGAAGAATGAACAAGATTATGTTCGTAAGCAAACGTATACATGCCAATATTCCAAAACTACTAAATATGTCCTTTTTATTAACATAAATATGCATGCACAGAAACTTAAGCTTTAGATACATCAGAATTTATAAGACAAACAAAAAAAAATGGAAAATAAGCTCTTTTATTTAAGAAATATTTCCACACATTAAACTGAATTTAAATATTTCCTCCTATCACATAGCTAAGCACAATCGTTTGTTCTTATTTGTCATCTAAATCTCATGTAGAACGGTTCGAAATGTTAAAACCATTCTTTTAAGGCACATATGGGATTTATGCGTTCGTTTGTCATAATTTATGCGCATTTATTTGAATACGATTCCTTGGAAGAGGAAACGGCAAATAAAATGAATTCAGTGTTTGGATTAAGGAACAGGAATAATTTCTCTCGGAAAATGCTATTAAAGATTCTTGTTATAGTTTAAAACTATTTAATCTCTAAAACTTTTCTCGCGCTAAGCGATGTGATGCATACCTACATGCTTTCCACTGTCATATCGTGAGGGTGACATTAATTGTGTATTGAATTTAAATCCAATTCTGACTGTGATTGCTGGACAGACGCTTTTCTAAATCCGAGGCATTCGACTTTTCTACTAAAAGGACTTATTCCTCGGATTATTTTTGGAATATTTTAATACAGTATATACGAGTATAATTATTCGATGCATAGTAAAATATATGAATAACACTTTAATACTCTATACATATGTTGTTTTTGTAGAAGTCTTATCTTACGTATGATTAGAATATATAACATAGCACTGAAGTATCAGATTTCATTTCCCTATGTATGGTACTTTAACACCCTATAAATACCTTTCTCTCCTCAGTAGTGTTGCATTGGCAACCAGAAGCTTATTCGGTTAAAAAAGATGAATTAATACAAATCAGAAATAACAGCTTCAGTTCTCTCGACTGTGTTATTAACCAATATTATTTAAAATTGAAGTAGACGCGACTCAAAACTGAATTGCTTCTTGGATTCGGGTTGGCTGCAGAAAAATTTACTTGTGGTTTTTCTCAAAATAAAATACGTTTACGAACCAAATTCACCCTAATTTCTTAAGGCGTAAGTACATACTTGAAGATTTTTTAAAATTTGGACATTTAGTATGCAGCGGATGAGTATCCTGAGCACTAAGGTGGTAAAATGTGCTCCAAATTGCATCTGACAATGCCTTTACAGAGCCAGTGTTATTACGCAATGCAAGACCAAAATAATTTTGCATTCTATTTATTTTAGCATCTGTCAGCTTCCCTTTTCCTCCTATTCCTTTGACTGTTTTTTTTTTAGTTTTCTCAAAGCAGTTCCAAGCCTTTTTTGGTAATGCCTAATGCATTCTTTCTTATTAATACTTTTACCACAATATGAGTCAAGCTCACACACTGCTTTATAGCTTTTACTGTAACCATCTCCGTAAAACTCTCTATACTGTAATCCCCTTGTCTCCCCAGACCGCTGGAAAATTCTTCCTGCACCTATGGGTTCCATGTTTTTTGATGAACAGTGATAATTAATACAGCAAATATGGTCAGCTTTCCATTATTGATATTCAACCGAAGATTTATCTTTTTTATTCCATTTGCGACAGCCAATACAATCTTTTGACAAAACTTCGAAATCAAGGATTTCCCCTGAATCGACAGAAAGAGCTGTCACAACTCCATTTAATGAGGAGCAGCCTCGTTTATGCCAGGTTCCATCAACAGACACTCCGCACTCAGATGTTTCATTTAGTTGTCTAACACGATAGGCAGCCAACCGCATGGTTTCTTCAGCAAGTGGTTTTATAACACGCAGCAAAGTTTTCATGTGTTTATTATATGGAACAGGATTTGGTGGAGGAGGCATATTCATAACAGTCATGAATTGGCTTGCTTCTCTATCACCACAACCTATTTGCCTCATGGCATACACTACACGTCTGTTTACTTCATAAAACTGCCCATGTTTTTTTGAATTACTAATGAAATCACAGCTGTGGCATACAAAATTTAATTCAACACAGCATCCCATTTTCTTGGAAGTACTGCTTTAAACATACAATGTTTTTCACAACACTTAGGGCAGTATAAAAAAGAAAATAGTTGGTTGATGCAGTCAATTTCTATAAAAAAACACTCTCCTTTTTGCATCATTAATTCCTGCATTATATGAAATATTCCCTAATTTCGTTTTCGAAACAGATGATATTTCTGATAAATCAGAATCGAGAGATTCTTTTCTTTTTGTATGTTGATTAGCAGCAAACTTTTTTTCTTCGAACGCTTATTACGACTTGCAGAACCCATTTTAAAACGTAAGAATAGAGAAAAAATTATCACAAGCACGAGGAAAAAGCACACGTAAATACACTTTCAAAAAGTAAAAAAAAATCGTGTAATGCAGTTAAATTTACAGTTAAATATCGTTGCCAAACAGAAGCAATGAAATAAAACATATTTTAAATAAATAATTCTTTAAAAAAAGCATAAAATTTCAAGTAAAATTTATGAAAATTTGTGTGTTTACATCTGGTTTAGAAACCGAAACTAAAGTTTTTTGTGAAAGTACCTTAAGAAGAAGCCTTATAAATCGAGAATTCCGAATATTAACAACATCTTAGTATCATTTGAAAGCTAAAGGATCAGAGGACATTTCGAGGCAATAAAATTTTTTCGATATTTTGAACGATTTTCGAAGTTTTAAGTGTATACATACACCTTAACAAAAGCAATCTATTATCAAAATCAGTCTAAAACAAACTTCTATCACATGTTCTTTCTACATAATCTTAGGCATATTTGATCAATAGAAAACTTTTCAAATCCCTTTGGCAATCTTGAATCATTGTAATGGGGACACAAAAAATTGGATAGATAGCTCTTAAGTACTTGGTTTCAATTTCTATTATGCCACTAAATATCTAATGAGAGAATCATAAAACCTAGAAAGATCAGAGTAGCAGCTGAAATATATTTGTTTCTGTAAGAATAGGATCTCAATGAATAAATTTTTTTAAATTATCCACTTCATTTACTCCAAGGCTCAGCTCTTTTTTTTAATTTCAGAATAAAGTTTCTCTAGACAAGCCACCTATGTACATTAAATCCTGTCGATATTGGTTTGTTCAGTGATGGCTTCTGTACACCAGAAGAAGAATGTATCCACATTTATTGGCTTCTCTGTCAATTCATTTAGCAAGTTCAATAGCATCAATACATCAGAAAAATTTCCAACAGGCATGCTGACGACTCATTGTGTGATTATAGAGTTTCATTTATTTAGTAGTTTGTTAAATGTGCTTTCTTTTGTCAAATTGCTTGTTTGCTGACATTATTCACTTCAATTCAACAAAACATAACAAATATTTCATAACAAAAGCGTGTGCTGACGAGTTGAAGATTTCGCTCCTGTACTCGAAGTAATAGTTCTCTTATCACGGCGAGGATCAAAATATACTCTTTAAATTCTATTGAATGCTGGAAATTCTAGTTGAAGATTAGAAATGAAAAAACTCACTAAGTGCAAAAGACGAACTTTTTTGTCCTCATCCAAACATAGGCAGCAAGAGTTTCAACATAAGAATGTTTTCAATGACTAAAACGCTTGTTCGTGAATGTTGATATCAACATAAGCACTGCGGGATCTGAAAGTTATTTTTCGCTGTATTGCAAAAGTTGACATTTTGGCATTTTTAAATTTTTTTCTATTCCCAGCTCAATTAATCTTAGTCGCTTCTTTTTTAATAAAATGTACTAATATGTTTTATTAGGACTTCGTCATTCGATTTCAACCATCCAGCTGATGATTATAACTATGGTTTATTTCATGAGTTGGACTTATAATATGACTATTTTGAAGAGCCATGCCAAGGGTTATTATAATGTAGACTAGGGTTTATATTTTAGGCATACTGAGAAATTATGCAAGGGCTTATTCTTTCGAAGGAACATAGTAAAATGAGACTAAGCAAATAGGTTAAGCTGGGAGAGTAAAAGTATACATGAATTTATTAGTTCATAATGTGTACCATCCCATTTAAATAACAAAAAATTCTTCTAATACAGAATCTATACTGTCAATAAAGAAAAAAATGTTTAATTAAACAAATTATATATAGTGAATATTCATTTCAAAAATCAATATTTCATATTTTCTCAACAGTTTATGGCTCAAAGAAAACACTTTTTGTCTCTTAATGAGAAATCATTGCCAATAAGTCATAAAATTTATAACGATTAGCATTACACAACCAAATGTTCCCTAATTATATTTAGGTTGTAAAATAAAATGCATTTGACAATTTATTCAGCAATATATTTTAAATACTTTTGATATATATGACTACTGTTCTCTAAAATAAATACACTAATTGGGAACAGTCGGAAATTTATAACATTATTATAAAGAAATATCGTTCTGAATATTCCTCGAAGCAATATGATGAATTGGTTACGAACTTTGAGAGGGGGCTAGAAGGTTTTAACTGTTTTAAATCTAATAATCGTTTGCTCTATATTCTAAATAAGGCATTTAAATAATGCTCTTTGAAGATTTAAGGCCCTTTAATAAAATTTGAAGTAGAAAAGTATGTTCGTAACTTTTTTTCCATGGACCTTATAAATTATTGAACAAAACTCACGTCTCTATAGAAATGTATGCTTGTAATTTCAATGATATGAAGGTTTATATAACAAGTATATGACGTGAACTTGAATGATTTTTAAGTAATTTTATAACATCAATTTCGGTAAATGATATCAGGTTTATAAAACTTATTCTAATATAGTTCTCTAATTGTCAAATTCAAAAAATGCGTGAAATAAGAAATAGAGAATTTGAACAAAAAATGTAATAAATAATCTAAGTTCCACAAGTTAAAAAAAGAAGAAATATTCTAATGTATCTTATTACTTACAGATACATTTTTATTCAGCGATTTTATGAATTCTTAAACTGATATATTGATGTGTATTAAATATTGAACTTTCGACATATCGGAAGTAATGTCTTACTGCAATGAATAATTTTTAATTAGACATTTTTATCTCCAAGATTGGTAAAACGATTTTGCAATTTGCTCAGCATTTTTGTTCTGTATTTTTAATTAAATGCTTATTATTTTATTAGATTGATTGCTTTTAATTCATAGATTTGTCAACATTTTTCTTAAGGTTTTAAATATTTGTAATTTTTTATAAACGCTGGCCTTGCTACATAGGAAGACGAATTAACTAGGAATATAACTTTATTTAATCTTCTATTTCTAAAATATTTTAACCATTTCTTAGGACGGGTATCGAGGCGTATTGTATAGGAACCATATTTGTAGCGGGAATTTTCATTTCTTAGAGTAAAATGTAAAACTTCTTAAGTTTTCGTCTATTGTGTATTAGAAAATTGTTTTAACAAATCATTTAAAGGGGTGATAGTAGTTAAATTAAACAGAAGCGCTATTAGCAATATGAAATTCATATTTTAAAATAGCTGGACTCTAATCGAAAGGCCTCTGTGCTTAAGTAACTACTAGATATTTACAAGGCTGCATCGGATTCTTTGTGTATTCTCTATAGATAATGGGTTTTCCAAAAGATAACGAGTCCAAGTAAAGTATCTGTGCAATCTTTTATCGAAGACATGAAGATAAATTTTGCTGAGATCAGTTTTTCCTGGAGGTAGGTAGGTGGGATAGAGGACGTGAAAGCGCATGACTTCAACCTCAGACAGTGCTGACGATCTTACAGAGATTTTCTCATTATCTACAGGAAGCTAGAAGGGATTAAATATTCAAAAATAGTGTAAGTAATTTCTGGTGAAGACTAAAGCAAGATAGAATTGTTGCTCATGGGAAATATTTTGAATACTTTTTGCAATCTCTGTGGAATTCGCACATGCTTATTAGTTAAATGTGTTTTGTTCATCCTTAACTGAAATACCTTTCGAGAGTAAGAAGAAGAAAAAAATATTTCCGCTGCAAACTTAGATTTTAAATTTAAAAATAAAAAACTTTCAACCTTTTTCATGTCACGAGAAAATACTTTACAAACACTTCCTTTTAATATTTAGGAGTTTCAATATATTAGCATAATATCGATTGCCGTGGAAATGATTTAAATTAAAAAGATAAATCGAAATATTTTTAATTGAAATAAACGTTATTTATTTAAACTCCTTTTAAAGTATTTTATGCACAGTTTTAAGTCCTATTTCTAATGATTCAGAATATATGGCCTATCTGAAAATTAGAAAGAAAGATATATTATTTTATTACATAACTAACATGCGTGTGACACTATTTAGTAGAATTATTTATATTAAACTAATAACGAATGCATGTCGCATAGTTATGACTTCGAGTTCAGATTAGAAAATTGGTATGTTACTTATTAGTAGTTAAAATTAAAAGATTTTTTATACATTAAGTTTAAAATTCTTTGGTTTAATAATTCATTTGATCAGGGAAATATTGTTCGGAGTATTGTATTGTTCGAATATTATATTTGTACGAAATTTGATGGTTTTAGGTCTAAGGTTCCGCCTTTTTGAGAGCTAACATATATTTTGTTCCTTATTTATATGAAAGACAGTGACAATTTATTACCTTAATTTCTGTTATTATTCGTTGTGCATTTATGCTTATGACTTATCATATTTCCTCTTTATGTATTATATTTTACTATATTCTAAATTTTATGCTTTTTGTATGCATATTTTTACTAATAATTTTTAATTATTTGTGCATGTACTAGATGCACAAATACTATTTTTGTGTTCTACTAAATATTTTTGAATCTGAATTTACGCCATTTAATAAGATTTCCTTGTGTTATATGTTATAAATATCTATTTATTTTATTTATCGTTATCATTCTGTTTGCATTTGTTTCACACTTTTTTATAAGATGATTTAGAGTTGCATATTAATCAGGATTAGATAAGAGAAATATATATTAATCCAAGTTCATAATTATTAAGATAATAAATTCTTACAAAATATTTAAGAATATTGTAATTTATTATTCCAATAAGTAATCGTTGGTTGCTTGCTCGAATTTGAAACAAAACACAATCAAAACTCAGTCTGCAAATCACTCTACGTCATCGAAATTTTGCAACGCTGCTATTCCATTTCCCGTGAAGACAGAAAGAAATCAAAATTTGCCGAATAAATCGAAATGAAAATGGAAAGAACAACCCATCTTCCTCAAGCGATAACTTCGTTTGCTTGTATTCTCTTCAACAAGTGCGTAGGAAACCTTCCCTCGAATATCGTCTGTCATATTTGCTTCCAAAATGAGGTGTTTTTCGGCAGCTGCCTTTGCAGTTCATCCGACTGGTTCTACCGTAATTGGAATTTTGATTTCGCGAAATTCCGTTTTTCTTTTTATTTGTTGCCAAAATGAAGGTTGGAAAAAACATCTCCCTGCCAAACCGTTTGGCTGCAGGCAAACTGTATCGCTGCCGGATATGCAGGTTCGGATATGGCAGCACTCTGTTATTATATCCGGCTGTCGAAGACTCCGGTGATGAGATTTGGCTTGAAATATCCAATGAAGTATGCAGCGTTTTTGGATTTGGGCAGAAGAGTAATTTTTATCCTCGGAATTGATCCTGTCATTGGAAAATAATATTATTCCGTTGAATCTCGGATGAATTTTTCTTCGAAAGCAATGTGACTGATATACGAATGAGAACTGTAATATGCATGCATTAAATAAGATGTAACTTTATACATAACTGTTATATCACCAACAAAGGAAACATAATATACATTTTCCTATACAATATATGCTGTACATATCAATGCATGCACAGCATATATTGTATATTGATGTATATATATATGTTGCCGTTAAAGCTCGAAAATCAATAATATGCATATAACCTAGCTAATCTTCAGATTAACTGATTTGCTCCTTTAAAGTGTGGAATCAAGAATTTTCCATATTCTAACCAGGTCATGACGTATCGTTAAAGATCAAAAGTTTGTTTCTTTCATTTTCTTTCCTTACACCTTCCCGGGCAGGATTTCAAAAATTGTGATTCTAAATCTATATGTATCACAAATAGGTATGCGCGTCTCAAAAACCAATTGCTATGCGACTCAAAGTGTCACCGATCTTCAGATTGCGCTAATAAGTAAGTTTAATTTTATCTTATGTTTTGCAAATTCATTTCCTTAATTGTAATAATATTTTATACCGTTTAATTCTTTATATTATAACATTTTAATTGATTGATGATTGATTGCGTTAACATGATTCCTCAATTGCCATAATATTTTAAAACGTTTGATTTTTTTTTGTATTGAAATTTTTCAATTGATTGATGATTGATTCTATCAACTAATGTTTTGATTGTTCGACTGTTCGACTTGATTCTTTAGATATCAAAAAGTATGTAAACAACATTTCATTTAATCGTACAGAAATATTGCTGTTGTTCCAGCAAAGAACAGATATTCATTTTAAAGAGTACCTAGTAGATAATGTGCAGATTGTCTAGGTAATTCGAGATTACCTAGATAATTTGATATGAAACAATTTTTTTCACTTTAATGGTTTAGTTTAGTTATATTAACGTCCCGTTTGAAGCACCACTAGGGCTATTTTGGAACGGACCTCGTAATTTTGAACCGCGGTCAGATGACGAGGAAGACACCTGAGCTGGCACCCCCTCTCCACACTACACCAGCGGGAGGACGTTTGGTCATGACGTATTTAACGCGCAACAGACCCCCTTACACGACGGTTCTTCGGTGGAATCGGGTCTCGAACCTGAAATCCTCCGGTTCTGAAGCCGAGACCTTTCCACCAGACCACCGCGGCCCTTCACTTTAATGGATAACCTAACTTAATGTGCAGATTAACTGATTTCTGCAGTTTAATAGTAACATATACACTAAGTATATGAGTGATTTTTTTCTTTTCCAGATATTTTCCAATATCTTGAGCATTTTGACTTATTTTATTATTACTAACGCGTTTTTACACTCGCTTTTTTATCTGCTTGTTCCGTGCAAATTTTGAAATTGATTTTATCCTAACTTCTCGATGAGCTAAACTAACTTTTCCGTTTTGTGATCGTATTTAAATTTATTCATAGATATCACAACAGTCAGATTTACAGATTTCTACTATTCTCATTAAAATAAATAGACATAATTTGTAAAGTTTTGTTTGGAATTTTACATATCTTCTAAATTTGCAGACTCAGCATAATATAAGATCAGTAAGATTCTCTTTTGTGGTATCTGAAAGAAGTCGTATGATAGCAATTATTTCAAAAATTTAATGACTTAGGTTAACTTAGATCAAGCGATTGGAATTAGTTTAGCAACAATTGCAGAATAGGTTTTTGATTCCATGTTTTAATATGATATCAATGCTACGTACGTTTTGACAAATGAAAAGTATATTGAAATAATTTTGGACTTTATTTCGATGAAAATTAATATTACACATTTTTATAATGGACTATTCAAATGTAGATAAATGCAGTGTCATTATTGAGATTGTTTCATAATTTTTTAAAAGAATATTTAAATAAATGCAAATATAATCTTTTTTATGGAGTTCCATCTTGTTTATACATATATGAATAGAATTCCTTTCACGTAATTCTATGGTCATATGCTATATATTGCATTGCTTTAGCATTTAAAACTAACTGGGAGAAAATTCTAAAACTTTCTTGGATCTATTTCAAAGTTCTAAAGAGAAATAAAGCTATAATCTTTTAAATTTTGTGTTTTTCACCATTACCAATATTACTTTCGAGTGCCCCACGACTACTATGTCAGAAGATCGAAATCTTCTGTCTAGGGTATTGTTGTATAATTTAATATTGAAAAAGCATATACTCGAGTTACCTAAAGAATGATTTTGAAAATGTAAATCTTAGAAATGAAATTTTAGAATATCCTCAAAATTCAATCATTCGACAAAAGCTCCATATTAATTTAAAAAAACAATAATTAAGACATACTACATAATGAGATAAAGATAAATGGCAAATATAACTGACAAAGATAAATAGACAAAATTCGATTGATAAAGATAAATATACAAACAAAGAATAGCATGCTTTTTTTGCGTAAATATTTAAGAATTAACAATGCTGGTTGCGAAAACCATGACTGATGTTTAAAGTGAAAAAATATAATAAGAATTCGTTTGGCCGAATAAGTTCCATTAACGAAAAATTAAGGATTTTTGGATGAAAATAAAGCAAATACTAATTTATTATTTTTAATACTTTGTTGGCTATTCAGTTAATCGATTTAAATCTTTAGAAGCAGAAACATCAGCAAATTTCAAATGCTTGAAATTGCTAATATTTTTTTTAAGAAATCACCAATTCAAATGTTTCGACAAACAATTATAAATAACAATAAAAAAATTCTTTTGGTATCTTTTAGAGAATAAGAGTCCAAATTTATTCAGAAATTTCGGATATTTATTTATTTGAATAATAGAACATAAATCTGATTATCATCAACAATCAAAAATATTAAGAATGAAAATTTTAACTTTATTAAAATTAAAACAAAACTTTGGTAACACTTCAAGTAGTCCAGCAACACAATATTAATTGCTGGAATGTTACTGAAGTACCTGGCATAAACTAATGGTATTAACAACTTAAAATACTTTTTGGGAACATCTCAGGCATCAAAATATAATATCACAATATTAATGAAAGTTTATTCTATGAAAAATTAAGTGAAATTCAAAGGCATTTTATGGGTTCTTAGAACTTTGTTGAAAATAGAAGATAGTTTTTTTTTCAAAAGAGAAGTACTATCTTTTTGGACTTCTTCGCTATTACTTCAGAGAAATTTACTTATAATGAAGTTTAAAATAGAGAACAAAATATTTTAAATCATTAAGAATGAATTATGATTAATAACAAAATAAAAATATCAGTTTTATGTGGAAAAACAAAACAAAAAAACATGGCCTTGCATAGAATTACTCCAATTATGAATTGATTCAAAATGTCGGAACATAAAACTAGAAAATCATCTATAAAAGAAATTGCTTATGAGAATTACATATTTTATCTATAGTACGAGTAGAAATTTTCCCTTACAGTCAATCGCGTAGCCATTTGTCTATAGGTTTTTATTTCATTTAAAAGCTTCACATGACTGTTTCCAAGGGCAAAATGAGTGTTTGAAAATCTTTTTTGATAAACATTTAAAGAAAAGATCAATATGGCAATGTCGGTACTAGAATTAAACATAAAATTTGAAAAAAAAATACTAAAACAGCTGTTGTATAAATAGATCTACTATTAAAAATAATGACAAAATATTTTTGCATTGTTAAATACATAGTGGTAAAAAGGGACTTTTATTTTTATTTCAAAATTGTTATAATGCCATTTGTGTCCTTGGAATATTGTTTAAATCATAATGTAACCATTTGGCACATTTTTATTTTTTTTTAAACTGACAAAAAATTTTTAATTATATACAACTGTTCAAAACGTATGCTTTTTTGTAAAAAAATAAAAACTCATGCATTGTAGGTTTAATATATTATTCTACAGAGAGCGTTTTTATTAATCTAAGTAGCAGGACAGGCTTAAAAGCGTTCTTAAAATGAATGGCATTCAAACGAGATGATATCCATTGAATAATGTATAAATGTAGATGCATGCTTAGAATATGCATAATTATAGCAAATGTAGAACTGAACTGTAAATTTGCATGTATTATTACAAAATGAAAGTCTATCCTACGGTATCCTTATAAAGCACATTGAAATCTTGGTATAAAGTGTTCATGACTGAACAGCATTAATCGCCAATAAATTTGCAGTACTAAAGATCCTTTTTCATTGAGCGTTATGAATTAAATGTAAACCATGAGATACATTTGCAATAATCATCAAATGTAAATGTCCATAAAAAGATTTATGAGCAATAATATTCGATTAAGAAAGATCTATTGGCCCATAATCATTTGTTTATGCACGAAAAGAGTTTTCAACTATGAAATAAATATCCTGATAAAAGTGACTTCGAAGGTTTCAAAACAATCTTAGCTAAATAATATATTCTTTCGACACAAAATAATATGAACTTTTTTCTCTTAATAAAACCCTTACATTCCTTTTTCATTAGGAAAATAATTTGATTACCACAACTTAGACACACATACGTGTATATGCTATATTTTGGATACAGACGAAAAGCTATGAACTATACTGTCTCTACATCAATAATCTTTTTAATTTCTACATTTGTTTGATGTATTTCGCACGTTTTAATAACTTTCAAAATACTATATAAAGATGTAATTCTGAGACTGCTTTGGTTTCTGGCACATTCTCCAAATATATTATTTGTATAAAAAATGATCGTTAATTTTTTTAAATTTAAAATTGTGTGTCAGATACTGTAACCACAGAAAGTACTTATCATCCTAATTTTGCAACAGTTCTTCATTTACTATAAGTTTTATTGAATACAATATGAGGTACTATAAAATTGTTAAAATCTCAGATTTATTGATCTGAATAAATTTTATCATAATATTCTGTAGATCTTATAATGACAATTATTTTACAGATTAATATATATATATATATATATATATATATATATATGTGTGTGTGTGTGTGTAATAATAACTCTCTATTTAATTTAATTCCTAATTAATTTCCTGATTTTCATTTCAAATTAGCCATTATAAACTTGATTCTAAAATGCTCTCTCTTCCTTGATTCGGTTCCCACTTTTTATTTAATTTATCCTACACATTCCCAAGAAAACTGAAGCTATCACATTTTCTCAGCTTCGAGTGAAGGGATAAAAATTCTTAATGCTTGCAACATTCTTTTAAAGATACCTAAGATTCCCTATTCTATATCTACACATGTCAAAGAAATCCCTATCAGAATCTCATAGTAAAATCACTGAAGGAAAAAATATTTTGGTTTCAGCAGCTCTTGTTTTGAGATGTAATATATATATAAGCATTATTTTATGTGAAGCACAATGCAGTTTGAAGCAGTGAAGAGACTTTGTAGTTTTAGTTTCGTTTTATTCTATTCAGAGTGACAGGCATGATTATTTACAGGAAATCGCGGACAATTCGCGTCCGCCACAGCGCAGCCCAAAAGCGGAAGTGGGGAAGAAAACGAGAAATAAATTATCCCTCGTCTTATATAACCTGAGATTTTGATAGGGAAAATATTTCTTCATAGTGCTAATATATTAATAAGATTATGACAGGGATTTCTGACGCATGTCAATCACATGTAAGGGAAACACAGGGATCTTTTAAAAAGAATTTGCTTACTTTACAGTTTTCTACCCTTTCACGAGGAGAGTGTGATAGTGTCGGCGTTTAGCCGATTCAGCAATTTTATAAAGCTTCTCTTGAATTAATTAAGTAGAGAAAATGGAATTGGAACACGAAATAAGAAAATATTTTAGAATGAAATTACTATGGGAAAAATTAAGATAAAACCTTGGAAATTAATTAAATTAAAATTAGAGTTAAAATATCATTACATTCACACACATATTTGGAATTTCTTTGGTGTTAAAAAATAATTCAAGTAAAAAAAAAGAGAAAAACAAATCAATTTGTAGATTTTTAATTTCTTTTTACAGAATTTGGACTACAAGCATTAATTTCAATATCTTTGCACGACATTTTTATATATTGAATAATTTATCATTTCAAGTAAAAATGCAAAGAATTATTTTATAACTCCGAAGAATATTTACAACTTTTTCTGTTTGTTTCCTTGTGATAAAACTATATTATTTATAAAAAAATTGGAAGGAATTTTGAGGTAGTATTTAAATGGCGAGATTTTTGAGTTTCTCTATAATTCATAAATCTGCTGGAATTCGGTGACGGGATCTTGATGGAGGTTCTAATACAAAAGTAATGCATATCCCATAAAAGAATATTTATGTATATTATTTTAATATTAAAACGAACACCTTTGAAGTTTCTTTGGCATTTAAAAATAGAATCTTCTTTAAGAAATAAAGAGGAAGAAAAAAAATAAAGAAATCGACTCTGCTGATCATTGCAATTCACATCTAAGACTTACAGTCAGACGTGAATTGCCCATCGCTAAAGCCGCATTACTTTTCTCGTGTTGCCCGGAAAACCGAGAGAGATGCCTTTTATTTATCTGTTTTTCTCGATGAATTATTCAGTTTCGCATCCATACTGGATGGAAAAGCATCAGAAAAACACAAAAAATATGAAAAAAAGAGACAAACGTCAAGCGAGTGACATTCATATTCTTTGTGAAAAGAATCGGAAACGAAAACGCCGAGAGAGAGAAAGAGAACCTTTTAATATTAAAGACCGACCGCAGAAACAAAAAGTATCGCTGGACGAGATAAAAATGCAATAATAATAATAGCAATGCAAAAAAATGTATAAAAGAAAAACAATGATAATAAAAATCGATATATATACGGACCGAAAACGCTCATGAAAAATGTGCTTTGACGATTTTAGGTACGAATTCATCTCTGGCTGGCGCGCGAACTACACACAACCCTCTTTAAACGATTCTTCTTTTTTAGCAGTTTTTATTTTTCCTTTGTTGTCGATTTTTTCCGTGGTCCTCTGTTTTTCCACCTGTCGATACGGCTCGCTGATGCCTCGAAAAAAGACAAGGCTCGTATAATTTTGCAGTTTGTAGAAGTGATACTTTTCTAAGTCGTCTGCGTTTGCTTTGAATAATTCTATTGATATTGGAGATGATACGTCTGCCAACGGCGTTTCACTCTGATAACGAGATGTTATTGTTTTTAGAACGATCGATTTCAGCTGCCACACGCAATTTATGTGCCATCACATCGCGATTTATGCAGCCCAATACTGAAGGCACGCCTTTGAAATTGCCTGTAACTGTGCCTGATAATGCCTTTAGGTCTCGAAACAGTGTACTTTTCCGCCTGGCAATTTGCTTAACAAGCGCAAAATGAACTAAGTTTCGAGTGCTTTTTTCTTGGAAAGATTTAAGTGCCGTCATGTATTGAAAAACGCTCAACTATAAACTCTCTACTGTTTTCGAATTATAATTTTAGGTTACATAACTGTTCTGAAAAATGAAACTATTATTTGATAATTTCTGACAGAGATGGAATAAGTAATGAAAAAGTATGTTTTCGTTCTGGTTTTTTTAAAAGTATACGAATAAAATTGCTAGTTTTGCTGATATGAGTTATAATTTATTGTGCTTTAATCATAAAAGAATTGAAGAAAGAATATCATCGAAAATTTAATTTTTAACAATCTCATGTTCTCATTGGCAACTGTATATGAGAGAGAATTTTTTTATCGTTATTTTAATCCTTTGCATTCCAATGTCTTCTCACATTCACACTTCAAGATGGTGTATCAATTTGATATTTTATTTATTTATTTAAATTTAATTGTTAAAAATACCTACAGAATGTAAAAAAAGATGTACATTCATTTTTCAGGGTAACTCAACATAAAACAGTTGAATGTATGTATTTTTGCTGTAATAAACAGATCTATGTATAAGTGGATAATTATGCATCAAATTATCTTTCGTTCTGTTCCGTTTTTATCTCGGAAATATATGGTATATATTTGGCATCAAATGAATAATTTGGGAAAGAAATTTATTTTATATACCGATTTAAAGAAGGAGACGTAATTGATGCACTGAGGAATGTTAATCCTCATAGCCATCCTCCAGTGCTAGAGGTGGAATAGGTAATGAAAAATTCTGTTTTTGAAAGTATACGAATGAAATTCTATTTTTGCTGATATGAGTCATATTTTATTGTGCTTTAATCATAAAAGTGAAAATTTTTTATAGTTATTTTAACCCCTTGCACTTGAATGTCTTCTTTCGATCATCATTCAAAACGGTGTATCATTTTCAAATTTTATTTATTTATTTAATAATTTTAATTATTAAAAATTTTAAAATAATGTAGGTTCATTTTTCAAAGAAACTCAACATGAAACAGCTGCACGTATTTATTTTTTGGTGTAATAAGCAGATACATGTATTAAGTGAATAATTATGCATCAAATTATCTTCTCGAATGCAAAGGTTTAAAGGACCATTATGTTTTAAATCATTAAATTCCATAGACCACTTTTCTAATCAGTAACTATCAGTCGTACAGTTTATTTAAACTTTTGCGATAGAAACTAATTAGTAGGTGTTTATATTAATGTTGCAATGAAACTTGAACATGGTGGTTATTTAATGTTACTTCTATGAAAAATTTAAAAGGACGGTAATTTAATTAAGAAAGAAAGAAAGCATTAGCAATACATTAAAATACTTGATTACTTTGATTCAAATAGATAGGATCTCCTATATTTAGCACAATGAAACATTTCTGTTATTCAATGGCATTTCAACATGCTTATTTTGCTTTTCTCAGACCTTGTATCTTTATTTAGAGTTATTTATCTTCGGGAGGTGGAATATACTTTAATAAATGATCTCATTATTCTAGTTGATGTCGCATGGGAAAGTATATCTTTTTAATCATGATTATTTTAGAAACTAAAAGTGATACGCATAACACATCATTCCTTCTTTCAGAGGCACATTGGACCTACGTAATATGGCAGTCCAGCTGTCAAACTATGCACCATGAAGATTCTCATTTGGTTTCATTTTATTAGACATGAACATTTGTCAAGTCTCGGACGATCTGAAGCCTTAGTTTTCATGCGCATAATCTCTTATTGTGGGTAGTTGGTTTGAAATTCGATTTATTTCATCTAAACTGCACTGTGAACCTAGTTCATGTTAATCCTCTAATGGCCATATCTAAGTACTATACATGCATCCAAGTATCACTTCTCAAATTAACTAGCAGAAAATAAACCAAAATTCCCAATCATCATTTTGGATTAGGTGTAATGCATGACAAGACTTACACATGATCCAAAAAAAAACTTCAACCATTCTACGAATTTCATAATTGTATTAATAAAATATCATATTCCCGAAATGAAAAGTGTCAATCAACAAGATAAGAAAAAAAGCTAAATGGTTAAATCTGCATTAGTATCTATTCAAGTTCCCATTGAATAGATACTAAACTTTCAAATGCGAGGTACATATGTGCTAAAATACAATTATCATTAACTACCCTTCACAATTCCAAATGTTTTTTTTCTTTTGGTGAGGTGAAAATATTGTTGATTTTATTCTATTTGATTATTGTTGTCAATCGATTAATGTCATTAAAAATTTTAAGTCCCGAAATGATCATATTAAACGACTGTTTTAATGTTTGTAATTAATATTATATTGGATATAGTTAAATAAACATTCTCATGTCCTTACTTTTAGAATTGTTCGTCTTATACTCCTTAGATTGTCCTATAAAAATATGATACCATTTGAAGAAATAAAGACATGATGAAATCGTTTGCTAAATCCGGTAATATTATCAAAAACATTTCATATATTTGCTCCATGGAACAGCTTATATTTTATGATAGTAGCTTTTTATAGGAAGATAAATATTTTATGCTTGTTTTTATAATGATTTTGCTTCTGTAGTTGACTAATTTTATGCATTTTTCGAATAGTTAGTTCACTTCGAAAAAGAAGTGTGTTAAAAAAAATATGAAAATTCTGTGACGATACATTTAGCATCCAAATACAATATATGATATAAAATCTTGAGTAAAAAAAACAATTACCAACTTAATATAAATACAGCAAAATGAACTCGTCTTTTGTTCTGTAAAAAAAAGTCTTAGTCCTTAAGATAGAATATGATGATGCGGTTGCTATCCTTTATTTTAGCAAATCGTGGGTAGAAAAGCAATTATTCACTTGATATAAATACAGTAAAATGAATCGTCTTTTGTTCTGCAAAAAAGAAAACGTTCAATATTTAAGATAGAAAATCACGATGCAATAAACGCATTCTATTTCAGTAAAAGAAAATAACTTATTACTAAAATGAAAGTCTTTTGAATTTTTTATATTGCTTTGATTAAATTCTTTTGACAATCTATAATATTAAAGGATTACATTTGTGTTGAAATAAGATAAGGTTTTATTTTCTTTCATAATAGAAATATGATACTAACTTCAAAATCCAATATTTTCTCAGTGAGAAATCTATTAAAACTTCACTTATCACTTATTTTTATAATACTTCAACATCAATAATCCTTTTCAGTTAACCAGACGAAAATTAAAACAATTTCAATATATTTATGCATTACTAACTGGCTCTTTCATTTTAAAACGCGTCCAGATGAGACAAAAAGTGTGAATCCATAATTTCCATTATAACTTCCTTAACCACTAACTTTCCCGCCAAGTATTAAAAAAAGTGAGCCAAAGTGCACATAAATAGATTGCAAAATGGGATTACAGCTCACTTTTTCTCGCGTCTCTCACATTTTAAAGAATCTTCACTTTTAGTATGAAAAGGAAATTGGATCGCGATGCATTTTTCAGAAAAATCTTCAAACAGATGAAAAAAAAAAAAGAATGAAAAAATTACTAGATCTCGTTTACAAAAGAGCAATACAACGGAGGGCATAAGCTAGAACTTAGTAACTTATTATTGCTAGGAGAAATGGCAAAGTAACAGCAACTGCAGGCTGAAGGTTAAATCCTATAATCCGGACAAGATCTTGAAAAAAAAATTTTTTTTTTCAGCGTCTAGCAAGTCCTACGCATGTGATGTTATTAGAAGATATGCGTTACGCGGGGAAAAATCAATTTCTCGGCTATTCGCAACAAGACTCTCTGGAGAAATATATTTTCTTTATTTACACATTAGGCTTTTCTCATAAGATAAACTGGAGTTTATTTTCAAAATCGAGTCTCTGAAAGCAGCAAGGTGCCATTGAATCTTATAAAAGCAGAATATATTTTTTGTTATATTGTATCTCACAGCGTTACGAGCAGACGCGTTCTTGTGCGAGTTGATTGAAAATTGAAATGTAATAGACAAATTTTCGATGGAAACTTTATTTCTTGGGCTTGATCCTGGGATAAACTTCGGGAGCTTCTTGCTTATTTATTCGTCTGGAAATATATAATTTTCAGAAGCGTGTGCTGAATTTAGACATCTTATTTTCATTTTGTTTAACATAATATTTCTTTGAATGAAAAAGAACTGCTTATAGTTTCTTCGGAAATATTAATTTCACGTATTAAACATATATAAAGGAGATTGCTTTGCAAATCGATTGCAATGTATTAAAAAAATAATTATTATAGGAATTAAATTGCTAATTTTCAGAAAAAATTATATGCTAAGGTGGTTTTGGTGTCCTTATAGTGCCCCGGTGGCACCTCATAAAGAGGATGAGATGCTTCCGGCATGGTGGTTGAATCTCGCCACCCTAGAGGGTACACATAAATAAAGGTGGGGGATCTGGCTCCTCTCATCGAGGCGGGACGTACTTCCTTCGGGAAAGGTTGTACCATTGCCGGTAATGGTCCTTAGGGCTCAACCACAGTTCCTGCCAGTGTTGCTTTTGCGGTGGTCCGATCATTCAGTTTTCTTTATCCGTGTGCCTTCGGGCGGGTCGAACAATCAGTGATATGACTTATAATGTCAGATTCTCCCACCAGGGACATTTCAGGAATGAGGTTTAGAAGCTTAAGGTATAGTGGTTGGTTCTTGCCTTGATGGGTACAGCAAATGGTGGAATTTCCTGTCGATGATGAGACATATTTCCTACGGGAAGGGTTGTACCGTGGTCGGTGATGGCACTTAGAACACAACCATAGTTCCCGCTAGTGTTAGTGTTGCGGCAGTCTAGCACCAGTACAGTCATTCAAATTTTTCCTTATGTCTTCGAGCGGGTCCGAGTAGCCGGTTAAGAAATAAACGCATTTTTTCTTTTCTAATCTTTTATGATAATTCCTGTTTTGCTCCTTTATTCTGCTAATTTTTTAATTCCCACAACATCACATTTACAAATTTCAATTCACACAATTTTTAGATTCAATAAATATGTACTTAAATACTGTTTTAATTGGGTTACCTACTTTTTAATAGTACTAATTTGTAACGATTATTTAGTAGATCAAAATTATGGTAAGTCTCTTAAAGAAAGCTATAATTGAGAACTTTTTCTTATTTTATTCCCAAAACTTATCAAATAATTGATAAGTTTTGGGAATAAAATAATGTTTCCGATATGTTACTTCCTAATCAAAATCTATTTAATTGTTATGCTTTTTTGGTACTTTTGATAAACAATTAAGAATAAATATAGGCATTCAGCTAAGCAATCATTCTAATACTTTTCTTTTCGATTGGATATTACATAATCTAATTCGAAACATTTTAGACTGAAGACCAAATAGAAGAAGAAAATGAATATGTTCAAAACTGGGGTCAAAAGCCATGCTTAGTCATCGTTCTTGTTACACTGGCATAATTTTCAGTTCTTAATCTAACCACTTAGCTATGTTTTCGAATTACATCACTTCTGTTTATTTCTGAAATAGTTTGTCTTTATGCAAATAAAGGAGTCTATCCAGCACTTGAAATGTTAATAATGCTTTTTGTATCAAAATATGGTTTATATAAATGTTACAAATTCTATAATGTTAAAATTTCAAATTATTCAGTAGTGTTTCACTCATTTAATAGTTCAACTGGAAGCAATAAATATAAAAAAGTAGTTGCTTCATTTGGACCAAAAACAGTTGAAACTTGAAGAGCTTTATTGGAAGATTGGAAGATTCTTTTAAACAGAACATTGAGAACTTAGGACAGCATGGCAGCATTTCTTAAGTATTTGCAGTACATTTTTTTCCCCTTTTAAATGATAAAAATTCGTAAGTGATTCTAAAAAAAAATTAGTTAATCTATAAAATTAAAATTAATTGTACTCTTTCGTAAAAATGTTCTGTTAAAAACTATTTTGATGAAATTCTTTTTGCCACACTTTAGACATTTATTTCTATTGTGTGACGTAACAGTTTCAAGTTTACAATTTTAGTTTGTCTGATAATTATTGGTAAATGTATTTTCGCAGCTGCATATGACGTTCAAACTGGAAATGCAATGATTCGGGGGAGTTTTTTGTGGGTTAAAAAGTGTAACTGCACTGACACTTATTAACAGTTGCAAGAAAAGTATGATGAAATTGCAATGTTACATTTTGCTATCGCGTTTTTTGTGGGTTGAAAGTTGCAACTGCACTGATATTTGTTAGCAATTGCAAGAAGTGTAAAGAGAAATTATTATGTTACATATAGCTATCGCGGTTTTTGTGGGTTATAAAGTGTAACTGCATTAAAATTCATTAGCAGCTACAAGAAGTGTATGGTGAAATACTTATACCTAGTTATTGCGAAGTGGTGCAATATTTTTAAGAGAGAGCATTTAAATATTGACGACGCTGAAAGTGAAGAAATTTTAGTTTTCTGTAAAATTTTAACCGATGAAATGCCGTTAGACAGGAATTTTTTACAGAAAACACTGAAAATTTTGGCTCGCCTCGAGGAATGTTTAAATCATGTCACCCTATTATGCTAGAAAGTAAATATTGCATGTAATTTTAAGATACAATTAAATTTTACTGCAAAATTTCCCCCCTGTTTTCTTGTTTTGTATGCAAATAATTTCTTAGTGGATCCAAGTATCTTTAAAGGCAACTAAAAAAAATCCATTGTGCAACAATGTATCAACAAAAAATATAAAAAGCAATATATTCCTCAATCCCTAAATAAATTTCCCGAAAATTTATTTGCACTATTTACTGGCCAAGTACGAATATATAAATTGCGTGCAATCATCTCAAGAGGCAATATCCTAAAAGCAACAAATTTCTGCTTTTTCTATTTTATTTTTTCTCTCTATAACAAGGATTTCCTTTGCTGCTTTGATATTATACGTGTTTCCGTCGCTAATTCGATCACTAGAAAACTGTGTTTCATTGTTCTTCCGAACTACAAAACCAGCGAACAGCAAAATGAATAGACGCGTGCCTTTATTAAATTTGCAGAGAGATCGCACTCCAAGGCTTCAATGGCACCAAAGGCCATTTCAGCCATGTAGAAATACCGGCTATTTGGAAAAAAGCAGACTATTTCGACTGGCGTAATCTTAATAAATGGCTCTAAATCTTTGCAGATTTTTTTTTCTTATTTTACCGAAGGAGTTTTTGGCGACTAGCCAAGGAAAATGTATGTTGGTTGGAGTTTTTAAGGGGGCAATCTTGATGTCCTATTTCTGAGCCTTTGCGACCTTGTATCTATAAATATGTTCTTTTCATTTTATAAGCAAGACAAATCGAAAAAGTTCAATCCATGAAACTTATAGGGTTGTGAAAAATATTTTTTGCTAATGTTATGGAAACATTGGAAGAATGCAACAAAGATAAATTTAGAAATAACATCAAACGGTCTAATGTTTTATTTTTGTGATATAAACTGTAGTTGATTCTTTTCGTTCTATTGTCTTTCATAATAGATAATAGATCATCAAGTGTATTTCCAGCACTCATTTTTATTAGGCTATTGAAGAAGTTTGAAAACACCATATGCTTCCAAACATATTCATTGTATTATTATCCAGGACTTCGGTAGAATAATAAATAGAGAAATTACCTATATATTTTTTAAATATATATACAAGTGGTTGAAGTTTCTGGTGTTATGACTGTACTTTCACCTTTGTATCTCATTTCATAATTCTCCACTTTTACAAAAGAAATGCTATCAGTTTATTTCTAAAATATTTTCTGAAGTGAGTTGAAAAAAATCGACTATAATTTTGTTCTTCATCTTGTTCCTGTTTTCCATTTAAATTTCAAGCAAAACCCTTACATAAATATTGTAAAATGAATTTAACTTTTATGTTATCATGATGTATACATGCAATATTTGTCGAATATAATGGGATATTTAGTCTCAATATCCATGTTTGAAAAGTCACCAAATTTATAACTTTCCAAATAATAAATTAAAATTCTGCTTCAATTTGATGTCACTTCTTCTCCCATTACTGAAAGATTCTAATATCATGAAATCGTAACACTCACTGACTTAAGTAATTGTGCTCTATGATATCATAAAATCGTGACACTAACTGACTTAAGTATTTCTATTTAATAATAAGGCTGTGTGAACTTGTACAAATAGCAAATATGAGCTGGGAATTTTAAAAACAAAATAAGAATTTTTAGTAATTCACTTTAATTTTTTTTAAATATGAAATGAATCTTGAAAAATAATTACAGATTATAAACAACTGAATATTCTGATGAATCAATGCCATAGGTAATATATTAGAAATTGCAATGTTCGGGATTATTTACACTTACAGTCGATTCTCAGTGATCAGACACTGCAGTAGTCTGATCTTTCTAATATTCCGGCAGTTTCTTCCAGATGAATGGAAACATTGTAAAATTAAAATGCTCACTGCATACCGGTATCATCGACAGTGGCAATACGTTACTTCTCTTATTTGAAATATATTTTGCAAAATTTTTAATAAGTAGTGTAATTTGCTGTTTAATTCTTATCTTTAACTCAGCAAACATACATTTTGTTTATTAAAATATATTTTCTAATGGCCCTTTTCAAATCTGGCTTTTCTCCAAACCTGCGAAATTACTGTGAGTCTATCGTATAAATTATAATAACAGAAGGAAATAGTTTAAAATTAAATTACTCACATTAAAAGTATTTAGAACTGTGAGGGTTTTAATTCCACTTGGCTTTGCATAAACTAGCCAAGTCCATGCATTAAGACTTACGATGAAGTAGATTACGTTATGCTGGGAAAGTCACCTCAGTGGCCTAGGTATCCCCTATGGCACAAATTTGATTTAACTCCAATATATTGTGACAGGTAGCTTGCCTCTATAACTTTTATAACTGGATCTTGTATGTGATTCGCTTGGAGGAATACCTAGACAATCTCTAGCCCTTAGACCATTAGCAGAGAGAGCAATTTGTTACTAAAGCCTACTTCGGTCTACAACTACTAAGCAATTCTGGCTAAAGCGAGTTAGAGAATATAATTATTACTTCCAAGTCATGTTGCTCAACCATGGTATAACCATGCCGTAGTCACTATATACAATTTGCGGACTCTTAAAAATACGCTTGATGGACTAATAACTATTGTTTATATTAAAAAGCTATATATCTATTAAAGCATCGTTGGTCCACGATTCTAGCTTGTTCTTAGCAGTACAGAAGTAAGCAGCAATAACTGATTTTAATAATGAATTATTTTAAGTTTACTTCTTCTCATAAACTTTATATTTTGATGTTCATAAGTGCTACCTAAATGTAACACATAAAGAAATATAGCTGATACTTTAATTGAAATAGGATTATTAATAACCAAGTCTTAGTCAGAAATAGGAAACCAATCATTCATTATTTTAATTACATTTTCAATTTTTTATTTTAAATGGCAAACTAAATTATAATGTACTCAATAATTTAATTATATCGGATACCTTAGAATTATTTATTGAAAGCGATCAAAAACGATCTGATGGTAAAAATCTGTTCAGTTATTTCAATTTTGTAAAGGAAACTAATTAATTGAGAATTATTTAAGAATATAAAATTTTCTAAAAGGTCGATTATATCACACTGAAATTAAATTATAATTATTGATATATATATATAATCAATTAGATATATTATTGATATCTAATTGATTATATTTTAATAATATGATTTAGTTTCTTTTCAATAAAATTATTCAACATTAAAAAAAAATATATTTATTTCAAAGATGCAAACAGTAAATTTTGAAATAACGAAAAAGGAAACATAAACTCAAAACCATACATGAGCTCCAAAGCCATTTCATACTGTTGTCAAGATGAATGTTATATAATGATCAATTTTTATGCCTAAAGATAAACTATAAATGAATTTGACAAGAAAAATATGTCCTGACCGTTATATGATTTTATATATTATATGCAATTATTGTTGTCATTTCTATATGAATAGAAAGAGAAGTGTTAAATATTTGAGAATATATTTGAGAAATATGAATAATAATAAGAGTATATTTGAAAAATATGAATGAAAATCATTTCTTATTTATTTCAAAAACTCAACTACTAATCATGAGAATAATATAAAAGAAAATACTGAAACCTTTGCCGAGAATATTAAAATCCATATGTGTAATTTATCCCTCTCAATGTAATCCCTCTTATGTGTAATTTATATACCTCTCAGGAAAAAGAGAAACTCACCGAATAAATTTGAGTCCCTGAAATTCTGGTGACATCAAAAACTAATTGCATAAATTCACCTGATTAGTTTTAAAACAATGAAAACGGTTTGAATTTCATAATAATAACGAAATCCGGTGTTGAAAATTATGAAAAATATATATTTTTTTAAACAATGTTAAAATTTAGGAATAATTTACACTTCTAAATTGATGCAATGAAAAGGATAGTTTTTTTTTTAATTTTAAAATTGTGTAAGCATTAAATTTGTGCTGATATATTTTCAGAAATTATGATAGAAGAATATTAACATTTCGTTAATTTTTAATTAATTTAAATTATAATTAAAATTTCTAAAAATTCCTTCAAGGGGCCAATTTTTACTTTCTTGGATTCGTTGTTTAGAGAAGGCTTAATAATTGTCAGAAACTTCGAACTCGAGATTTGGAGGTATCTCCATGTTTTAGACCTCCTGAGATTTAAAAAAAAAAAAAAGTTTTTTTTTTTTGAAAATGTCTGTCTGTATTTCTGTTTGTGATAAAGATAACTCGTAACCGCTTTGAGGCAGAAGGATGAAATTTGGTATACAGTCTTTTCAACAAATTTGTAGATTTCTGTTATATTTTGAGCAGAACTGTAGAAAGGAAATTCGTCTGTCCGGGCTTTCAAATATAAGTTAAAACGATAAATACAAAGCGAAAAGTGCTAGATAAATAAAATTCTGAGCATGGATTTATCATCTATAGTGTAAACACCTATCAAATTCTGAGCCAAAAATCTAACAACGGATTGATTATCTGTCGTTCTATTGTTTCACAAGTATGCAATCGCGATAAATTAAAAACAGAATGACTTAAATATGTAAAATTTGGTGAGTGATTTTGTGATTACAATTTTGACTCCGTGTTAAATTTTGATTTTCAATTGGTTGGAATCATCCCGTCTAAAAGAGAAAAAAATGGGTTTTGGATACTATTAATGGCATGTAGGAGATTAATTGCCAAAATACGTTCCAAGAATGATAGAATAGATTATTGCTAAAATATATTATTATAAAAATGCTAAATTGGCACCAGAAGTTAATATTTCTTAACTATTGCATGCCACTTCCATGAAAGGCTTTTTCTGGGATAACAAGTTTATTAGAGAGTATTCGAGAAAGCTTTGGGAGGCTACTCTTGATGGTTATGTTTTCCATCATATCTGTGCTGAATTTCGTAGTTCTAAAATTTTTGTTCTGCTTTTTAAAGCGCCGGAACAAAATTATATGTGAGAATTTCCATTTGTAAATGTAGATTTGGAACCACATAAATCTGATCAGACAAATATTATTCCATTTTCATCAATGTCTTTTAATGATAAAAAATTCTTAAACGGTAAACAAAAATAATATATAAGCTTGAAAATAGGCGAATATCAAAAATAACTCCCTTTATACTGAGTCATCAAAATGCTGCATTCAAGAAATATGGTTTAAAAATAAAAAGCCATTCCCTATTTATTCCAAAGAATCAAATACTAAGTAAGGAAATATTATAAATCAGAAACCATATCCGAAACATACCGTTGTCGAGATCAATGCCAACTAATCTGATAAGAGGAAATACCCAGCAATCCTTTTACCCCCCATCCAATGACAAAATATTCAGAAACCTATTCATTCCCTTGGAGCAGATTAGGAATCTTCTATATATAGAAACAAGTATTATTCCAGCATGAAATCAAATATCCGAACGGTTGAATTAAGATAGGAATGAAATTCCTTGAATGCACAGAATGGAGCGGAAATGGCCTGAAAACCTAACTGGCAAATCCCCAGCGCCAGTTAAGAGGTTATCAGGATTTCTTTTCATTGCGATGAATACTTTTCTATGAACCTCGGGGAACATTCGGTTTCTATGAATGTTTCCTTTGGTTATCACATGCGTGTGAAGAATAACCCAGCCAGTTATTGGGAGTCGTTTTATGGTAGGGCATTATTCATCTACGAAATAGAACTTGTTAGATGTGTCCCGAGCAAATGGTAGTAGTTAGAGTGAAAAGTATTTTCTTTAGAGAAAGAGTAGGCTAATTTTTGAGGTTGTAATTTATCAGCTGTGATAAATGGCACAAATTGTTTTAGCAATAATCTAGAGGAACTGCATTAATCATTTCTAGGATCATATTCTAAAATTATGGATGTCTATGATCTTTAATTATATTATATTTACTTACCACTTACTTATAAATTATCAGTGGTATATATAGCTAATGTTACTAAAGTAATTCCATGCTTTTTTTTTCTGACTGAGGTTTATTATTTTAAACAAGTATCTGGAATGCAGTTTTTTTTTTTGAAAAATTATGTTTTTTAGGAGAAAATATTTAGATACAAATCACATAATGATTACATATAAATAGTTTTCAATCTTAGAGACATATTAGTTGGCCATTTAAATAAAAAAAATCATGAATGCCCTTAGTTTAACATGTTTCTCGAAACAAGCTACTATATTACAGTATTCATTTTACAGTTTATCTACCATTACTTATATTTTTTTGAATTTACACTCAGTTTTACCATGATGAAATTAGGTCCGAAATAGAGCTATAAGGCACTGTCAGCATGAGAGCAGATAAAAATAGACTCTAATAGTTAGTCATAAAAAAATGTTTTTTTTTCCGGTAAAATAATCGCAATTTTTCAGGAAATATACCTATGTAGAAAGAAAAATTATTAAATATGAATACATATATAAAAAAATAAAGCAAAAAGCACGACCCAAATCGTGGATCCTCACTACACGAGTCATTCATGCTTTTCTGAATACACTTAGAAGCAGAAGTTGAATATACTTATTATAATAGTTAGTTATAAAAAGCTTTTTTTTGTAAAATCTCGATTTTCCAGATAAGACACCGATACAGATAAACTAAAAACCAAAACCTTATCTAAATAAAAAATTTGATCCAAACTGTTAGAGCCGTTTCCGAGATATACGAAAAAATTTATGTATATACAAGAATTGTCCGTTTAAAGTTATAAGAAAACCCTTTGAATATAAATTCAGAAAGCAGTAACAAATATACTTTTATAAATATCTGGTATATAAACTTGCAACCTACAAAATGCTTCTGCAGATTTCTGGAAAATTATAGTAGAATGTCAAATATTATACCGTAGGTCAAGTATTCTATTGAGCTACTATAATAATCCAGAAAAAATAAATTATATTATTAGAGTAGTGAAATTCAAATGTGATAAATATAATTTACTATTGTCTGTTTCCTCAGTGTTTCAGAAATAACATAGAATTCCAGATTTTGTCAGTAAATTTTAACTCGCGAATATTTTCTCAAAAATAAAATGAGTTCATATTGTGTTCCATGTGTTAAAAATATTTTTATACTCATTAATCAGTTTACATATAATTTATTTGATATAAATTCAATTCTAATTTTTGAATAAAAGCTATTGATGTTGTATGCGTTTCATCAAATTGGAAGTCTTCTTTTAATGATCTTACACATACTTCGATTTCATTTTTAGTGCACTGATTGTTTAAATGTTTTCATTTATAATTTTAGTACGTTTATTTTCAACGCAAAATGTGGTTAAGATGTTACAAGTAAAATTAAATAAGATTTCAGCAGTTTTATTCATATTCAGTATCTGAGAGAATGAACTTTGCAATCAAATGCAAAATGAATTGCTTCATATTTCCCAAAATTAATGGTGAGTATACTTTCTCTTAACTCATAGCAGTAAAGATGCTTAAAAGTTTTAATTTCGATAAATTACATCTGATAAGTATATTTATCATCCCTTATTTCAATAATCAATATGTAGCCAGAAATATTTTGAGGATTATTTCTTCAATTTATAACATCAGGTTATTATATATAATACCAAAAGTTTTTGACTGAAGATATCTTGGGCTTATCTTGATACAAATAGAAAAAAACATTGAAGCTATATGTATATACACTCATGTCCAAAATTAAGGTCACAAACATAAAATATGCGAAAAATAAAATAATAATAAACTATTCACTGTGTTGGCACGAAATTTGGCACAGAGGTACACTACAATGGAAGAAAGAACATAGGCACATAACAACATGGGAAAGATTTTAATTGGGAATTGAGAAACAGGGTATATCAAAAAATATTACATTATGAATCTGAGATAAACCCTTTATCTCAGGGAAAGCCTGTCTAATATGGAGTGTGACCACCGTGCACTGCTATACAGGCTTCACAATGAGCTTTCATACTGTTTATGAGGGTGTCAATAAATGTTTAATGCAACAAATCCCATTCTTCGAAAGGCGAGGTTTTTAACTCTCTGAGGGTATTAGGAGGAAATTACGTTGTGCAATGGCTCCTCCGAGACCATCCCAAACATGTTCAATAGGATTCGAATCCGGAAATCTTTAGGACCAGTCCATACGTCGAATATCCACTTCCTCAAGAAAATCATCAACTATCTGGGCTCTGTATGGACGCGCATTATCGTCCATAAACATGAAGTCTGGGCCAAAAGCACCCCAGAACAACCTCACATGTGCTTCAAGGATTTCATCCCTATAGCATGTGCATTGACAGTACCCGCATCGAAGACGTGCAGTGGTGTACGACTGCCCAACATTATGCCATCCCACACAAGAATTCCTCTACCACCAAATCTGTCTATTTCTTTTACGTAGGAGGGGTAATAGCGAACTCCTCTCTCTCTCCAGATGAAGATTCGACGAGTGTATCACTATGTGTGGTAAATCGCGACTCATCACTGAAAAGAACACGCCCCCATTCTTGCTGTGCCAAAGACTGATGTGTTCGGCACCACAACAACAGGGCTTTTCTGCTGGATGCAGACAAAGAGACGCACTCAACTTGTCGCCAGGCATAAAGGGCCCTCTCTGCTGGACGCCTGTATACCGTTTGTCTGGAAATTCTTATTCGAGACGCAGCAGCAAGGTCACGAACAAGTTGAGGAGCCGTTGTCAGCCTATGCCGCCTTTCGCTTAATGCCAAATAGCGATCCTGTGCAAGCGTCGTTGCTCTGTGACAGCCTTGGCCGGCCTGGATGCCCTGGTTACAGTACCACTTGTTTGGAATTAATTCCACAACCTGGATACCATTTTCGGTGCCACTTGTAACCTCGAGCCACCTCCGCTTGAGACTGTCCAGCTTCAAGCCTGCCAACGGCTCTCCATCTCAAGGAATCGTCAAAACAATTATGAGAACTCATTCTCACTGGAAAAATGTTAAATTTTTTGTTTTAATGAAATATTCACAAAATTGCAGGCAAAAATCCCAGATGCCTAAACGGTATAATTTCAGTAGTTCCTCAAAAACTAATGCTGCACAACATTTTTTCTCACAACAAAGGTTAATATCGTGTTACCGGTCCTTCACAATATATAAATTGTAATTTGTTTAAATTTTACTGGTAGCCATTTCGAATTACTTTGAAAAACATTTTTGTGACCTTCATTTTGGACATGAGTGTATGTACTAAATGCATATATGTTTTACAAGTCCTGAGAGATTGGATTATTTTCAACCACGTTTTGCGCATTTATTCTTGAGAACAAGAGTAAAAATACCAACAAATTTTCAAAATGCAAAAAAAAAGGGGAAAGAAAAGCCTGTAACATTTTTATTTAATTAGAAATTAACTAAAATTTTGCTTTAACAACGATAAAAATTATAGAAATGTTAAAAAATTTATGATTTCCTTTTACAAATTATAATATTGCTCATTTAAAAATTAAATAAAATTTTTAAGCTGAAACAGTATTCATTTTCCGAACATATAAAACTGTGCTGATATGTTATAGAAAATAACTTCATTGGGATCACACATTTGGAAGATATTAATGTCGTTATGCTACACCTAATAAAAATCTATACTTATAATAAAGCTCAATGTGTGTGTGTGTATGTGTATATTGGCGCTCTACAGGCCAGACCATTCAACCTACAGCTACCAAATTTGGCACGTGTATACCTTGGAAGCCGGGAATGTGCACCTGGGGGTTATTTTTTCGAATGTTTAACTAGAATTTTATTTATTTAAAAATTAAGCGAAATTTTGACGTGTTTCTGCTATAACTTCCGAAAATATTACCGCACAAAAAAGATTTTTACATCAAGTTAAAGATCAAAAATTTATCTTTTAAATGATACCAATGTTTTAACCTTAGAATTAAATTTCTATTTTTAATGAATTTTTAAATAAATATTTTAACTATATTTTTCAACAATTTTTTTCGTACAGAATAAAAATAAAATTTAAGCTACACGAGCACGTTTCGCATTCATGGGAAAAAATTAGCTTTTATCAAAGTGTTGCCATCACATTGATTAAAGCTCCAATTAAAAATAAATTAAATCTTTTTGGAAATGAAATCTGCAAAAATATAATTTTCGGCACGTGTTTGTAGGAAATGAAACAAACATGAAATATTATTTTTTCTAAAAAATTAATTCAAGAAAAATTATTTTATGATCTTTTACACTCTCTATACAGGGTGTTTATTTAGTCCCGGACCCATTTTGATGTTTAATGACTCATAAAATAATGAAGACATAAACAAACTTATGGCATTTATTGATGGAATAACTCATATATTTTCCTTTTCAGGTTTGAATATTTTTACTTTTGTAAATATCGTCTGCGCGTGTGGTTAATTTCAGATAATTTCATTTTCCAGTCTAAATATCTGTACTTTTCTAAATATCGTCTGCCTATTAATTGCATTTTTCTCTCTTTTGTTTTTGGCAACTATTGAAATGTTATGTTTACTTTTGATGTGTTTGTTCTATGTAGTACTTTTGTATGTGATGTTTTATTCGAGCGGATATTAAGGATAATGAATGCACCACAAGAGAAAGCACAGATTTTATGGTGGTTATAGAGTTAATTTTCAATCAACTAAATCACTGACTTTTAAGAGTTAATTTTCAATCGCTTATACTGACTGATTTATGAAAATTTGAATATCATTATTCAATAAAAAAAGGATAATTTTAGATTTTCAATCGATTGCTTCAAAGAAAATACGCCAATCAGCGCGCAGGTTTCTCAAGATTAACCAGCCTAAGATTATGAAAATGTTGAGTTTTTCTAAATTTTTAACATTTAAAACTTCATAAATAAGTCTTAGTTAATCGTGGAAAATAGAAACATTCATTCATTCATTTAAAATTTGGCGTGTCCAGAATATTTCTCAGAATATGATACGTTACTGCATTAAATTTAGACTTCGTAATTTTTAAAATATATTTATAGGCAGGAACAAAATATTATTATTGATTTCATTTCAATCCTTTTGAAAGCAAAACTAAAAACTGAATTGTATGCTGAATCTCAGAAATTTTTGGTGAATTATTGTTTGAGATATTACGTAAATTATGAAAAATATTTTGTAGTTCACATAAGACTTAAATAATGAGCGATTCTGTTTGCAATACTCACATTCAATAATAATAATAATTAATAAATAACAATAAAGATGATAAATAAAATAAAACGCTAGGTTTTATTAAAAAATATCTTTATATTAATTGCAATTTCATCATTTCCCCTTTAAATTAAAGTTGAAGTTTTACCGGAAATGACAACAAATTAGCAAAATATATATAGTAGTAAATTGAACGAAACGATCTAAACAGTATAAGTTTGGTATGACTATCAAAATTTGAAGATTAAAAATGTTTTGCTTGAGAAACCTTTAAGAGACCAGTTACTTAAAATATTTAATTGGAAATTTTAGCGAGCGGTAATACTGGCGAACCGGCTGGTCGCCAAAGGCTGCTAGTAATAAATAAAATGCTAATTAAAAAAGTTATGAAAAGGAACAACAGATAAATACTAAACTAATCTAATTAAAACTCGTTTTTCTTATATCAAGAAAAATATTCTCATTCCAATTTATTTACTATCAAAAATATTAATATAGCTAGAATTTTAAAATAATTTCTGGGCAACATGATACAATTTGTGGATTACTTAAGCATTTTTTCTATGCTGTGAATCTAATCAATCATTGAGGAATGTAATTTTCTTCAAATGAATATTTTTTTTCCTGTTTTACAATGATGCAACCTTCAAATAAAAGAAGAAATTAATAGCCCAAAACAATATGAGAAGGAATTAAAATTTCCAGAACAACCACAACAACAGAAGCATCTGAAATTCCATTTCTTAAATATATTTACCAATGAATATGAGATACATACTAGTATAAAGACTTAATTATCTCTATTCTTCTTGATTTAATCGAATTTGATTGCTTTTTTTTTCATTACACAGTAAGTATTGTTGGGTGTCTGATGAGTTAACTCAGCAGATGAATATCAGATGAAATTTCATCACAATCCATATGATTTAATTCAGAATATATATCTGATGAAATAATTAGCTTATTCATTCGTTGCGAATTTCGTAATTAAATTTTGGTAAAAAAGAAATATTTAAAAATTTTTTCACAGGAAAAGTAAAAAGAGATTTTCTTTTACGAATGAAAGAACCCACATTTCGATGTATTCTCGGTTTCGTAATGGGTATCTCTAAAATAAGCGTTCGGGTTTTCACCACTCTAATGACGCGGAGTACCTCCTTCAGGTGACCTATAGTATTGTGGAAATGGCCTATCCCTCATTATTATTTCATTATGGCACTTGTACTATTATTATGTATATAATTGATAGTTTATTGCACCTAAAATTTTTGAAAGATAGCGCCATCTTCCTTCTCATCGCTCAAATCTTCTTATAAAATTTAATAAGAATTTCAACTATTTTAATTGTATTTTTGTAACTTATTAAGAAAATTTATAAAACAAAGTCCATTAATAATTTTTCATAATTTATTCCATTTTTTTTTTATTCCTCAAACACGGTCTATATAAATTTTGCTAATATAATAATTAATTTTTAAGTTTAAATTACCGACACTTCATTTAAAACCATGTTCTGTAAAACAAAAAGATAAAATTAAATGATACAGTGTTAAAACCCTGAAAGACTAAAGGATGATAAGATATGGAGACGAAAAATTTTTAGAGATAATAGCTGTCATTTACATCAATTGAAAAAAAAAATCCTTTCACAGTACGCCATTTTCTTA
Source organism: Argiope aurantia (assembly GCA_026543865.1). NCBI lineage: Eukaryota > Metazoa > Arthropoda > Arachnida > Araneae > Araneidae > Argiope > Argiope aurantia. The sequence continues at coordinate 39,990 of JAPMOR010010259.1, read as the reverse complement.
CATAGGAAGTAAATTTTATTTTAAATAAATTAGTTGCGTGCTGCTGTGCCCTAAGAATGCACAATACTTTCTTAACTTGTTTAAGTCAACCAAGTTTCTGGAAACAGGGTGATGACACCTGTTTCTAATGGGTCGCCATGGTAGACAGTGTTTAAACACAGACTTTAAGAAAAGGTAACAATTATGATGATAGTCATCATTAATATCACCTGCTTGTAACATGTTACATAAAAAGAGTGGAACATCATTCACAAGACAAAGACGTTTTCTAGAGACTGAATTTTTACTTTCCGTTATCGCTTTGCTACGTGTAAGAAGTAAGCTTTAAAAACTCACAAACCATAAAAGGTATAAAATAGTTAGTCACCTAATAAAAATAGTTCGACTTAATCAAACTTACTCTCGTTATTAATCTCGGTTAAAGGCATCGTAGAATATCCCATTATATCCATAACCTCATTATCAAACCATATTTTTGGAAAGGCGTTAACCCCCCCCCACTTTTTCGTATACGTATTATAGGGAAAATATAGTAATTGCAAAAAATTCGAAATCGAGATTTTGACGGATCTCCACGATTTAGACCTCCCTGAGTTCAAGAAATGCATTTTTTGGAAAATGTCCATCTGCCTGTGACAAAGTTAACTCAAAAACTCTTTGAGCTAGGTGATTGAACATTTTCATATAGACCTTACACGAAATTTGGAGATTTTTATAAAATTTTGAGTAAAATCTGTTCAGAGGAATTCCTTTTGTCCGGTAATTCTAATATGAGCTAATTATAACTGCGAAACGAAGAATGCTAGATAAATAAAATTTGGTACACATATTTAATATCTATAGAGCAAACATCTGCCAAATATCGGACAAAATCCAACTAAGGGTCAACTGTTTGCCATTCTATACTTTCAAAAGCATGTCAACACGATAATTCAAAAAACGCAATTACTTAAATATATCAAATTTGATATGGGATTTTTTGATTAAAAGTGTAGTTCTATGTCAAATTTTTGTTTCAATTGGTTAAGAAAAACACATCTAAACTACAAATTCGATTT